>JABBWA010000024.1:0-511093 GCA_016628065.1 Suillus lakei | reverse complement strand
CATGAGAGGCATGTCTTTGGTTGACATTAGTAGCATAATGCCAAATTTCGACATCAGAAAAGTCACTCTGGGAGGCCAACGGGAGGCGAATGTTGGTAAAATTGTCGTATGAATCGGTATGATCCATACGGGAATTTTGTCGCTAAACAGTGAAAATACCCTGAATAGAGACGACCCGAGCGTCCGCATCATGCCTCATGTGCGCGAAGAGACGTATCAGATGTAGCCATCATGCATAGGACGGTCACTCAAGTCCTCAAGCGTATCCGTGGCTTACCACTTGTGCCAAGTGACAAAGATGATTTGAGCATCTTAGTAAGCAGATTGTTTGAGTTGCGCTTGTTGAAGTTCTCGCACGTCAAAGTCATGGCTGCCATTCCCTCATTTCGAAAAAATCTGTGGCCACGACATTGCCTGCCTTCGGCGCGTGAGCTCGTGCGCGGTATAGTCGTTTCATCGACAACGCCACTGTCGACCAAGGACATCTACAATTTGGCCTTGAAACAGACAGCGATCCAACTTGTCTCAAACGAGTTGCCAGAGCACAATGTGCCGAAGAAAGAGTATCCAACTATTGTGCGTGGAATAACAAGGCAGCCCTCTACTCGGCCGCCCCATCCAGAGCATCCCGTACGGTCTCTACAGTGAGTTGACACTGATATCGGCCTTAGTCAATGCACTCAGTCTCATAACACAGGTATTTGAAGAGGGTGGTGCTCCCGGACTTAGTGAATACGAGGGAGGTCGAAAAGTTTTGCACCAAGCAAACGCTCTCGCAAGCGGAAATTGACCACCGGCTTCAGACGGTGACCAAAGCTGCGCGAAAGGAACAGGCTGTATTACTCGCCGCACCGAGAAATACTTGGTTGTGGAGAATGACGGCACCCCCTCCTCCACCTAAGCCCTTGCCTGCCTCTACTCTCTCGAAGTCGGAATTACTGGGACTGCCTCGGTTCACGGCAGCTGACGTAGGTGTTGGGGAAGATTGGAGTCATTTGAACAAGCGAAGACAACGCGCGAGGAAGGAAAAGGTTGAGCGTGATTTGAAGTGGATGTGGACGCTACAGGCTGCGAAGAGGGAAGCTGTACGAGAAGCATTGCAGCTCAGTGCTCCAGCTTCATAGTCTGACATACTGCAGAGCAATTCACTATTGTCATCGTGCTATGCGTTGACGCCATTATGTTCCGTCTGATTTTTTTTCTCCTTTCAATCTGACCTCTCTAAACGAGTGAAGTGGCGTATTCGTTGCCTCATACATCCACTAGCTGCTGTAACTGCTTCAACAAATTTATCCTGGATTCTTCTCACCGAGCTCGGTTTCACTCTTCTATGTTCACTCAATCTCAGCAACATCGTCATCGACAGCGGCAACCACTAGAGCCAAATTTGACTTCGTCCGAAACAATACCATCAGCGCCTCAGCCACGCAGCTCCCGAGAAGGACGTCGTGGAGACCCCTCCATTGCATCCATGCTTGATCAGTTCAGCCACGCCTGCCAGGCTGTACAACCATAACGGTGACAAATGGGGGAAAGGAGGGTTATCATGGTGAGGGTAATTGTTGTTGTACGGGTGGTGCGTTCAATACATGTGTGTGACATCTTTGCAAGCTCAGCTTCCTTCAAACTGTATGCAGGGACTCTTACCTCTTTATTTTCAACCGTGAAGGGATGGATGATTACATCCAGCGACTCTATCCATTCGTGGCTTATACCTTATGACGTGTCATCATCTCGACTTCACAGTAGAGCCATGAGCTAAACTACCCCTCTTGTAGCAGGACTGTCCCGCCTCTAAATTTGCTCCCGAGTTCGTCGTGTCGGATCTAGAACAGCTAGAAGATGCTGAGAAAGCGATCACAAACGATCGCGTCGAGGTTATTTGCAGCTGATGCAGGGATGCCTACAAGTCATTGTGTTGAGGTGAGTGGTAGGCGTTTTGCGACTATTGTACTTTGGCCTGACATGCTCTTCAGACTGCATCTACACAATATAAGCGCGTTATGTTCGCACAGCATTCATCCTTTCTGCTTCACGTTCGTTCCCCACAACTACCATCGCTCTATCCATTCAACTCCTTCGGGTATTGAATGAAGGCGGGAGCGTAAACGAGACGTTCGCAGTGACTCCGCTTTTAAGCGAGAGGAGAATTTCGCACTACGACAACGGCGAGTAATGCGCGTTAATGTTGACAGGCTTCATTACTAACCATCGTGGACTTATGTATCTCAGGTTGCGGACCACGATCATTGTACTTTCCTTGGTTCTCCCGAGCACTTGCTTCAGTTACCGTGCTACCCCGGAACTATACCGCTCAGACGAGCCTTGTCACTCGGTATTAGGATCACGTTGGAAGTAAACTCGCTTATTCTTCGGACATCAGTCGTTCCAACGGGACTGTATATGAGCTCGACAAACTCTTTGCCAAGCCGGGAGTCATGAGTTATACCCGCTGTGAAATTACTGGTCCATCCGGCAGCAACATTGCGTGCATCGTACTGACAGCATTGACTTTCAAAGGTGGTTTTCTTGACGCACACGTAGAATTGTCTGACTAACAGAGACCATTATCATCAGATGCAGGGGGAAATCCCCGTCGGCACCAAAAACTCGCAGGGCGGGTAGCATAGATGTTCGGTCGTGATGCTATACCTTTCATCGTCCCTCTTGAGATGCTGGTGGAGCTCCTTTCCATCTCCAATTAGGCCTTACATCATCATCTCAGGTGATTGACCTGTATGGCTGGTAATATTCTAGGAAAGGGAATCCCGATCACGGAAGGATCAAGAGCTCACCGCAGGTTACCGGTCAGCTTCCGTCTTATCAAGGCTGAGCACGGTGGTTGTATATTTGAGTTCTGTATGATGAGAGCGACTCATGCAGCAACAAGATGATCAAGAGTTAGAACACCTTTGGCAGATTCGGAGCGCCATATTCGAGTGTCTCCTCAGTCGGATATGAAGGTGTGCGTCGTAGAGATCCTCCGTTGCATCCATAATCAATCACTTCAGCCAAGTCCTCAAAACGGAGAGTCTGAGACCGATGTGAAGAGGCAAGGTTATGAATGAGGGTGTTGTACGAGCAGTGCGTTGTGCACATTCGTAGCCGCCTTGTGATCTCTGAGGCTATACTTCAAACCGTGTAGGCATGGCTGGCTACTAGTCTAGAAAACTGGATGGTTCCTATTTCAAATTGCGTCATTTAACCCGACATCAAGAATTCACAGGACAGTACTAGTGATTGGCCATGATGGTACCTCTTCGATTTCTGCTCTTGAGATGCCGGTGTAGTTTAAAGGCCTATGGTCTCATACGTTCATGGAGTGGATTTCAACTCACGCGGTATTCAGGCAAGGAATCTCACACCGCAGGTCATTGACTATCTATAGTCTGAGGAGCGTGGTTGTATACCGAAGTTCCGTGCGATCAGACGCATGCAACATCGAGATGATCAAGACCTATAGGAACATCCTTGGCATATTCGCATTCGGAGTGACAGTCATACAGGATTCGAATGTTTGTTCGCAGGCTCACTGCCCGATGTCGTCAAAGTCGACAGTCCTAGCAAACTGCCCCTTGATCGTCAGATCGAATCGCCGAAGTCATTCTGGTTCTTGCACAGCATCATCATGACATTGATTGTTTCTTCTCTGCCAATGTCAGACAAGGGTCCAATGGCAAAACATACATACGGAAATACAAATGAGGGCTTCTGAAATCACGCCCCCTTAAATCCCTATCTCAGCGATAAAGACACTATATAGATCGTGGTATATCTGCACCAACGCCCTCGTTTTGCGTTTACCAAGTTCGCCAATCCCAATATGACCTACGTCTCAAATGATCCTTCTCGATGGTCGTTAATCCATTGGGATCGTATTCTCAGCTATTGTGTAGGTTCGTGAAAAGCAATTCAGATGATGCTAATGATGTCTTACTACCCCTGAATATGGTTTTGTAGTTGCATCCTATACTGCAGTGGTATACGAGTGGGGTGAGCGAGATACCGTTCAGCGCTGGAATCATTGACACATACGGTATACCAGTACTGACGTTTGGACAAGAGGCAAGTCGATGACTTTACCGGCGCAGCCAATTCACTAAGAATTATTTTTTAGTTCGAACTGGTCTGGGTGAGCAAAGTCCTATATCAGAAGCAAACAGGATAATGCAGATGATTCCGGACAGAGGAAACGCTGGTCCCTCATGACCATTCTTTACATCGGTGTGAGCAGCTCATGTTAAAACTTGTTGACGAGTTGAGCTGAGTTTACAATATGTTAGGTGCGCTATGTTGGGATACTTTCGTTAATGTATGTTTGCAAGGCAACATAACACTGTGCTGTGCTAATACGCTGCCTCTCAACATCAGCACCAACATGCTGTGTACGCATCCTCAAATCCACTGTGTTTGTCTCTTCTCACCAGTGACATGCAGCAACTATCATGACAGTCTCAATGACAGATGCAGTGCGTAGTTTGCGCTGATTCTCGCACTTCTCATTAAACTACTCACTGCACTCCTGCATAGGGGTAAGTGATATTCTTCGCCAGTGTGTTTTTTATAACGACTTCAACAGCTGTGAGTTCATTGAAGCATTTATTCCAACATTGAATGCGCATCCGTAACTGGGTTTTCAGGCTCTATCCTTTGGTTCGTTCAGGTATGGACGCCAGTCGTCGTCAATGCCATGCTGGGCGGTGAGCTGCTCAGTTCTTGTACCTTGCTGTTATCAACTCTGCTGAAACATGATGCGAGTCATTATGATGACTCGGATATATGCCATTTATCAGCGATCCCAGAAAATACTCGTCTTGCTCGGTGCAGTCTTGCTGGCTTGCACGATCGCCTCTGGAGTTATGGTAGTTATCGCAAACACCGGTACCCCAGGGAGTAAGTTAAAAGTATTGATGACCTCAAGTACATGAGACTCATGGACGAATAACAGGGGAATTCATCCAGTCCGGCAACCATCAGTGTGTTGTCTTCTCTCACACAGGCAGGATGGCTCTCAATAACGAGACTTTGATACCCACTTTTGTATGGGAGACCCTCGCCTTGTGTCTCGCACTCTGGATTGTCATCAAACACTTCTATGAACTGCGACAATTACCGACAAAATCAGGCGTTGGAGACTGGTTCGCGGTACTAACCAAAAGTCATGTGTTATACTTCGTAGCGTGAGCTCGGTGGTTTGGATGTATCTTGTTCGACTGATAGTCCCACGTTTGCTAGTTTTATTGCTGTGTCTTGCTTCAGCTTCGGCTCGCTGACTCCAAATATTATCGTGCGCTGATCCGTGACTGACACCTGCATCTGACAACTCATCATTTTTTCTACAGTACTCAGCTTCCACGGGAGATGCTATTTATTTCGGCATTCTTCAAATTGTCCAGCCTGTTCAAATGTTCGTGCTGGGACCGCGTCTCATCCTTAGCATTCGAGAATATCACACTAAACTTGTGGCCGACTCTGACGAGGGACCTGGCATGAATATAATTGTTTTCCAGGAGCACAGAAAAATATTAGCCGGCGGTAGTGTGTAGCACGGGTGGTCTTCAAGTGATCAACCCTGGGTACTGGGCAGGGAGCATGTATTGTATTTGTAGTTTCGTTGTAGTATTAAAGACTATGTTAACGTATGTTCGGCTTCCATTTGATGCATATGGGCCCGAGGCTAGCATTACCACCAGCCAGAGCAGCTGCCCACCCACATACGGACCATGATGGAATGCATCTAACTCGCAATCAGAAGTCCCGACATATATGGGAGACTGCTCAACCATCCTCGTAATAATTATAAGTGGGGCACGACTCGGGCTCGGAGGCATTGGGAAGGAGTTTGACGGATCACGCAAAGGCTAGGCAATATACAGAGATCAACCGGGTAATTGGGGGCTGAAATATTAGAACGATGACTTCACGAAGACAAAGTTGGGTTGGGTCGTTCATTTCTAATTGAGAGGTCGCGAAATGTATGAGGCGGCATGTTGTAGTTGAGTCAATTGGATTGTTTGGTTTGGTTTGGTGCGAATCTATTTGAATGCATCGTAGCGCCGGGCGCGCCAGTCCCCAACTCTGATTGGTATAAGTCTAAACCACTACCTCACAACGCAGTATGAATTCGACATCAAGCTTTCAAGACTGTTGACAAGGTCTAGCCATGGGAATACTACCTTTGACGAATTCAGTGACAATCATGCCGGATTCGACCAAGGAATTCAGAATATTCAACAACTAGCGTTCATGTCACCGCGTTATAATCGTATGGTGCAAAGGAAAAAAAAACACCCAATATTCCCCAGTGGGCGCGCCGAAGTCGACAGCAACTCGGGTATTTCCAGCAGTCTGCCTCTTGATCGTCGGACGACTCGCGGAAGTTATTCTGATCATCGAAAATCTCCATCATGAACAGTCCGTTCTCTGCCCTGCACAACTAAAGTTCCGCAGTTTTCTCTGCGTTTGATCGGTGACTCCGTGCTCACTGATGGAACGGATGTAAAACTTCTCTTGAGAACAGCTTGGCAACACGTTCCATTGCGACAGGGTTTCTTGGTATTCTAATCCTTTGTATGTTATAGATCAAAAAAAACATGCACGTGGATTCGACTGACGGCCTCTCAAACTACCTCCCCGTTCTACTTGATTTCATATAACAATTGCTGCTGCAGTCAATCAAGGTTCTGGTTTAAGGAACAGCTTGATCACTATAAAAGCGCTGGATGGTGTACCTGCGCAAACACTATCGTCCACCAAGTTTGCTGATCCCAATATGACCTACGTCTCGAATGATCCCTCTAATTGGCCCTATCTCGAATGGAGTCGTAGATACAACTATTTTATAGGTTCGTCCTATGATGTCAGTGATATCTCACTACCATTGACCGTGTTTTCGCAGTTGCATCCTTGACCGCGGTGATATACGATTGGGGTGAGCGAGATAATACTTTCCGAGGGGATCGTTGATATAGACATATTTTCAAGTGCTGACGTTTGCACAAGAGGCAAGTTGATGCCATTACCGGTGCAGCCATCTTACTAATAATGCTTCAACAGTTCGAACTGATCTGGGTGAGCAGAGTCCTATATCAGAAGCCAACAGGATGATATAGGTGATTCGGGGTAGAGGCAATGCTACTCCCTCATGAATGTTCTTTATGTCTGCGTACGTATCTGATATTATAAACGCAGTTGCTAAGTTGTGCTGACTTGAACATATGCTAGGTGCGCTACATTGGAATACTATTTTTAGTGTATGTTTTCAAAGCTTACCACATGGTACTGCAGTGTACTAATATGCCATCTCTCACAATCAGTGTCTACATTTTGGGTATGTGTTATCATGTGTTCGTTTCTTCTGACTGATGGCATGCAGCGAATTTCGAAGTCTCAATTACAGATGCAGTAAGTATTCTGCATCGATGCCTACTGTTCCAATTCAACTACTACTGACTGCACTGCTACATAGGGGTGAGTGATATTCTCGGCCAGCTTTTTTCTTCAAGATAACGACTTGGACAGCTGTGAGTTCATTTGAAGCATTATTTCAAAAATGTGCATCAGTAACTGGGTTTTCAGGCAATATCATTTGGTTAATACAAGCATGGACGCCTGTCATAATCAATGCCATGCTGGGACGTGAGTGTGGTACCTTGATGATATCGACTCGACTGAAATATCGCGCAAGTCATCATGACAACTCGGATACATGCCATGTACCAGGGATCCAAAAGGATACTCATCTTTCTCCTTGTAGTCCTGCTGGCTTGTACGATCGCCTCCGTGGTTATGACGGTAATAGGAAACCTCGGTGTTTCAGGGGGTAAGCTTAAATTATGAATAAAAGCCCCAGGACTCATTAACAAATATCAGTTGAGAACATCCTTTCTGGCAACCATCTGTGTTCCGAAAACATGAGCCCAGAGGACATACGTCTGAATACCGAGACTGTGATACCCACCGTTGTATGGGAGATCCTTGCCTTGTGTCTTGCAGTCTGGATTGTTATAAAACACTTCCGCGAACTACGAAAATCACCGACGGGGGCGACTATGAGAGATTGTTTCGCGGTGTTAATGAAGAGTCACGTGCTGTACTTTGTAGCGTGAGTTCAAGTGATTTGGATGTTTTTATCTCACTGAAGTTCTGCATGTGCTAGCTTTGCTGCTGTGTCGTGCTTCAACCTCGGTACACTGTCTCCAAGCCTCTCGGTGCGCCAATTCGTGATTGTCTCCTGCATCTGAGTACTACTCATCATTTCTACAGTCCCTTCTCCTTGGGAGTCAGTTTTTATTATGGCATTGGCGAAGTTGCCCAAGCCGTGCAGATGTTTTTGCTGGGACCACGTCTCATCCTTAGCCTTCGAGAATATCACGCTAAGCTCGTGGCGAACTCTGACGAAGGAACTTGCATCACTACAATGGATTTCCATGAGCGCGGACACGCATCAACCGGCGGTAGTGTATAGCATGGGTAACGATCTCAGTGATCACGATCAACTACGGGTACTGTGCACCGCATTTACAAGTTTCGCTGTGTGTGTTTATTTGGACCTTCATCGTGGTATTTATATGTTTTGAAGTGACTTAGAGGATATAGTTTAGTCTGGAACAAACCAATAACATGTTGCATCACTACTCTTTTCATTCTATTTGGTCTGCCTAGTACGGGATAGTATCACCACCAGTGTCCAAACTAATTGCCCACTGCCGGTATATAGTACATGCACAATGGAACGTACGTCTCGCAATCCGCTTCTGAATCCGTCAGGGCAAATGTGGCTGTGCCACTTGAACCATTATTTACTTACTACCACGGCACAATCGCCCTGCTGTACGACCATGAAGTTAAGATCTGATGGTGGAAGGCAATTTTCATCAACGTTCCCCGCTCCCGTCGCGGCGGAGTCGACTGAAGTGACTTTGGTGGCGGTTCGCAAAGTCACTTTGATCCTTGCAGATAAGTCTCCATCATGATCAGTCCGCTTCTGTTATGCATAGCTTAGATATAGGAAAGTTCTGTAATTGGTCTGTGTTTGGTTGACAACCATATGGTACTATCTGATGGAATTGCCAATACAGAACCTTCCGAGCACGCGGTATTGAACAAGATCCATCACGAACAGAGCTTACCGGTCACGGCGTTCAAATATTCCTCGCATTTAGATCCCAAAACCCCAAAGTACTTTGATTCTATTCAGGGCTTCAGAAACTACTTCCCATTCTACTTGACTACATCTGACAATAGTTGCATGCTGCCATCAATCAGGATTACAATTCAAATAATAGAAATCCAGCCTGATCACTACAAAAGCGCTGGATGGTGGCGTATCTTTGTGCGAATTCTACCACCATACATGTACTAAGTACGTCAATTCCAACATGACCCTCACATCAGATGATCCCGCTTGGTGGCCGATAATCGATTGGGAACATGTTATGAGCTATTTTATAGGTGCGTGGAATGGAGAGCAAGTCAGCTGAAGTTCGTGACATCTCACTCTATCTAATTGTGCTTTCATAGTTGCATCCTCTACTGCAGTGGTATATGATTGGGGTGAGCGAGCTACTACTTACCGCGGCAATCATTGATACCCACATGTATTCAAGCACTAACATTCGCATAAGAGGTAAGTCGACGTCATTACTGGCGCAGGTATTTTACTAAGAATCCTTTGACAGTTCGAATTAATCTGGGTGAGCAGAGCTTCCATGACTCAGAAGCACAAATGATCTGGCGGTTAACTTGGGGCAGAGATAACGCTGGTCTCTCATGACTGTCCTATATATTAGTGTGCGTAGATCATGTTACAAGCGCAGTTGACAAGTTTCACTGACTTCAAAATATGTTAGGTTCGCTATGTTGGAATACCATCATATGTGTACGTTCGCAAGGCTAGCAAGCTGGTAATCCACTGTGCTAATAAACGATCTCTCCCACAATCAGCGCGGGTGTACTGTATATGTATCCTTACACCTTGTATTCGCCTCTTCTGACCGGTGACATGCAGCAAGTATTATGTCAATCTCGATGACAAATGAAGTGTGTATCTTCAGATCCTGCATCGATATCTGCCATTCCCTTTCAACTACTAACTGTACTCCTACATAGGGGTGAGTAATATTCTCGATCGGCTTGTTTCTACATACCAAATTCAACAGCTGTGAGTTCATTTGGAGCATCGAGTCCACCAATGTGCATCAGTAATTGGAGTTTATCAGGCACTACCCTTCACTTCGCACAGTCGTGGACACCTGTCGTCATCAATGCCATGCTGTGTGGTGAGCTGCTCGGCTGCAACACCTCCCTTATGCTGACTTTACTGAAACACTGCGCAAGTTATCATGATGATCCGGTTACTATGCCATGCATCAGCGATCTAAAAAGATGTTCATCTCTCTCGTTGTACTCTTGCTGGCTTCCACAATCGCCACCGGAGTGATGACCGCAATAGGAAACAACTATGTTTCAAGGGGTAAGCTTTAATTATGAGTGAAACTATTAAGCGTCTGAGACTCATGGACGAATACCAGAGGAGCTCATCCTTTCTGGCAACTCTCAGTGTTTCACCGGATACACTGACACAGCAGCTATATTTCTGACTCATGAGACTTTGATACCCACTCTTATATGGCAGATTCTCGCCTTGTGTCTTGCACTCTGGATTGTTATAAACACTTCTGCGAAGTGCGACAAATACCGACAGGAGGAGACTCTTTCACGGTGTTAATAAAAGGTCACGTGCTGGACTTTATAGCGTGAGTTCGGTTATTTGGACGTTATTGTCTTGTTCCACTGAAGTCCGCGTGCTAGCTTTGCTGCTGTGTCCTGCTTCAACATTGGCTCGCTGTCTCCAACGCTCACGGTGCGCGGAACTGGGACTGACTCATGGACTCCTCATCATTTCTAATACAGGACTTGTTTTCCACATGCAAGTAATATTTATTTCGGCATCCTTCAAATTATCCAGCCTATTCAGATGTTTGTGCTGGGGCCGCGTCTCATCCTTGGCATTCGAGAATATCACGCTAACCTCGTAGCTATCTCTGACGAGGGTACTGGTATGAGTACAATCGCTTTCCAGGAGCGCGGACAGGGCCTATCAACGAGGTAGTAGTGTGTAGCGCGAAATGATCGAAGTGATCTAGCTAAATTCTGTATGGACATGTGGTATCATTACAAGCGTTTAGTGTACTGGCTTCGTAGTCCATTTGTTCCATTGCACGTTCCAGAGCAATTTACTATTGGTGGTGTACATCGACTGCCAGTACGCGTCACCGTGTTATCTTTCGAAATTCGAGCCAGCTCCCAATTGAAGCTATGTTTTCAATTCGACCTCCTCAAATGGGGGTGGTAGATTATACAGGCGAAGTGGCAACTTTGTAACCTTGTACGTGTTCCTTGCCTCATAACCTCCACTATCTGCTGTAACAAATCTGCCATGGGTCCTCCTCGCCGAGCCCGTTCTAATTCTTCTGTATCAACTCACTCTCAGCAACATCGTCACCGACAGCCGCAACCACTAGAGCCAACCCCTCCAGAAACAATCCCGTCTGCACCATCACATTTGGGAATGTCTCCTCAGTCACGCTATCTCTCGAACATGAAGGTTGTTCGTCGTAGAGATCCCTCTATTGTATCCATATTCGATCAGTTCAGCCACGTCTGCTGTGTACCACCATAACGGCGACAAATGGGAGAAGCAGGGTTATGAGGGGAGCATGTTTTTGTACGAGCGGTGCGTTCTACACATTTGTTTGGCACGTCTACAGGCTCATCTTCCGTAGGGATTCTTACCCACCTTATGGTCTCTACATTTTGAATCGTGTGGGCATGGATGACTACATCCAGCGACTCTATCCAGAAGATGGTATAGGCGCACATGGTTCCTATCTCATGATGCGCCATTATCCCGACTTTACCGCACGTAGGCTCGCAGAAGCACGAGCCAATCTACCCCTCTCCAAGCAGGAAGGTCCTGCCTCTAAATTTGCTCCTGAATTCGTCGTGCCGAATCTAGAACAACTACAAGATGCTGAGAAAGGCCGATCACAAACGGTCGGGTTGTGGTGCTTTGCAACTGATGCAAGAGAAAGCATGCAAGACGTTGTGTTGAGGTGAGTGGTAGGCCTTTCGTGATGTTTGCGCATACTCTGACGTGCTTGCAGATTACATAGCTATATCAAGAAGAATCTTCCGTATCCAGATGAGTATAGATATGGCCCGGATCGTCCTCCCCCGAACTTCCGGTCATCATCGAGGGCCAGCGGTAGGCAGACTGCAATCTCATTCAAAAAATTGCTCTCAACGTCTTGTAGAACGTTCACATGTGCGTTCGGTATCGAGCGCATCCAACACCAGCAGCATACATAGCATCTCGGAATCGGAAGAGTATCACGCAGGAAGTAAACCCGTCCCCTCGGATAGTGGTCGTTCCAACGGGAATGTATCTGAGCTCGATAAACTCTTTGCCAAGCTGGGAGGCACGAGTTCTACTTCAGAGCAGGTGCCCACTGCAAGTTTACTGACCGGCCTACCTGGCGGTGGAAATTTTCATAGGACAGCGTCCGTTCCGCCGCCGACCTCCAATTCCGTCCCTCCGACTCGCGGATTAGCTTTATTGGACACCATCTTCGCCTCCGCACCACCACCACCACCACCACCATCAAGCCAACCCAATCGTGGGCCATCTCGCACTGGAGCGGCATCAGCTTCCCTCCCTCCACATACCTCTACACATTCACAACCCACATATACTACACAATATACTACACAAGCTCAGTCCACCACGTACGAATGTACTGCCGGACACACTGCCGGCTCACAAAATCCGCCCATCCTTTCTCCCAAACCAACGTCTACTGCACTACCTCAGGTGCTCAACCAAGATGTCATATCCACGCTCCTTGGGCTCCCCGCGTCCCGTGCCTATGAGGGTGATAACGAGGCAAGTGATGACGGATCTATTTCAGAAGGAGGATATTCTGTTTCTA
Organism: Suillus lakei; assembly: GCA_016628065.1. Classification (NCBI taxonomy): domain Eukaryota; kingdom Fungi; phylum Basidiomycota; class Agaricomycetes; order Boletales; family Suillaceae; genus Suillus; species Suillus lakei. The sequence goes on along the minus strand of JABBWA010000024.1, from coordinate 498,101 downwards.
GCACTGTGCTTGATGCGGATGCAGACCATAACGTAGGGCTGCAAGCTGCAGGGTCATCCTCTGGGCCGCCACTCCTCGCTGTACCTATGGGCCAAGCTGAATACAACGGGACAAGAAATGGGAGTGGCAGAACCCTAGGCGATGTCACCCCCCGCCCGCCGCTTCGAGGCTTCAACTCTGATATCACGGTGGTCGGGGACCTCCTCGCTGCTGCTCAGACTCAGAAGCACTTGCGTGCCTCACCACACCTTCATATTCCCTCTATCGCACCTCCGCGACCTGGGGACCCAGATACCACGCCGACATTGACCAGCGTCAATGGCGCACACGGTGTATCCAAACCACGTCCGCTTATTCCATTCGAGGCAGATTCTGACTTGTGGCCATATCCTCGTGCTCCGTTTGTCGAGGCAGATTCTGATGTGATCGAGCTTGACTTTGCCGATACGAGTGCACTGAGCGACCCGGAAGCGTTTGCGAAGGAGCAGCGCTCGAAGAACAGGAGGAGCCAGAAGAAAGGTCGGAAGGAGCGGGAGAAGGATCGTGAGCGAGAGAGAGAGGAGATAGAGAAGAGCTGGGATGTGCCACCACCTGTCAAGGTTGTTCCACTTCCACAGCCTCAAGGTGTCGTTTCGACACCTGCGGTCGCTATTAATGGCAAGGCCAAACATGTACGCAAGGAGCGTGCTGGTTCTGTAGCTAGCCAGAGCTCCGTTGATGGCTCAAACGCCATCGACACCCACGCTGTCCATGCCTCTCTCCTGTCTGCTCTCGCTCAGAAGAAGAATGCAAGTTCGAATAATTTATCCAGGAACGACTTTGTCCGGGAGGTTCTGACTCTCATACACGTATGTTTTCTATTCCCTCATCAAGTCTAGAGCATCCTCTGACTTGTGTTTTTAGACGGACAAAGATTTCGTGGACACTCTTTGGCAGGAGTACACTTTGAGTGCGAATTGATGTCCTGGGGATGACTTTGGATATCTGGAAAACTCACTACAAGAGCTCATATATTTTTGCTCGTGATTGTTACTTGATTCAAGCCCCGCTACCCCTCCGCTCCTTCGAATGTGTATTGTAGGTGTTGCCACTGTGTTGCCGAGTATCTTGTCAGGAAGGTTTTGCATTCGATGCAATTGTATCTGCTCCGTTGGTTTGAGATTTCATTGCGTTTGCTGTATCCTTTTGGCTTGTACAAGGCGGCCGGTTTCGAGGACTACTTCTGTGCGATTGCGAAGCATCATTAGTGGGCGGATAAGTATTGTCTACTATGATTGTTACTTGAGACAGGTTTCCACCTCTATGAGCCTGCAGTGTTGCTCGTCGCAACTAAATTCACCGGCTAGGATGGCAGAGTTTCTCGTTCACATCCAACAAATGCTACGATTTCTGCAACCGATGGACGACTTGCACGAGGCAACCAGCATCGTTGTATGAACTCCCAGTGCCCGGGCGCTATGTGCGACTCCTTGGGAGGCTCCGGTTTCTTACCTTTGATGACTTGTCCCAGCACTAAAATATCATTTTTCACGTTGTAGTAAGGTACTTTGCAAGTCAACACCTAGGGCATGCGCAAGGTGAACAAACATCTTTCGAGGGGAAAGTTAAGTTACTAACCTGCAAGGTGATACTGCCAAATGAGTATATGTCGCACTCGGTGCTGAGCGAGACTTCATCGTCCTCTGGTGCTTCACATAACTCTGCAGCTACCCATCGGACACTCCCTCGGATGGAGCTCGTAAAATAGGAGGTACCAATGAACTCCAGGATGATAGTGGAGAGACCAAAATCAGCAAGGCATGCCCGACCGTTGCCATAAATCAAGACATTTGACTGGAGAGTTGGACGTGAGCAATGAGGAATACACCTTCTTTGAGTGGCTTAGCCATACACACCCCTGTCAGGTCACCATGGACAACTGATTCATTGTGAAGGTATTGTAATCCAAGGGCAATGTCATTCAGCTAGCGTGTGTCAACACGTCAGCAAGCGTCTGGAAATGATCACAAAAAAGGGCTTACAAGGGAAAACTTATCTTGAGACGACAGCACGTTTTGTTGGCGGTCAAGAAAGCCTGTAAGAGCTCCATTATCAGCCCACGGGCAAATCATTGCCGGGTGGGGCCCAAAGTCGTTCGTCACTCCATAGAGGGGAAGAATGCTATGGTGTTTGAGACGACCCCAAACTTTCAGCTCACGACGCACTCTCTACGTCGAGAATTATTAGAAAGATTGACACGCATGGAAGAGGGACATTACCTTCGCATTCTTCCGCATCGATTCCTCGTTATCTGACTCGAAAGAACGAATAGCCTTCACTGCTACCTGCATCATGTTCAAAATAATACCATAGGAAGGGCCACAAGATGAGCCTACCTGGACGGTCTCACCGGGCTTCACTAAATCACACTTCCAGATGTCTCCAAAGCCTCCAGAAGCGATCGGATAGCGAGGTCTTCCCTGGAGTTCATTGGTTAGATCTTCCAGAGAATCTGACGCAGAACCCGGTAACTCTTGGCTGACTTCTTCCTCTGTTACCGTTGTTTTGGAGGAAGGTGGAGTGAAAATCTGGATAGCTGCGTGAGTCAGGGGCACATGACAATAACGCACATCCATACATTCAGGAGTGACTGTGCCTGAAGTTGCATATTTTCAATGTGCTGGAAGAATGTGAGAGGGAGGGGGAGCAAAGGAAGGAAACTGCATACATGGGGTGTCGGCCTATTGAACTCTTTCCCTCGTGCTGGTTGTTTCTCCTTCAGAATCTCTTCTTCTTTGGCGTGCACTGCCCCGGATTCTTCAAGTTTGGCTTCCTCCTCGTTACGTCTAGACTCCGCTGATCTTGGCCAAAGGTCATGTGCGATGCGTCTTTTCTCTTCCTCCTCCGGTCTAACAACGTCTGCCTTGTTCCTCGCCTGCGTCTCCTTCCAGATGATTCCGTCAGTTTTGCTGTCCTCCTCTTTCATTGCCCCCGCTTCCATGGCACCTTGTGCCACTTTCTTGATCTGCTGGGCTGATGGCGTTTGTGACTTAGGTGTAATGGAGGGCTGTGAGCTCACGGTCGGGATCGGTCGAGTCGAGTACGTCCAGGTTGTGTTGCTACGACTAGTGCTCGTTGATTTGGAGCGGCTCTTGTGCGTAGGCGAACTTGTTGCAGGTATGTGGAGGTCGTTACGCTTCGGGATTGTCCGTCCATGCTGTAGAAGACGAAGCAGATCGAGAAAACGACATCCGGAAAGGCGAGCTCTTCTGGGATGATGGCGGTTGCGGCTTAAGTGTGCTCGATGACTGTGAGCGTGCGATCGGGCTCAGCCGAGTCGAGAACGTCCAGGGTGTGTTGCTACGGCTGGTGCTGGTTGATTTGGAGCGGTCCCTATGCGAATTTGATGCAGACATGTGAAGCTCGTTATGGCTGGGGATGGGCCACGGTCCTGCAGAAGACGAAGACGATAGAGAAGTAGACATTTGTCGGGGTGGGTTCTTGTGGACTGGTGGTGTTTGCGGCTTAGGTATACTCGACGGGCGTAAGCTCGCGGTTTGAAGCCGACTCGAGGACGTCCAGGTTGTGTTGCTACGACTGGTACTTGTGCGACCTCTATCCGTAGGCAGACTTGCTGCAGACATGTGAAGCTCATTGTTGGGGGTTGGCCAAGGTTCTACAGAAGGCGAAGATTGAGAAGTAGACATCTGGCGAGGTGGGTTCTTCTGAGCTGATGGCGTTTGCGGCTTAGGTGTACTCGTTCGCTGTGGGGTCGCGGTAGAGCTCAACCGAGTCGAGGATGTCCAGGTCGTGCTGCTAGCGGCTACTGGAGCGACCTCCATTGGTAGGCGAATTTGCTGATCCTGTGGAAGATGAAAAAGATCGAGAAGCAGACATCCGGGGAGGTGGCGTTGTTCGACGTGAATGATAACCCCAGGACTTCCAGCCCTGTTTCATCTTTTCCTCCACCCTTTGGCTTCCTTATCTCTTCGTGCTTCCGAAATTCTCCCTGTTGGACCTTCTGCTGGCTATATCTGCGATTCGCCTCTGCCTCCCTACGAAACAGTTCTTCCTCTCGTCGCGCAAGTTCTTCCTCTTTTCTCCGGATCTCTTCCTCTTTGGCGCGCGATGCCTCTTCTTTGAGTCTAGCTTCATCTTCCTTGCGATCCGCCTCCTTTGACTTTAGCAAAATGTCTTGTGTTAAACGTCTTTCTTCCCTCTCTGAACGCTCCGTTACTGGTGTCTCCCGTCGCCTGGTGTCTTCCGCCGTTCTCCTGCCCTGCGTCTCCTTTCTCCTTGCTTTCTCCTCTGCCTTCTTCGTAAACTCCTCCTTCCACTTGGTTCCGTCTTCTTCGCATTCTGCTCCCACCTCCTTCCTATTTTCCCCCTCCTGTCCCATGATCTCGAGCTCTTTGCTCATGATTTCGTCCTCCACGCATTTAGCTTCCTTCTCCTCGGGCCTGAACTCGTCCTCTTTGTGCTTGACCTCCTCCTCCCTCCTCCTCAGTTCTTGCTCCCGCAGAGAAACCTCTTCCTCTCTCCTCCGGAAGCTCTCCAATCTCTCGCGAATCCTGCGCTCGTCATACTCCCACCAATCAGAATCGTCCATGTCATCGTCATGCTGATGACCAGGCTGAACGTGATGGTACCCGTACCGCATGTCTTGCGAGGAGAGTCGAGTATGGAAATTAGATGACCGCCAGCTCCGCGGAAGCTCATCCGGGGTCTGTGGAGAATGCGAGAACTCGTAGGTTTCGTACGGCGAGCGCGATGGAACATTCCAGTCTTTGGGACTCGGGCTAGACTGAAAGCCGTCATCATCCAATGAGAACAATTTCTTGATAGCGATAGGCCTGCTGGCAGGCGGTGGAGATACCTGTGAAGACGAGGGGAAGTGAGAGTACCCGATGGGGACTGTAGAGCCCAGGCTGTCTGAAGAGTAAGAGTACCCCATGGGGACCGTAGAGCTTGGGCTGCCTGAGGAGCGAGAGTACCTGGTAGCGGGGCGCGGGCTGGATGCCACTGAAGGGGATAAATGTGGTGGATAATCCTCGTCCAACCGCTCAAAGGCAGAGGCACTGGCATTAGCTTCACTATAGGTGTACGACGTGGGTTCGTCTTCTATCCCGAGCTCTATAAATGGCACTCCACTGTTGTTCCACGGTCAAAATACGATCTCTCTCCCTCTCCTTCGCACTCGCAGTCACGTCGTGCGGCTCAGTAGAAGACGGGATGTTGAGCACTGATGGTGCCCAATAAGATGTAGGTGCTCGTCGCGCTCCCCCGTCGCGCAATGAAGGTATGAGGCATCAGGACGTCTTCTTCAGGCGTTGACGGGAGCCAGGACTCTGGGGGGACCGGCCTGCTGGAAAAGCTCGCTGTGCGCAGAAGGCTTCCCCTGTCCTGAGCATCTGTAGCTGAACGCGCAGACCTGAGCATGTCACCTAGTTCGAAAATGGGTGAATACTTTGGGCGCTCAAAACTTCTGTCTGTTATATCCAACGTGGATGATCCCAGTGGGCTGCTGACATACCCGGCACGACCCTTATCGGTATCGCGAGATACATGGTCACGCTCTCGGTCGGCTAAACAAGAGAAATATCCTGAATCGTGCTTAACCTCCGAGGGCTCTTGCGGAGGACATGTAGCATGTTCGGGTGTGAGACCAGAAGTATGTGAATGTGAAGTATCTGCGGGAAGTTGCAAGGAGGACGAAGACTGGGCAGCTTTGACCTGGCTTTCACATTCTAGTGCAGTGCGAAACCGCTCCTCGGCAATATTACGGACGCTCTTCATCGGGGTGACATGTTCCTCGGCCAACCGCTCGCGATTGACAGCACTGACTGGGGCTTTCGCCAAGGTATTGCTGAGATTCTGCTTGGCCTCATTAACCATGAAGCGCAAGTTATTCTCGATATCAACTTTGAGGCCACTCTTCCGTTTTTCTTCAGGCTCAAAATCAGCAGCGGATGTGATGGTCGAGGATTCAATGGGATCGAGAACTAAGGCCGTCATTGCGCATAGGTTGCCACGCAAAGTAGGTGTATACTATACAGAGATTATAGTGGGGTAGACTGAGCTGAAAGGCAAAGTCAATTCGGGTGTTGCGACAAGCCTGTAATATGATTATGCCTCGTGCTAAAATACACGTAAGTGGAGGTCTAAATGTATATGATATATACGCAGACGCACTTTAACAGAGGATCAAGAACCACGATGACCTGTCAATGAAAGTTGAATCAATGATTACATCAATGGACGACGAAGACATGAACTAAACTGATGGCAGAATAGATCCTAACATGATGTTTAGAATTAACCGATAGGTATACGGGGACTCTTACACACCTTTTGGTCTCTATAACTTGGATCGTGCAGACATGCAGATATGCATAATCTATGAAGCCCAGCTCTGTCCAGAACACAGCATAGGCGCGCGTGGTCTCATGATGCGCGATTACATACTATCCCGGCTTGACCGCACACTGGCTCACAGACTCCGGCGCAGATGCACGAGGCAGACTAGCACTAAGCAGGAATATCCCACATCTAAACACTTTAGTAAGACCCCGACAGAATGAAGATAGTCGTCCCGGTTTTATTTCAGGGAGGTGCTGAGAAACGCCGTTCACAGTCCATAATGTGGTGCTTTGCAGCTGGTGCAAGAGAAAACACGCAAGAAGATAAATGAGGTGAGTAATAAATTTCGTAGGTGGGGCCGCCGGGTTGCACCGGCCGACCTTTGCCGTAACCACGTCATGCATCAATATGAGTGAGTCTTCCAGTCAATTTCCAGTCACTGGGAAACTCCGCTCGTTGGTTTCTACTTGATTCAAGCTCCCCTCCACTCCTTTGTTCACCATTAAAGTATCCTATCACGAAAGTGGGAATTCGATAGATTTCCCGAGTCTGTAGTATGGTAGAAGCGCACAGACTGCGCAGTGGGCACTGGTGCGCCATAATTTCAACGACGTCATAACGTCATTACATTGCACCCTCGCTCCGAGAAATGAGGTACCTAGATGCCCACAATCTGAGTAAATGAATTGCATAGACGGCAGCTAACATACCATGCATGCAAGACTCCAGGTATCCAACCCAAGATCGTAAGGCAGATATTAATCCAAAAGTCTGGCAAAACGACATCACTGGGTCTAAACGGTGCCGCGCGAGGGGCTATTAATATTTACCTGCGGCACATCCACGTTCTACCATCGTCGCCAATTAATATTATAAGGTAGGAAGCACGAAAAGGGTCGTATGCTTACTGAAAAACTACGGCTACCGGCGGGAGGACCCTGAGTGTGATTTCAGTAGGGTAACTTAATGACAAAGTGATTTGGAACGTTGAGAATAGCAGACGTACAGCGCAACAAAATACAAATGACGTCCCGGGTGGGTGAAACGGTGGTTGGCATTTTGAGGAGTTTATCTGAAAAATTATACGAGGTTCTGAGATGAGTCCAATGGACTTAGACATCGATCAACTTATATAACTAAGGTCCATGACATACGTCATATCTGTTGGAGTGGCATATGCCACCAGGTGGGGTCACCGACTCCGGTAGTACATTCGTCGAACAGTTCACGGTTCAAAACTTTCACGCTTGAGTTTGGTGGGCGGGCCTAGAGCCTGCAGATTGGGTATTTAAATCGTATCAAATCGCCTCGGCACCACTTTCCGGGCGCGAAGCAATCATTGGGAAGTATTACATTCCAATTCCATAAATATCTGTTGGTCTGTTCAGGAGACTACGATGTACAGAGCTCGTCGTTCATATGCCTATAAACGCTACAATTTCTCTAACCGATGGACGACTCGCATGAGGCTAGCCAACATCGCTGTATGAACTTCCAGTGCCCGGACGCTATTCGCGACTCCTTGGGAGGACTCCGGTTTCTTACCCTTGATGACATATCCCAACACTGCAAGGTCATTCTTCACATAGTAGTAGGGTACCTTGCAAGTCAATACCTAGAGCAAGCGCAATGTGAATACGATCTGACGGTAGAAAATTAAAGTTACAAACCTGCAATATGATACTGCCGAATGAATATATGTCGCACTCGGTGGTGAGTGATGCATTTTCTGGTGCTTCATATAGTTCCGTAGCTGCCCATCGGATATTCCCCCAGACAGAGTTCGTAAAATAGGAGGTACCGATGAACTCTACCATGATAGTAGAGAGACCAAAATCAGCAAGGACATGCCCGACCCTTTCCATTAATCAAGACATTTGACTGGAAAGTTGGGACGTGAGTAATGAGGAATACACATTGTGGGTGCGGACCGTCCATACCCCTGTCAGGTCACCATGGACAACCTGATTTGCTGTGGACTGAACCACCATGAGTGTTTGAAAACTTAGGGCACAGTGAAAAATGACTTGCGATATTGCAACCCAAGGGCGATATCATTCAGCTGTCGTTTGACAGGTTAACAAGCTGTTTGGAAATACTCGTGAAAAAGGGCTTACAAGCGAGAACTTATCTTGAGACGACAACCTGTCTTGATAGCGTTCAAGAAAGCCTGTGAGAGCTCCATTATCGGCCCATGGGCAAACCATTGCGGGGTAGGGCCCAAAGTCATTCGCCACTCCCCAGAGTGGAAGAATGCTGTCATGTTTGAGACGCTCCCAAACTTTCAGTTCACGACGCACTCTCTAAGCCGAGTCATCATCGGAAAAATTGACACTACATGGGGATGTTACCTTCGAATTCTTCCGCACTAATTCCTTGTTATCTGACTCGAATGCACGAATGGTCTTCACTGCCACCTATATCACAGTCAGGCCAGCACCGTAGCAAGTGTCACAAGCTGTGCATACCTGGACATCCCTGCCGGGCTTGACTAAAACACATTTCCAGATATCCCCAAAACCTCCGGAAGCAATCGGATAGGGCGATCTCCCCTGGACTTTATTGGTGAGATCTTCCAGTGAATGAGGCTCTTCCCATCGTGTGCGTTCTCCCTCCTTCCTCCGGATCTCTTCCTCTTTAGCGCGCGTCGCCTCTTCTTTGAGCCTAGCGTCCTTATCCTCGCGTGAAACTTCATATTCCCTTCGGTTTGCCCCCTGCCACGTTGGATCTTGTGTTAGACGTCTTTCTTCCCCACCAAACCGCCTTGCTGCTCTCTCCACGTGCCTTGTGAGGTCTTCCCTTCTCCTGGCCTGCCCTTCCTCCCTCCTGGCGTTGTCCTCTTTCTTCTTCGCAAGCATATCCTTCCGCTTTATTTCGTCTTCCTTGCGTTTGGTTTCCTCCTCGTTCTTTCTTCTGATCTCGAGCTCTCTGCGCTGCGCTTCAGCCCCCGATTGGTCAAGGGCCTGCTGATACTCCCTCTCGGATACCTCGTAATGCGTATTGGTAGGCCGAACTGGATAGTGAGGACTTCCGCTTGCAATGTCTAGCATGGAGTGCTTAGTATGGAGTTTAGACGGCTGCCAGTTCTGCGGGACTTCTTCTTGTGTCTCCGGGGAGCGCGAGGACCCATATCGGGTTTCATATGGCGAATGTGATAGATTATTCCAGCCTTCGCTGACTCGAGCTAGATTGAAAGCCGCCATTATCGAATGAGACCGATTTCTTGGCGGCGATAGGTCTGCTGCCAGATGGTGGGGGTATGCTGCGACGTGCGTGCAAATCCAGCGTACTAGACTGAACACCGCCATCGAACGAGAACGATTTCTTGGTGGCGAGAGGCCTGATGAACAGAAGGTAATGGTACGCCGGGGCGTGCATACGAAACATACGGGTGCGGCGGACCATTCCAGCCTTCGGGACTCGAGCTGGACTGCTCACTACTATCATCAAATGAAACCGATTTCTTGGGGGCGATAATGGCAGTAACTGGGGGCACATTGGCAGAAGCAATATAGCCTGGGCTGTGTGTCACTGATGAGGATAAGGCCGGGGTAGAGGATGGGGTATCAATGTTGGCATATGACTTATGTCTGTCTCGCTCCCGATCCACAGCCAAAATATGATCGCGGCCCCTGCCAGTGATGGGCAGTGGTGGTACACGATACGAAGGGCCAGCACCCGCTGTGCCCCCGCGACGAGCAACGTTGAAGGGACGAGATGCCTGGGCATCTTCTTCAGGCATGATATATGCTGGGGGGACAGGCCTGTTGAAAATGCCCGCGTGAATGCGCTGTCTCCCCCGCCCGGTACCATCCTGAGTATCCGTAACTGAACTCGCAGATAGCTGTCTAGTCACGCCCTCTAGTTCATCGATGGTGGATGAAGGCTTTGGGCGCTCAAAATTGGTATTCGATGTGGGGGGAGGCTTGTATGACCCCACACCGATACTGGCAGATCCGACAGGACCCTTGCTGACACCGCGAGGTATGGGGCGATTAGTGTACTGTTCTGAGACCCCTGCCAGTGCATTATGTTGAGAGAAGGACGAAGGAAAATGAACAGCTTTGTCTATGCACTCACTTCCAATCCTGCCCAGAATTACAGGCTGGTGCTCCTTTGCCATACTTTCTGACCACTATCATGAGCTGGAGGAAATATAATTACACGAACCTCCGACTTTGAGAAGAATTATGAAGTGGAATGTGAAGCACAGATGCTTGTACGAGAGATAGCGCGGAACCATAGGCACTACTGCAAGATTGGTCTGCAGAGGAGGGCGCCTCCGGCTTGTGGGGTTGAAGTAACTGCCAGTGATCCAGGATTCCAGGACCCCGAATACTTGGTTGATGCATAGTATTAATGGATCCAAGCAAAAGGAGTCTAGGAAATGGCCCTCCAATGGACGAGGGCTGGACTCCGGTCAATTTATATATAACTAGCCTAGGGTCTGTTGAACAGCCATTAAGCTGCCAATCCTGTTAGTGTGAGTCGATACTGATTATTTGTCTCACTTACCCTTGTACTGATATCACTGAGGTGAAGACCATATGTACGGTTTTTTTTTCGCTGCGAAAGTACATACTCTTCCCGCCAAGTAAATACGATCCAATCCCAGTCAGCCCCAAGCTGCCAGGAGAACTATGGTGATTCTTCGGCGAAGAATGACCGCAGGGGTCTAGGCAGTCCTTCTTGCTGGAACTGAAAATATACCATGTTGATACCGCGTTCGTATGACAGGCTGAGTGCTTCCGAGGTCACCGATGCAATAACTAGGGAAGCTTATGGCCTTCGGTCAACTCTTTCCAACTGAGTAACGGCAAACTACAAGACCTTCCTAATGAGGAGTTTAAAATGATATTGCTTCGAATTTGAAATTTGAAATACTCAGTGTTCATCGACTCAGATTATGACCGGTGACACCGGTGACTGGTGACCGGTGACCTGTCAAACCAACAGCACATTCGCCCACAAGGGTAACCCAAGGCACTTTCTATAAGTACCTTCCTCAAGTTAAGTTCTTGTTACATTCCATGGTATTATTGGTGTGTCCACAGGACTAGGATGACAGAGCTTGTCGTTCACGTGCTACAAATGCTACAATTTCTCCAACCAGTGGACGACTTGCAGGAGACGACCAGCATCGCTGTATGAACTCCCAGTGCCTGGGTGATATTTGCGATTCCTTGGGAGGCTCTGGTTTCACACCCTTGGCGACTTGTCCCATCACCGCAATATCCCTCTTCAGATTGTAGTAGGGCACCTTGCAAGTCAATACCTAGAGCACATGTAATTAGTAAATAAGATCCTTCGATCGAAAATTCAAGCTCCCAACCTGTAAGATGATGCTGCCGAATGAGTATATGTCGCACTCGGTGCCGAGCGAGGCTTCATTGCCCTCTGGTACGTCAAATAACTCTGCAGCTATCCATCGGACATTCCCTTGGATGGAGCTCGTAAAATAGGAGGTACCAATGAACTCCAGGATGATAGTAGAGAGACCAAAATCAGCAAGACATGCCCGACCGTTGCGATAAATCAAGACATTTGACTGGGGAGTCGAGACGTGAGTAATGAGTAATACACCTTTGCTGTGGCAGTACGTACTCCTGTCAGGTCGCCATGGACAACTGATTTGCTGTGAACTGAAACACCATGAGGGTTTGAGAGGGCGCAGTGAAATGCAACTTACGGTATTGCAACCCAAGCGCAATATCATTCAACTGGCGTTTTACGAGTCAACAAGCGTCTGAAAATACTCGCGAAACAGGGCTTACAAGGGAGAACTTATCTTCAGGCGCCAATGTGTCTTCTTGACGCTCAAGAAAGCCTGTGAGAGCTCCATTTTCGGCCCACGGTCCAATCATTGCAGGGTGAGGCCCGAAGTCAGTTGCCACTCCCCAGAGTGGAAGAATGCTATGATGTTTGAGACGGCCCCAAACTTTTAACTCACGATGCACTCTCTATTATGTCGAGTCATCATTGGAAAGATTGGTATGCATGGGGGAGGGACATTACTTACCTTCGCCTTCTTCTGCATCAATTCCTCGTTATCCGACTCGACCACACGGATGGTCTTCACTGCCACCTACACCATGGTTTGGGTAACACAAAGGGAGTGCAACAAGCTGGACATACCTGGACGGTCTCACTGGGCTTGACTAACTCACATTTCCAGATGTCCCCAAAACCTCCGGAAGCGACTGGATAGGGCGATCTCCCTTGGAGTTGATTGGTGAGGTCTTCCGGCAAATCAAGTTCTTCCTCCCGTCTTGCAAGTTCTTCATCCCGTCGCATGAGTATATCCTCTCGTCGCGCAAGTTCTTCCTCCTTCCTCTGGATCTCCTCTTTGGCGAGTGCTGCTTCTTCCTTGAGCCTAGTTTCTTCCACCTTGCGTCTAACTTCATCTTCCTTTCGTTTGGCCTCCATAGACATTCGCGACATCTCAGCTAGCGCGATACGTTTCTGTTCTTCCTCTAACTGCCTCGCTACTTCCTCCTCCTGTCTTCTGAGGTCTTCAGCCCATTTCTTGGACTGCGCCTCCGCATACTTTATCTCTTCTTCGCGCTTCCGAAATTCATCCTGCTGAACCTTCTGCTTGTTGTCCGATCTGCGGACCGCCTCTGGCTCCCGGTGAAGCAATTCTTCCTCCCGTCGTGCAAGTTCTTCCTCCTTCCTTTGGATCTCTTCCTCTTTGGCGCGCGCCACTGCTTCTTTAAGCCTGGCGTGCTCCTCCTTGCGTCTAACATCCTCTTCCTTGTGTTTCGCCTCCAGGGACTTTCGTGAAATCTCTATCGCGACACGTTTCTCTTCTTCTTCTAACCGCCTGGCCATTTCCTCCTCCTGTCTTCCGAGGTCTTCCGCCCGTTTCCTGGCCTGGGCCTCCTTCCTCCTGACTTCCTTCTCTTTCTTCTTCGCAAGCATCTCCTTCCGCTGGATTTCGTCTTCCTTGCGTTTGGCTTCCTCTTCCTTCTTCCTCACCTCTTCCTCCATTCTCCGGATCTCGAGCTCTTTGCAATCAGCCTCTTCCTGTCTCCATCTAGCTTCCACCTCTTTGCGTCTGATTTTATCCTCCTTGCGTCTAGTTTCCTCCTTGCGCTTAGTTTCCTCTTCCTTGTGTCTGAGCTGGTCCTCCTTCTGCTTAGTCTCCTCCTGTCTTGTATCCTCTTCCCTCCTCCTCAATTCTTCCTCACGCCGAGCAACCTCTTCCTCCCTCCTCCTCAGGCTAAAATCGTACTCTCTCGGACGCATCTGGCGCTCATCATACTCTCGCCATTCAGCATCATCGAGGTCCACACCATACTCCCCCTCTGACATCTCATGATGCATATGAACAGGCCACGCAGCATAGTACGGAATCTTGTCCGCATTATATTCATAGCGCATGCCTTGCGACGACGGCCGAGCGCGCAGTCTAGAAGACTGCCAACTCCGTGAGGCTTCTTCTGGAGTCTGTGGCGAGTGCAATGTTTCGTAGCGGGTGCCATACGACGAGCGTGAGGGACCGTTCCAGCCTTTGGGACTCGGGCTAGATTGAAAACCGCCATCATCAAACGTGAACGATGTCTTGCTCGTGGTGGGTCTGCCGGCTGATAGTGGGGGTGCGTGTGTGTGGGAACTGTCTGAAGAGCGGGTGTAGCCAATGGGGGCCGTGGAACTCGGTCTATCTACTGGGCGAATGTATGCGATGGGAACTGTGGAGGGTGTGACTGAGGATAAGGGTGGTGGATAATAACGTTCAACCAACTGCTGAGGAGTAGATGCTCGAGCTTCACCATCAGTGTACGTGGTTATCTCTCTATCCATGGAACTCCACTCCTGTTCCACAGCCGAAATATGGTCTCTCTCCCTCTCCATAGCACTGGTGGGCATCGCACCGTGCGGTTCGGAAGAAAGTGGGATGTTGAACACTGATGGTGCCCGATAGGAAGGAGTGATGCTCGCCGTGGCCCCACGACGTGCCATACTGAAAGTACGAGACATCTGAGCATCTTGTTCAGGCGTGATAGAAGGGAGCCAGAATTCGGGGAATTGTTTAGTAGAAGTGTTTGCTTTGCGGCGAAGGTTTCTGCTTTTGAGGCTGTCCTGAGCATCTGTAGAATACGAAGATTGGGCAGCTTGATCTTGGTGTTCTCTTTCAATATTATGCGGCATCACAAACACGTCGCCACCCAGAGCAAGTAGAGAGATCAGCGGGCTACCAATAACATGAGCTGAATATGATAACACGAACTCAAGCTTCTGGTGGTATGAGGAGAGGGTAGGGCAGAACCACAGCTATGATTATATTTATCTGTGAGAGACTCTGAGCCAGTGTGCCTATACACTGGAAAGTATGTAAGTAATATGTAAGTAACTGGACCAAAGTGGAAATGTGCACAGGTTTAAAGACTCGAGCTCATACTCATCCTCGGGCCGCAACAATAATATTTGCCTGACTTCACGTGGTTTTCCTTGCACATGTACACTTACCCTCATTTGCACATGAACGATGTCGAATATCAATGAATAATTTCGGAATGCATCATGACGGGCCATCCGTTCTCAGATTATTAGAATGGACGCATTTCGAAATTTATAAGTTACAGAGGGCTAAGATATCACAGCTTGTCGTTCCATTGCTATAAATGTTACGATTTCTGCAACCGATGGTCGACTTGCACGAGGCGACCAGCATCGCTGTATGAACTCCCAGTGCCCGGGCGCTATGTGCGATTCCTCGGGAGGCTCTGGTTTCTTACCCCTGATGACTTGTCCCAAAACTACATTATCCTTTTTCACATTGTAGTAGGGTACCTTGCAAGTCAATATCTACAGCAGGTGTGAAGTGAACAAGATCTTTCGGTCGAAATCGAGTTACTGACCTGCAGCATGATACTGCCAAATGAGTATATGTCGCACTCGGTACTGAGCGAAACTTCTTCTTGATCTTCATCATTCTCTGGTACTTCAAATAGCTCGGCAGCTGCCCATCGGATATTCCCTCGGATGGAGCTCATAAGATAGGAGGTACCGATAAACTCCAGGATGATAGTGGAGAGACCAAAATCAGCAAGGCATGCCCGACCATTACGATAAATCAAAACATTTGACTGTGTGAGTCGAGATGTGAGTAAAATACACATCATGTGGGCGAGTGTCAGACGACTTATGGTATTGCAACCCAAGCGCAATATCATTTAGCTGGTGTTTGACAGGTCAACAAAGGTCTGAAAATACTCGTGAAGGATGGCTTACGATGGAGAACTTATCTTGAAACAACGAATTGCCTTGTTGGCGCTCAAGAAAGCCTGAGAGCCAGCCCACGGGCAAATCATTGCGGGATAGGGCCTGAAGTCGTTTGCCACACCCCAGAGTGGAAGAATGCTCTGATGTTTGAGACGTCCCCAAACTTTCAACTCACGACGCACTCTCTAAGCCGAGTCATCATTGGAAAGATTGGCATGTCATGAAAGAGGGACATTACCTTCGCATTCTTCCGCATTAATTCCTCGTTATCTGAGTCGAACGCGCGAATGGTCTTAACCGCCACCTACGTCATGGTCAGGATAACGTATAAAAATGCAACAAGCTGGACATACCTGGACGGTCTCACTGGGCTTTACTAGATCACATTTCCAGATGTCCCCAAAACCTCTGGAAGTGACCGGATAGGGCGATCTCCCCTGAATTTCATTGGTGAGGTCTTGCGGCGAATCAAGTCCTTCCTCCCGTTGCGCAAGTTCTTCCTCCCATTGCACAAGTTCTTCCTCCCGTTGCACAAGTTCTTCCTCCCGTTGCGTGAGTGTTTCCTCTCGTTGTGTGAGTTCTTCCTCCTTCTTCCAGATCTCCTCTTTGGCGAGTGCTGCCTCTTCCTTGAGCCTAGTTTCTTCCAACTGCATCGCTACTTCTTCCTCTTGTCTTCTCAGGTCTTCCGCCCATTTCTTGATCTGCACCTCCACATCCTGGCGCTTTATCTCTTCTTCACGCTTCCGAAATTCTTGCTGTTGGACCGCCTCTGCTTCCCGACGAAGCAGCCCTTCCTCTCGTTGTGCGAGCTCTGCCTCTTTCCTCCAGATTTCTTCCTCTTTGAGGATTACGGCCTCTTCTTTGAGTTTAAATCCATCTTCATTCGGTTTCGCCTCCTCCAACTTTTGCAGAATGTCTTTTGCGATGCGTTTTTCTTCCTCATCTAACTGCCTCACCACTTCCTCCCCCTGTCTTCTGAGGTCTTCCGCCGCATGAGCATCATTCGGTGAATGAGTTCCAAGCCGGGTTCCCAGCTGAGATATAACTTGGTAAAGGTTGTCTGCATCTTGGAGAGTATATGTCAGAGACATGGCATGGGTACCATTAGGTAACGAACTGTCTGGTATGGCTTGTCCTGGTGGAGGTGTAGGTGTTCAAAATGATTCTCGATCAACTTTGTTGGCCGGTAGTCCTTTGCTTGCGCCAGGATATTTGAGATGCTCTGAGCAATCCGTCAGCAGTGACGTTGGAGCAAAAGAGCGGTCACATACTGGTGTCAAGAACATTAATAATTTCATGGTTATAGTCCTTGGTTGGCATGAAAGACTCTCCGCCAAGAACAAATACTCTGGTTCCCACGGACGCCATAGCATGTCCTGAACGGCCGCTAGGCGCTGGACCCATATTTTGGACATGTGCCACTGCTGATCTGCATGCGATCAGCTCAGAATCCGCATGCCAAACATTGATCAAATCACGTACTTGACATCTTGAATGCTGCTAAGTCGCCAAGGTCCTTGCCGTCCACACCCCGCCCGCCAAATATGTACATGACGTTGCCAACCAAAGTGGCTGCGTGGCCCTCCCGGGGCGAGGGAATAAATCCAATACATTGCAGCTCCGACCAGGTATTGGTATTGGTATCAAACGACCACGTGTCATTGAAATGGTATTGACCATCTGCCCCTCCGAACCTGTGAAACGTGAATAGGAGACAGTCTTGAACGAAGGTCGAATGTACACGATGATGCGATCCTGGTATGTTACACAGGCATGTCCTGTGCGATGAGCAGGCCGGGCGGCTCCAACGGGTTGACACTGCTCCCAAGGCTGAGACCCAAGCTGTTGTTGTCCGTACTAAGAGCATAGCATCATAACATAAAGTTTAGGCAGTAAGCCTAAATTGAATGGGACGTACGAGTATTAAGATTAAATAACCAGAGGTCATTCAGGAACTCGCCATCCACCTGACCTCCGAAGACGAAAAATTTGGTGCCGACCATGGTAACGGCATGGCCATAGCGTCTGGCAGGTGCAGGACCGTGCATGGCTACGCAGGTCCACTCTCATGACACTGGGGCATACATGAAGTATGGATTATGTGAAGAGTTAGGATGAACGCACCGAGATTCAGAAGATACAAGCCATCATCTTGCTTTTCTGTCTGATCGGAGAAGGGGTCTGTTTTTGTGTTGCCTCCCCATACGATGAGAACACTGCTAATAATGGCACTAGCATGACCAACTTGCGGGGAGGGTATTTCGCCGCCTGTCTGAATGAGAGTCGCGGAGATATCGCGGGTAGAGAAAAGGTATAAATCATTGTGGGCAGCTCCACGGACGAGACCACCGAAAAGATACCACTCTCCGGAGGGAGTGGCAGTCACGGGAAGTGCGTGGCCATAGCGAGGGAATGGAGAAGGTGAAGGTGAAGTTAGTGCAGGCGCACCAGGCTTAGGCATGAGGAGTGGGGGAGGGAAGAGTAAGCACTGTGCAGACCAGGGGTAAGCTAGGCGGGGTTGGGGCTGTTGGGAGGGTTGAGGTTGCTGCTGGGGCTGCTGTTGGGTTATGATGGGGATGGCGCCGCAAGCTTGTTGACGTTGAGCGAGGCCATTCGTGTTATTTGAACTGAGTCGATTTGAGATGCCAGGGATGAAGAAAACGATGAACGGTTGTGGGAGGGGGAAAGATGAAGATTGAGAACTCACGAGTTATTATCCCGTAGTTGAGGAGCATTGTCCTTTGCAGCCAGCTGTGCGAGAGCCTGGCTTGGAGTCTGAGCTACAGTGATGGATGAGGCAGCGAGCTGGTTTGCGCTGGGCTTCCTCTTCCTTGTAAAGAAGGACATTCTTCATATTCTGTTTACTAGGATGGACGGCTATTAAAATCTTATTCACTGTGACAAAGGTCTGTCTAAAGGAGACTCATGACTGGGGAATGAAATGTGTGAGAATTCAGGAGGGTGGGCTTTGATCTAGAGAGCTTTAAAGCTGATGAGGCGATGCTTGCAGTGCGGCGGTCATCAATGATCATAGCAGCAATATTTGATGGATTTGATCCCTGGCTCATCCTTGATCAAGCCATAACACTTCACGCGATTTTCCTTGCACTAACAGCCATTCGTAAAGACCGGATTCTTGTTACATTCCAGTGCCGTGATGCTATCAATATGGTGTGTTTGCAGGACTAGGATGACAGGGCTTGTCGTTGACGTGCTACAAATGCTACAATTTCTCCAACCAACGGACGACTTGCACGAGACGACCAGCATCGCTGTATGAACTCCCAATGCCTGACTGATATTTGCGATTCCTTGGGAGGCTCTGGTTTCATACCCTTGATAACTTGTCCCAACACCGCAATATCCCTCTTCAGATTGTAGTAAGGTACCTTGCAAGTCAATACCTAGAGCACGTGTAAAGCAAATTGAAATAAGATCCTTCAGTCGAAAATTGAAGTTCCTAACCTGCAAGATGATACTGCCGAATGAGTATATGTCGCACTCGGCGCTGAGCGTGACTTCATCATCCTCCGATACATCAAATAACTCTGCAGCTATCCATCGGACATTTCCCCGGATGGAGCTCGTAAAATAGGAGGTACCGACAAACTCTAGGATGATAGTAGAGAGACCAAAATCAGCAAGACATGCCCGACCGTTGCCATAAATCAAGACATTTGACTGAGGAGTCGAGACGTGAGTAATGAGGAATACACCATCTCTGTGGCAGTACATACTCCTGTCAGGTCGCCATGGACAACTGATTTGCTGTGGACTGAACCATCATGAGCGTTTGAAAATTTGGGCGCAGTGAAAGACGACTTACGGTATTGCAACCCAAGCGCAATATCATTTAGCTGGCGTTTTACAGGTCAACAAGTGTCTGAAAATACTCGCAATGCAGGGCTTACAAGGGAGAACTTATCTTCGGACGACAACACGTTTTCTTGGCGCTCAAGAAAGCCTGTGAGAGCTCCGTTACCAGCCCATGGGCCAATCATTGCGGGGTGGGGCCCAAAGTCGTTTGCTACCCCCCAGAGTGGAAGAATGCTATGATGTTTGAGACGGCCCCAAACTTTCAACTCACGACGCACTCTCTAAGCCGAGACATCATTGAAAAGATTGACATGCATGGAAGAGGGACATTACCTTCGCATTCTTCCGCATCAATTCCTCGTTATCCGACTCGAATGCACGAATGGTCTTCACCGCCACCTACATGATGGTCTGGGCAACACAAAGGAAGTGCAACAAGCTGGACATACCTGGACGGTCTCACTGTGCTTGACTAACTCACATTTCCAGATGTCCCCAAAACCTCCGGAAGCGACTGGATAGGGCGATCTCCCCTGGAGTTCATTGGTGAGGTCTTTCGGTGAATCAAGTTCTTCCTCCCGTCGTGCAAGTTCTTCATCCCGTCGTGCAAGTTCTTCATCCCGTCGTGCGAGTATTTCCTCTCGTCGCGCAAGTTCTTCTTCCTTCCTCCGGATCTCCTCTTTGGCGAGTGCTGCCTCTTCCTTAAGCTTGAGCCTAGTTTCTTCCATCTTGCACCTAATTTCATCTTCCTTACGTTTGGCCTCCATAGACGTTTGCGACATCTCTAGCGCGACGCGCTTCCGAAATTCTTCCTGTTGAACCGCCTCTGCTTCTCGATGAAGCAACCCTTCCTCCCGTCGCGCAAGCTCTTCCTCCTTCCTCTGGATCTCTTCCTCTTTGGCGCGCGCCGCCGCTTCTTTGAGCCTAGCGTCCTCCTCCTTGCGTCTAACTTCATCTTCCTTGTGTTTCGCCTCCATGGATTTTCGCGAAATCTCTAGCACGACACGCTTCTCTTCTTCTTCTAATCGCCTGGCCATTTCCTCCTCCTGTCTTTGGAGGTCTTCCGCCCGTTGCCTGGCCTGGACCTCTTTCTTCTTCGCAAGCATCTCCCTCTGCTGGATTTCGTCTTCCTTGCGTTTGGTTTCCTCTTCCGTCTTCCTCGCTTCCTCCTCCATTCTCCGGATCTCGAGCTCTTTGCGATCAGCCTCTTCCTGTCTCCGTCTAGCTTCCACCTCTTTGCATCTGATTTCCTCCTCTTTGCGTCTAATTTCCTCCTCCTTGCACTTAGTTTCCTCCTCCTTGCGTCTGAGCCCCTCCCATCTTGCATCCTCTTCCCTCCTTAATTCTTGCTCACGCCGAGCAACCTCTTCCTCCCTCCTGCTCAGGCTAAAATCATCTTCTCTCTGATGCATCTGGCGCTCATCATAGTCCCAACATTCAGCATCATCAAGGTCCACATCAAGCTCTTTGCGGTCAGCCTCTTTCTGCTGACTCCACGGGACTTCCTTTGGTATCTGTGGAGAGCAGGAGGTTTCGTAGTGGGTTGCATACGGTGAACATGATGGACAGGCCCAGCCTTTGGGAGTCAGGCTAGACTGAAAACCGCCATCATCAAACATGAACGATTTTTTGTTCGTGGTGGGTCTGCCGGGTGATGATGGGGGTGCGCGTGTGCGAGAACTGTCTGAGGAGCGGGTGTAGCCAATGGGGCCCCCTGTGGAGCTTGGTCTATCTACTGGGCGAGTGTATGCGATGAGGGCTGTGGAGCTTGGGATGGGTGTGACTGAGGATAAGGGTGGTGGATAATGTACGTCCAACTGCTGAGGAGTAGATGCTCGAGCTTTACCATCAGTGTACGTGGTTCTCTCTCTATTTCTCTCTCTACCCCAAAAGCGCCACTCCTGTTCCACAACCGGAATACGGTCTCTCTCCCTCTCCATAGCACTGCTTGGCATCGCATCGTGAGGTTCGGAATCTGCTGGGCGAGTGTATGCGACGAGGGCTGTGGAGCTTGGGATGGGTGTGACTGAGGATAAGGGTGGTGGATAATGTGCTTCCAACTGCTGAGGAGTAGGTGCTCGAGCTTCACTATCAGTGTACGTGGTTCTCTCTCTATCTTTCCCTCTTCCCCAAAAGCGCCACTCCTGTTCCACAACCGGAATACGGTCTCTCTCCCTCTCCATAGCACTGCTTGGCATCGCATCGTGCAGTTCGGAAGAAAGTGAAATGTTGAGCATTGATGGCGCCCGATAGGAAGAGGTGGTGCTCGCCGTAGTCTCGCGACGTACCATACTGAAAGTACGAGACATCTGAGCATCTTGTTCAGGCGTGATAGAAGGGAGCCAGAATTCTGAGAGTTGTGTAGTAGAAGTGTGTGCTTTGTGGAGAAGGTTTCTGCGTCTGAGGCTGTCCTGAGCATCTGTAGAAGAAGATTGAGCAGCTTTATCTTTGCGTTCTCCTTCGATCTTATCCGGCATCACAAACACGTAGCCACCTACAGTAGAGAGATCAGCAGGCTACCAATAACATGAGCTGAATATGATAACACGAACCCGTTCGGGGAAGAGCTTCTGGTGATACGAGAAGTAGGGCAGAACCATAGCCACGGTTGTATTTATCTGTGATGGAGAGCGCCTATACGTACCGTGACGTCGCACTGGAAAGTATGACAGGTTTAAAGACTCTTTAGGCCCGCCAGGGTTTGCTATAACATTCTGTCGTCGGTATGAGTGCCTATGGCTTATGCCAAAATGCCTGATTGGCATGGCCATATATTGTGAGATCCGTCGGACCGTCGAGGGACGACAATGATATATGATATCTGACTTACTTGTCAAGCTGAGATAAAGCATGCCCAAATTATCCTTGCATATACCACGAGGAGTGACTCGGAGCACTCGTGGCTGGAGGCATTCAGGTCAAAATCAGGTGATCCCTACCTCATACGGCTCATCCTCGAGCCCGCGAGAATATTTGCCTGACTTCACGCGGTTTTCCTTGCACTTGTGCACTCACCATCATTTGCACATGAACGATGTCAAATATCGATGAACAATTTCGGAACTGTGGCCCATCATGCATCATGACGGGCCATCCGTTCTCAGATTATTAGAACGGACGCATTTCGAAATTTATAAGTCACAGAGGAAAAATCGCCCCTTGGACCTGAACCAAGTGGCACTCCGACTAGGACCCCGGAACCCACGCACCCAACGCGCGTCAATAACGCGTCCAACACACAACAAAACTCGTCTTACTACTTTACATACATATAATAATGGCTCCGGCACCCGCCCCAGCGGGCAATAGAGGAAACGGATCGCGAAATCTGAGAGATATGATGGCACCAAGCACCACCAATAACACCTCCGAGACCTCCCAACCTCCAACCCCAGCACCAGCAACAGCGATACCAACACAAAGCAGACGCACGCCACCCAAATTGACAACTCCGGAAATTATAGCTCTGAACAACGAAGTTTCAATGCGACGACGGGCAAAGCCTACTTGGAACGTATCGCACTCGCTATCAGTGGGAAACCATACACAATAGATGCTATATCCGAAATACTCCTACACACAACCCAGCTAACCGGCATATCCCTCCCCGCACAAACGGCAATCTGTGCAGTGGCTTTTGTTCTGAAGGAAATCGTAACAGACAAAACCACCGAAATCATAGCAAGACACATCACAGCCGCGATATCTCCCCACATAGCTAAGCTACAAGATACTGAAGAAAAACTAACGAAATTATCCACAGATATAAACGCAACATCAGCCTCCCAAAGCCTGCAACTAGAGAAAATCCAAACGACAGTAGACACCCTCTCAAAGCAAGCTACCGAATCCGCAAACTCCAGACCATCATATGCAGCCGCAGTCATGACAAGCCAAGGTCAACAACCGGAAACAGCGACTCAAGCACATCGGCTGCAACTCATTGCGCGTTGTGGGAAACTACTCCGCAGTAGGCGGATATATTGTTGGGTGAATGCTATGCCTGCTGCTTCTCTTGCAAGACAAGAACGTTCGACCCTAAAGGGGTCTGCTACTGATATAAGTCTGAAAGTTAGTATCTAAGGTCACGGAAAGGTAAAGAAACAAGTCCGAAGGTATGCGGACCAAGTCCGGAGGTCAAAATGTCGGGTCCGAAGGTAATCTACCAAGTCCGAGGCGCGGGAAAGCGGGTCCGGAGCTTCGGGTCGTCGGGTTACGGATAATAGCAAGGGAACGGGTTCGGAAAGCGTCGGACTATGTCCGGAAACAAAGGAAGGTCAATAGAAACGAGTGACAAGGGTTTCGGGTGCGAAGCGGGTGCGGAACGGGTGAGAACCAGGTATATTCAGCCAGGTAACAGGTAAAGACAGGTATGTGACCAAGTAGATGGGAAGTCCCACCTACAGTAAAGTAAAGAGTGCTTGGTCGTACTACCAGTCCTATATAACTAGCTACGTGGAAATCTGGAATATCAAAAACAGGAAAACATCGGGTCCGGAGATATGTAAACTGACATGAGGCACTGCGGACTTGTGGGAACACAGGTAATAACGCTGCCTACTGCATCAGCCATGGGAAACAAGCTACTACGCACCAGTGGGGTTAGACGGAACGGACAGGACATAGGACGGACGGGTTTCCGAAGGTATGCGAGCAGGTCCGGTGCATCTCCAGTGATGTCCGGCGGGTCCGAGGCTCGGAGAGCGCGGGAAAGCGTCGGGTTTGAGCGGGTTTCGTCGGAGATGACTGGGAATGACTGTACTGATGTCCGGACAACTGGGCTTTCGACATACTCTGTAAAATAGGCCTCTGCAGGGCTGCAGTGAGAATGTTTCCTACAGCGTGAAGCAATCAAGGAAAGGCAAATCATAATAGGATACACACCTAACAGTCCACTTGCAGCAGGCAACTCATCCCACGCACAACTTGTTGAACGCGTCAAAACGGCCCTCAAGAACCTAGCCACAAACGACGAATCACCGAAACTGGACATGCGAGCGGTCACACAATTCAAGCAAGGTGGTATGATAATTGAAATGACAACTAAAGAAGCAGCAGCTTTCATCCGCAGCAACCCTGGAACCAAAGACGAGCTAGTGCACAACCTCGACCCAGACGCGACATTCAAAGAACGCTCCTACCCACTGATTGTCCCATTCACACCAGTCAGCTACAACCCAACTGATGCTGAAAGCACACGGCAGCTGGAGAGCGAAAATGGATGGAACAACGGAACGATCCTATCAACGCGCTGGGTTAAACCAGCAGAGAAACGGTCAAGTTCTCAAAAAGTCGCGCACCTAATGATCGTTTTCACAGAACCCCAAACCGCAAACCTAGCAATACGCGATGGCATCACAATAGATCACCTTCTCCTTTGGCCAAAGAAGAACAGACGTGAGCCACTTCGCTGCGCAAAATGCCAACACTACGGTCATATAGCTAGGGAATGCATAGCCCATGGGGACACCTGCGCGAACTGTGGAAACAATCATCGAACATCAGACTGCCCGACCAAAGACAAGTATTTCTGCACGGCCTGCAACACAGACGATCACGCTAGCTGGAGCCGCGACTGCCCTTCCTTTATTCAAAAATGCGAAGATACTGACAAAAGATATCCAGATAACATGCTACCATACTTCCCCACAGACGAAGAATGGACCCATGCGACAACTCCGTCAAAGCCGCCGCCATACAAGAAAACGCTGCCACCAACAACCTTCCCGAATAACGAACTACGCCAACAACGACTCGATGACTACTCAACAAGGAACGAAGGAAACCGAGGCAACAGCAACAGTGACAGAATGCCAATCAGAGGAGCAGCACCAACCAGAGGCACCAGACTACCATCAAGAGGATTCGCACCCAGCCGAACGACCACACGCCGAAGATCTGAATCCCCCACATCCCAACTCAATCCGTCAGACGTAATACAGTTCAGCCAACAAGACTACGACGCATGGAAATGATTAATACACCGGACAACTCGACAACTCGACTATGAATCTGGCAGCAAAACCTCAACACCTCCTCAGATGCTCAACACTGCATCCTCAGCGGACCAAGCGCAGCTCGCGATTGGGACATCATAGCCATACAAGAACCCACCATAGACACGAAAGGTAATACGAGAGCCACCCCTGACTGGCACGTTGTATACCCAACGCATCGCTACACACAAGCAAAGCGATCGCGTGCTGTAACACTAGTACATAAACGCATTAACACCAACAGCTGGAGACAACTCCCCTTTCCCTCAGCTGACGTAGTAATAATTCAATTCACAGGACCCTTCGGCAAACTAACTATCCTTAATATCTACAACGACGGCAACAAACAAGATACTCCCCCAACACTCCATCGATACCTCGAAAGCAACATCCGCATGATACGACCCACACACGACGATCACGTTCTATGGCTAGGAGATTTCAACTGTCACCATGCGCTATGGGAGGAAGAACGGAACCGACACCTCTGCGAGCCTCGACAAGCACAAGCAAATGCACAGGCCTGGATCGAACTCATGGCGGACTACGGAATGTGCCAAGCCCTCGTCAAGGACAAACCGACACTGCAATCAACTCACACAGGCAATTGGACCCGACCGGACAACGTCTTCTGCACCGAACACACCCTGGAAGCCTTCACAATATGCGACACAGCCCCAAGACTACACCCCCCCAAAACGGACCACATCCCCATCCTTAGTACACTCGACCTGGATATCCCTCAAGCTACGACTACAACCAACTACAACTATCGAGATGTGGACTGGGAGAAATTCAACTCGCGACTCAAGGAACAACTAACAACGATACCAGAACCAAGACTGTTAGTCGACCT
The DNA here is from genome assembly GCA_016628065.1 of Suillus lakei. Classification (NCBI taxonomy): domain Eukaryota; kingdom Fungi; phylum Basidiomycota; class Agaricomycetes; order Boletales; family Suillaceae; genus Suillus; species Suillus lakei. Next base: position 471,869 of record JABBWA010000024.1, on the reverse strand, counting down.
TGAAGAATTCCAACTCGCAGCAAAACGCCTCGCAAAAGTCCTTCAAGATGTAATTGACGAAAACGTACCGAAATCCAAACCGAATCCTCACGCAAAGCGGTGGTGGTCCAAGGAACTGTCCCAAATGCTAGACCGCAAACACGAGCTAAGTGACCTATCCTATAAATTCAGAGCGCTACCAAATCACCCATCACATGAGGAACACCACAAATTCAGAAACCAAGTCTCAGAAGCTATCTACAAGGCCAAGAAAGAACACTGGACTCAATTTCTCGAAGAAGCCACTCAACGCGAACTCTGGATAGCAAATAAATATGTCACCACCCCCAGCACCGACGGCGGGAAAACTCGAATACCAGTCCTACAGTCCAAGAACGCAGATGGCACAACCATGGAGGCCATATCTAATGACGAGAAGAGCACGCTCCTGGCCAAGACATTCTTCCCTCCACCCCCGGCGGACAACCTCATCCCAGAAGAATTCGAGTACCCAGAACCCGTCACCCCATTCGAACGCATCACGGAAGAACACGTCGAACGAGCAATCAAGAACACGAGCCCATTCAAAGCCCCAGGACCAGACGGGATCTGCAATATAGTCTTCAAACGAAACGCCAACACACTCGTGCCATACCTAACGCGAATCTTCGACGCAGTCTTCACGCTTCAAACGTACTATGAACCATGGCGCGACTTCACAACCATAGTACTATGAAAACCAGGCAAAGCCGACTATAGCGTACCCAAGGCATACCGCCCCATAGCATTGATCAACACCACCTGCAAGTTACTGACAGCCATAGTTACCCAACAAGTCACCAACATCCTTGAAAAGCACCAACTTCTGCCAGCAAACCATTTCGGAGGACGACCAGGACGTTCAACTACCGATTCAGTACACTTACTCGAGGCAACAATCAAGGATGCATGGCGAACGAAACGAGTAGTGTCAGTACTATTCCTAGATATTGAAGGAGCATTCCCGAATGCAGTCACCAGCCGCCTTATTCACAACATGCGACATCGTCGACTACCAATGGAACTCATCTCATTCACAGAACAAATGCTCACAGGACGGCGGACCCAACTACGATTCGACGACTTCACCTCAGAATGGTTTCCAGTAACAAACGGGATAGGCCAGGGCGACCCGTTATCAATGATATGCTACCTAATATACAACTCCGACCTAGTTGAAGTAGCACGAGGACGAATAGGCAACCGAAGGGAAGAAATCGCACTAGCCTTTGTGGACGACACAGCTTACATCGCCATAGCCAAAACGTTTGAGGAGACGCACGAAATCCTGCGAGACATGCTTGAACGAGAAAACGGAGGTTATCAGTGGTCAAGAGAACATAACTCCAAATTCGAAACAACGAAGTTCGCACTCATGGATTTCACGCACAGCAGAACGAAGGAACGAAGTCCCATCATCCTCAACGGAGTCACAATCCAACCAGCGCACCATACTCGCTTCCTAGGAATCATTGTGGATCAAGAACTCACCTGGAAAGAGCATGCAGCGTACGCAATAGCGAAGGGAACTGAATATGTCCTACAGATCCGACGACTCTCGAGAACCACCATGGGAATCCCAACCAAACTAATGCATCAACTCTACCTAACAGTGGCAGTCCCGAAATTCGCATACGGCGCAGATATATGGTTCAAACCAATATTCAGACGAGGATCCAATGTGAACGTCACCCAAAGAGGCTCCAAAGGAATAGCGAAAAGACTCACGTCCATACAATGCATAGCAGCGCTAAGTATAACCGGTGCCATGAGAACCTCGCCAACAGACGCACTCGAAGCCCATGCAAATCTCCTACCAATACCGTTACTCCTACAGAAGATCTGCCACCGAGCCACTGTTCGTCTAGCCACCCTCCCCCAATCCCATCCACTGCACAGTAAACTCCAATGGATAGCAGGACACAACGTCCAGACCCACCGTTCATCACTGCACAACCTACTCCACACCTTCCACATCTTCCCAAATGACGTCGAAACGATCAACTCGTCAAACCAAACGAGAGTGTCAGAAGAACCAGTATACAAGACACAGATAGCGAAGGACAAGAAGGCCGCAAAACAAGAGCATGAACAACTCAAGGACGTCATCCGCATCTACGCAGACGGGTCAGGATACAAGGAAGGGATTGGAGCCGCAGCAGTACTGCTACGAGAAGGACAGGAACCGCGAATTTTACGCTACCACCTAGGATCAGACGCAGAACATACAGTATACGAAGCCGAAACACTGGGACTAACGCTAGCAGCTCGCCTCTTAGCCATGGAACGAAATGTGACATACCCAGCATCAATCCTAATCGACAATCAAGCAGCCATAGTATGCGGAACCAAAGCAAAGAAGGACAGCAGCAACTTCATTCCGGAACAATTCAGCAACATGATCAAATCGATATCGAAACGACGGGACGAACAAGGAGACTTCGACCTCACCATCCGCTGGGTACCCGGACACGAGAACATACCAGGCAACGAGCTAGCAGACCATGAAGCCAAGAAAGCTGCAGAAGATCCCGAAAACAGCAGCCCAAAACGTCAGCTACCCAAATATCTACGAGATAAGCCACTCCTATGCAATGCGCCTGCACTACGAGCCGCCCAGAAGATAAAAGTGAAAGAACTCTGGAAAACCCTATGGACGAAATCACCACGCTACACCCGAACTCGAGATATCGACCCATCAATGCCCTCCGCCAAGTATCTCAAACTCATCAATGGACTACCCAAACGACACGCCAGCATGTACATCCAGCTCCGGACTCGACACATCCCCCTAAATCATCACCTCCATCGAATCAACAAGTCCGACACCCCGCACTGCCCAATATGCCCCAATACAAACGAAACGATTCACCATTATATCTTCGAATGCCCCCAATATCGAAAGGAACGCCATATCTTCGCAAACGCCGCACGTCGAGACGCACTGTCAATAGCCCATATCCTAACATCCGACAAAATCACCCCACACCTCATCCGATACATCAATAGCACTGGAAGATTCAAGCCAATATTCGGTGAGAATTAACATATGTAAAAGAACATAACACACCACAGTAAAAATGTCACAGGGAAACATACCCAAACCGCACATACCAACCCGAACCACACACTCTCCCATGAAAGGATCGACACTCCAACGAAGCTGTCACTGACGGGAACCACAGAGGACACGATTACAGAGGAACCACATAGCGAAACCGAAGAACGAACCAGTCAAGACAACAAAGCTACGACCCTATAACAAATTCCTCTACTAACGTGTCTTCCTCCCGCAGCTTTCCTTTTCGTGCTTGCTCACTTCGGTGACAGAGTACATGTCCGCACCATAAAACAAAAGAGCATCCAAACCCCTCAAAAGATGAAAGATAGCTAATGACGAGACAATGTCCAACATAGGGTCTACGACCCCAAAGGACTAAATCTGAAGCAAAAAAAAAAAAAAAAAAAAGTCACAGAGGACTAGGATGACACAGCTTGTCATTCACATGCTATAAATATAACGATTTCTGCAATCGATGGACGACTTGCACGAGGCGACCAGCATCGTTGTATGAACTGCCAGTGCCCAGGCGCTATGTGCGATTCCTTAGGGGGCTCTGGTTTCATACCCTTGATGACTTGCCCCAACACCGCAATGTCTTTCTTCACATTGTAGTAGGGTACCTTGCAAGTCAATACCTAGAGCGTGTGCGAAGTGAACATCATCTTTCGGTCGAAATCGAGTTACTAACCTGGAGCGTGATACTGCCAAATGAGTATATGTCGCACTCGGTGCTGAGCGAGAGCTCATCGTCCTCTGATACTTCACATAATTCTGCAGCTACCCATCGGACATTCCCTCGAATGGAGCTCGTAAAATAGGAGGTACCGACAAACTCCAGGATGATCGTGGAGAGACCGAAATCAGCAAGGCATGCCCGACCGTTGCTAGAAATCAAGACATTCGACTATTGGCACGTTGAGTAATGAGAAGTTCCTGTGTATGGGTGCACACACCCCTGTTAAGTCACCATGAACAACTGATTTACTGTGAACTAGAACCAACATGAGCATCTGCGAACTGGGGTCTAGTGAACGACGAACGTACGGTATTGCAATCCAAGAGCAATGTCATTCAGCTGGCAAGTGCCGGGATGTCAGCAAACATCTGGAGATGCCAGATACTCGTGGAACATGGCTTACAAGCGAGAATTTTTCTGCAGACGACAACACGCTTTCTTGCCTCTCAAGATAGCCGGTTAGAGCTCCGTTATCAGCCCACGGGCAAATCATTGCGGGGTAGGGCCCAAAGTCAGTTGCCACTCCCCATAGTGGAAGGATGCTATCGTGTTTGAGACGGCCCCAAACTTTCAGTTCGCGACGCACTCTCTAAGATAATTCGTCATAAGATAAATTGACACGCATGACGCTGTGGAAGAGTACATTACCCTACTATTCTTCCGCATCAAGACCTCATTGTCCGATTCGAAAGCACGAATAGTCTTCACTGCTACCTAGTTCATAGTCAGGATAATAACCGTAGGGAGTGCCAGAGGCTGGGCATACCTGGACGGTCCCATCAGGCTTCACCAAATCACACTTCCAGATATCTCCGAAGCCTCCTGAAGTTATCGGATAGCGCGATCTTCCCTGGAGTTCACTAGTAAGATCTCGAGGCGAATGTGACGGTGCTCGGGTCTGCCTTGAAGATGGTGCGTGATCTCGGGACGTAGTAGTAGACTCGATGGCAGCGCCGGTTTCCGTCCCGTTCCCCACATCAGTTTCAAACAAGTCCCCACCATCTCTTCGAGGGCGCATAGGTGCTTTACCTTTGGTATTGGGAAATGATTGTGCATGGGCACCATTCGGTGTACGAGGTCCAAGCCAGGTTCCCAGCTTAGTTATAGCCCGGTCGTCTGCGTCTTGGAGAGAATATGTCAGAGACATGGCACGGGCACCAGGTAACGAACTTCCGGGTGCGGCTTGTCCTGGCGGAGGTGTAGGTGTTCCAAATGATTCTTGGTCAGCCTGGTAGGGTGGTGGTCCTATGCAATCCTCAGGGAATTCGATATGCTCTGAGCAATCTGTCAGCAGAGATATTGGAGCAGAAGAGCGGCCACGTACTGGTGTCAAGAACGTTAATGATTCCAGGGTCATCACCCTTGGTTGGCGTGAAAGACTCTCCGCCAAGAACAAATACTCTGGTTCCCATGGACGCCATAGCATGTCCCGAACGACGGCTAGGCGCTGGACCCATGTTTTGGAACAAGTACCACCGCTGGTCTGTACGCGATAAGCTCAAAACCACGCACGCTGATCATTCATCAAATCACATACTTGACATCTTGAATGCTGCCAGGTCGCCTATGTCCTTGCCGTCTACACCCCGGCCACCAAATATGTAGATGATGTCGTCGACCACAGCGGCTGCGTGGCCCTCCCGGGGCGATGGAATAGATCCAATACATTGCAGCTCCGACCAGGTATTAGTATTGGTGTCAAACGACCACGTATCATTGTAAAGGTAGTGACCATCTGTTCCTCCGAACCTGTGAAACGTGAATAGGAGGCAGTCTTGAACGAAGGTCGAGCGTACACAATGATGCGATCCTGATATGTTATACAGGCATGTCCTGTGCGATGAGTAGGACGGGCGGCTCCGACGGGTTGACGTTCCCAAGCTACTCGCGTCAGGACTAATAACATAACGTAAGGTTGAGGAAAATATACTTAAATTGAATGAGACTTGCGAGTATTGAGATCAAATGACCAGAGGTCGTTCAGGAACTCGCTATCTACCTGTCCTCCGAAGACAAAAAATTTTGTGCCGACCATAGTAACAGCATGGCCAAACCGTCCAGCAGGTGCAGGACCGTGCATAGGTATCCGGAACCACTCTCGTAAAACTGGTGTGTGCATGAAGTATGCTTTCTCTTGATAATAGGATGAACGCACCAAGGTCCAGAAGATACAAGCCATCATCTTGTTTTTCTGACTGATCGGACAAGGGGCCCGTTTTAGTGTCGCCTCCCCATACAATGAGGACATTGCCAATGATGGCACTAGCGTGACCGACTCGCGGCGAGGGTATTTCACCCCTTGTCCGAACGAGAGTCATGGACAGATCGTGAGTGGAGAAAAGGTATAAATCATTGCGGGCAGTTTTGCGGACGAGACCACCAAAAATATACAACTCTCCCGAAGTAGTGGCTGTCGCCGGAAGTGCATGGCCATAGCGAGGGAATGGAGGAGGTGAAGGCGAACTTGGTGCGGCCACCACAGGCTTCGGGATTACAAGGGGAGGACGGAGGAGTAAGCGCCGTGCAGACCAGGGATAAGTTGGCTGCTGTTGAGGTTGTTGGGTGCATTGGGGTGGCTGCTGTTGTGATTGGGGCGGCGGGCATGTGATTAACATGACGTCGTTAGCTTGTTGACGTGGTTGTTGTTGAGCGAGGACTGCCTGGGCCACGGATGAAGCAGTGGGCTGGCTTGCGCTAGGCCGCCTCTTCATTGTAAATTGGAAGGACATTCTTCGTGTTCTGTTGACTAGGATTGACGGTTAGCAGAATATTCCTTGGTCTATAAAGGTCTGTCTATGGGAGACTCATGTTTGGGGGAGAGTATGTGAGAATTCAAAAGGGTGGGCCCTAATCTAAAGATAAAGCTGATGAGGCAATGCTTGCAGTGTGATCGTCATTAGATAAGTTTAAGCTTCATGGGGCCACAGCAGCCACCACGGGAACGAACAAGCTGACCGTATAGCAAATGAAGGAGCGAACAAACCAAACGAAGATCATATTGACCTGTCGATCCCTGACAAATTCAACCTACAAGGTGCAAAGCTATCAGAGATAACACAAGAAACAGTGTACAAAGGAATAAGAGCCATAATCACCGTGACCCCAAGAAGAGCGACCACAAATAACCTAGACATCATCAGATATGCAATAAGAACACCAACTGGAAATCTAGACAAAGACGCAACTATATGGAATGGATGCAGAAATAAAGACATTCAACGAACGATAAGACAATTCCTCTACAAAGCAATACATGGAGCACACCGAATCAAAGAATACTGGCTGAACATCATGATTCCTAACTACGAACAACGTGTGAAGTGCACACACTGCCAAGCAGACGTCGAAACATCATGATTGAATGCCCAAACAACACACGCACCACAATATGGAAGCTGGCAGAACATCTCTAGCCAATCAAATACGGTCCTTGGCCTCAACTAAACATAGGAAGCATAATGGGCTGCGGGAACATCAACATTACACCCCCAAATCAACAAAACGAAGAACATCAAAGAGACCAACAAGAAAAGAACCCAAATCAAGATTCCTAATCCTAATATCTGAATCAGCGTACCTTATCTGGGTAATACAACAGAGCAATATACGGCACAGCTCACACAGAGCAAACAATAACCAAATGATGGACAACAATAATAAATAAAATATTACAGCTCGACAGAATAACTACAAAAAAAAATAAACCGTACAAATAAACACAAAAACCTAGTAACCTCAACATGGTTAGACGTCATCACGACAAATGCACCACTACCAAAAAACTGGGCCATCGCCCCCGAGGTTTTAGTGGGTATCATATCACCCAGGCCCTCAGAGAACCGAACGAGGCTACCAGGTAGTCCCAGAGTCCTACACACCCCATTGAACAATGGGAGTGCGTAAGTGCATTTTTTCTCGGACCGATGTTCTTTTGAACATCGCTTGTCTGAAAAAAAAGAAGCTTCATGGACATGATCTGAATCAGGTGATCATGCCTGGCGTTAGTTTTCCTTGCATTCACTAAATTTGTACATGAACGATGCGAGATCGATCGACACTTCACACTTACTGCCATGCGTAAAGACAGTGGCCCGTTCGTTAGAATGGACGGATTATTGCTACGCTCTAGTACCATGTTACTGTTGACGTGTTCATAGGACTAGAATGACAGAGCTTGTCGTTCACATGCTACAAACGTTGCGATTTCTGCAACCGATGGACGACTTGCACGAGACAACCAGCATCGCTGTATGAACTCCCAGTGCCCAGGCGTTATGTGCGATTCCTTAGGAGGCTCTGGTTTCATACCCTTGATGACTTGTCCCAACACCGCGATATCCTTCTTCACATTGTAGTAGGGTACCTTGCAAGTCGAATATCTAGAGCATGTGCAAAATGAACAAGATGTTTCTGTCGAAAACGAGTTACTGACCTGCAGCGTGATACTGCCAAATGAGTATATGTCGCACTCGGTACTGAGCGAGACTCCTTCTTGATCTTCATCATTCTCTGGCACTTCAAATAGCTCTGCAGCTGCCCATCGGATATTCCCTCGGATGGAGCTTGTAAATAAGAGGCACCGGTGAACTCGAGGATGATAGTGGAGAGACCAAAATCAGCAAGGCATGCCCGACCATTACGATAAATCAAGACATTTGACTGGAGAGTCTACACGTGAGTAATGAGAAGTCCCTGTGTATGGCTGTACACACCCCTGTCAGGTCACCATGGACAACTGATTCGCTGTGAACTGAACCAACATGAGCATTTGAAAAACCAGGGTCTAGTGAACGACGAACGTACGGTATTGCAATCCAAGAGCAATGTCATTCAGCTGGCGAGTGCCGGGATGTCAGCAAACATTTGGAGATGCTAGATACCCGCGAAACAGGGCTTACAAGCGAGAATTTATCTTGAGACGACAACATGTCTTGTTGGCGCTCAAGAAAGCCCGTGAGAGCTCCATGATCAGCCCATGGGCAAACCATTGCGGGGTATGGCCCAAAGTCATCTGCCACTCCCCAGAGTGGAAGAATGCTATCGTGTTTGAGACGGCCCCAAACTTTCAGTTCGCGACGCACTCTCTGTGTCAGCCGATTCGTCACAAGATAAATAAATTGTGCATGACGCCGTGGAAGAGCACATTACTTACCCTATTATTCTTCCGCATCAAGACCTCGTTGTCAGATTCGAAAGCACGAATAGTCTTTACTGCTACCTAGCTCATGGTCAGGATAACCGTACGAAGTGCAAGAAGTTGGGCATACCTGGACGGTTCCATCAGGCTTCACCAAATCACACTTCCAGATGTCTCCAAAGCCTCCGGAAGTTATCCGATAGCGGGATCTTCCCTGGAGTTCATTAGTAAGATCTTGTGGCGAATCTGGCGTAGAACCTGGTGCAGCCTGTTCCGCTATTGCTGTCAGGTTTGATAGCACATGCGTTTGAGGATTATGAATCTGAGAGGTAGGTGGGCTCGCGTGGTCACTGAAATCCGGACGTTGTCGGTTGAGTGCAAGGTTAAGATTGAAATTGAATGCTGCATTGCGCGCATTGACGGCAGCTGCAAAGTACCGAGGAATGTCAGGTCTCTCCATGGTCATGTATTGGTACGACGTGTCTAAATAATTCCCCGGTATCTGGAAGTTGATATTGTTCCCGGAAGTAGCATAAATAGTGAGGACATAAAATTTACACCTACAAGTTCTTTGCTGGAGGGAGAAAAGGATGTTGATCACCGTTCGCAGTTGGTCGCGTTGTATTGACCCTTACACATTCTTGTTGACTTAGGTCCGGGCCCTGGGGGATGTATTTGGGCACTAGCTTTGATAAAGGACTGGTGAAAAGATCAAGCATATGTAACCCCAGCTAGCGCGTTTCAAAATGGACTATGTAGCACCGCCAGCAAGGTTCGTAGTTCGCGGAGTCTGAATTAGATGATCAGATCGATCATGCCTATGATCATGACATGGATGACATGACGCCAGAGAGGTTAAGGGATGTATTTCAAAATTTACAAGTCGTGGCACTTGCTTCTATAATTTTGTTCGCCGCTCCAGCTGGCAACCGCGATCCGCGCGAAGCGGGACACGGGATGTGTTTGCCGGGCTCGTGTTCGGCTCGAACCAACTATTAAGTCGGTTCCTTCATGAAATGAACCTAGTGATCTTTGTCCGTTTTTCCACTTGTTTACTATCCTTCAGAAATCTACGCGTGCAGCCGCCATGCTGTCAAAGGTGCTGTCGTTGTTATGTGTAATTCCATTTGCTCTAGGTGCACCGGCCCTGGCTCCGTCTGCTGCAACTCCGTCTACTCCAGGTGGTAATGTTAGCGCTACTGTAACTGGCTCATATTCCCCGGTGACAACCTCATCCAATTCTTCTTCAACTTCTGCTACAAGCTCCGCAGCATCCTCTGCTTCCGCCAGCACCTCAGGCGCGTCCACCACAACTGGTGTCATCACCATTCCGCTCTCTAGCTATTCATTCACTCCTTATCCTACACCTACTCTCAATCCTCGCCCCCCAGTTTTCCCTGCAACTGATCCTTTGAACCCTCCCGCTGTCAGTAGTGATCCCCAAGTCGTGCCCGATTTTGCGCCAGCATGGGCTTCTGCCTACCAAAAGGCCAAAAACCTTGTGAGTGCACCCATTTCAACGAGCATCATTTTGATTGTCTTGCCTGTTGCATCCCGATTCAAATACTGTCTATGTCATACGTACTGAACATCCTTGATACCAGATATCGGATTATACCATCGAGGAAAAAGTCAACATCACCACTGGAGTCGGTTGGGCGAACGGCTTGTGTGTTGGTAATATCCCACCCAATAAAAACTTCCCCGGTTTATGTCTTGAGGTGCGTATCTTGAATTTATGAGGTGTTTATCTCATGATTCGCTAGGATTCGCCTCTCGCTGTCCGTTTTGCCGACTACGCGACTGCGTTCCCAGCTGGCATTCAGGTAGCGTCCACGTAAGTCATCTTCAAAGTTATCCGAGGTAAGCCTGTCTCATGTCTATCATAGCTGGAATCGCGCTCTGATGCGTGCTCGTGGCCTGGCTTTAGGTCAGGAATTCAAGGGCAAGGGCGTCAACATCGCTCTTGGTCCTATGATGAACATGGGCCGCATCGGTCAAGGCGGCCGTAACTGGGAGGGCTTCGGTGCAGACCCTTTCCTGACTGGCGAATCTGCATACGAGACCATCTTAGGCCTGCAAAACGGTGGAGTCCAAGGCCACTGCCAAGCACTTCATAAACAAGTTCGTCTCTGTTACAGCCCGTTTGCACTTGTACTCATCTGTCCTGCTAGTGAGCAGGAGCACTTCCGTACTTCAGAATCCTCAAACGTTAATGACAGGACTCAACACGAGATTTACGCGCACCCATTCCTGCGCAGCGTCATGGCTGGCGTTTCGTCCGTTATGTGCAGTTACAGTAAGCCTCGGCCATGTTTTATGCCATTCATATCGTCTGAACTCTGAATCGCAGACCTCATCAATGAAACCTACGCGTGCAACAACGACAAGATGCTTAATGACATATTGAAGCGCGAGTACGGTTTCCAAGGCTTCGTTCAATCTGACTGGTCGGCGACAATGTCAACACTGTCTGCTGTTGCAGGGCTTGACATGACTATGCCCGGAGATATCACTTTTGACTCCGGCGACTCCTACTTCGGCGGCAACCTCACAGACTATGTGAACGACGGCTACATCAGCATGGCTCGCCTGGACGACATGGCGACGCGTATCATCGCTGCCTGGTACTTCCTTCACCAGGACGAGGGCTACCCTGCAACGAACTTCAACGCGTTCAATCAGAATGATGAAGCGACCAACAAGCATGTGAATGTGCAGGCGGACCATTACAAGCTTGTGAGGGAGATTGGCGCGGCTGGGACGGTCCTTTTGAAAAATACAAACGGCGCGCTGCCTTTGAACAAGCCGAGGAACTTGGTGTTGATCGGAAGCGATGCCGGTCCAGGCAAATCCGGCCCGAACGAGTTCTCAGATCAGGGTGGCAGTGATGGCATTCTGGCCATGGGCTGGGGATCTGGGTACGTTCCCTCTCAGAATACTTGTATCATTCCTGATCGACCCCACATAGGACTGGTAACTTCCCTTACCTTATTACACCTCTCGAGGGTATCCAGGAGCGTGCTCGCCAAGACGGCAGCAGCGTGTTCTGGGACTTTGACGACTGGAATACTGCCTTGGCTGCTAATATGGCGTACGGCCAGGCCGTCGCTCTGGTTTTCACCAACTCCGACTCTGGTGAGGATTATATTACTGTCGATGGTAATCAGGGTGATCGGTACGTCCCTCGCACATCTTTAAGCGATGGCTATGTTCATTCCTAGCCAGCAATAACCTCACTGCCTGGCACAACGGCGATGACCTCATCCTTGCTGTCGCAGCGAAGAACAACAACACCGTAGTTATTGTGAACAGCGTCGGCCCGCTCATTATCGAGCCTTGGATCGAGCACCCTAACATCACCGCCGTCGTCTGGGCCGGCATCCAAGGCCAGGAGGCAGGTAATGCAATTGCTGACGTACTTTATGGCGCATACAACCCCTCTGGAAGACTGCCGTATACTATTGCCAAGGATGCCGCCGATTATCCAGCACAACTCATCACTGATGATTCGGGAAGTGAAATTGTTAGCATTGATTACACGGAGGGGTACGTGCGCTTGAACCAAGGTCATTTTGCATTCATATTGATTTCATGATCTTTGTAGGCTGTTCATCGATTATCGTCACTTCGATCAGGTGAGTTCTCTTAAGCCGCTTTTAACTTTCTGTCTTAAATAAGGGGATTTTAGGCAAATATCACGCCGCGCTTCGAGTTTGGTTTCGGTCTGAGCTATACGACGTTCTCGTACTCCGAGCTTTGCGTGACTCCGATTCAGTCATTGGATACTGATCAGGAGAATTTGATCACTGCGTGGGAGAACGGCACGGCTTCGCCCATCGCTGAAGGGTCTTCTACTGCGCTTTGGTGAGATATTCACGACCAGTGACAGATCTGCAAGCTGATGTCGCTACTTACCAGGCTCCATGAGCCTGCATTCCAGGTCACCTTCAAAGTCACTAACACCGGACCTATATCTGGCACCGAGGTTCGTGAAACCCGTCAATTTCACCGTGTCTTGTGCTTACCCTCAAACTCGAACAGATTCCTCAGCTCTACATCCACCACCCGTCCTCCGCTAATGAACCTCCTTCAGTCCTAAAGGGCTTCACAAACGTCGAAATCTCACCGTACGACACGACGCAAGTCTCGATCACGCTCTCGCGCTATGACCTGTCTATCTGGGACGTTGTTGCTCAGGGATGGCGTAAACCTGATGGCCAGATCTCGCTCTCTATCGGCGCGAGTAGTAGGGACTTTAAGTTGCAGGGCGATATTTCTGCTTGATCCGGGCTCCTTGCTTGAGCTTTTAATGTGTGCAGTTGCTGTGTTTTATCGTATTTTGGTGGTAATCGAGGTAGTGCTTTTAATGCATTATCGTATCGGTGGTGGGGCGTCTTTGACTTGTGTGCGGTGTGTATCAAACATTTCGCGGCGTCTTCAATGTGAAGCAAGACAGGGACTTCCACCACGGAATTTCGGTCTAGGGGCCGGAGCCAGTTCCTAGACGCTGACAGCAACCTACAAAATGAACGATTTGATAACAACTGAATGATTCCTGTCCTTCAACTCTGACGAGCGTCGTGCCGCGTCGTTCACGTGCGTATCGCGTGCGTCAACAGAAACACCCACCCAAAACACATATCTGTACCACCACATCATCCGCCTTAAGCTGGCGACCCCGTTCCCGCACTCGTGCTCGAACCATTATATTAGCTACCACCAAACGTCAAAAAGAACATAGGAACTTCGATAAATAGTGTAGGTATTGTCTACTATAAGGCTCCGCCCCAACGGACAATAAACAAGAATACAAAAAATAAAATAAAATAGACAGTGCCACAAATCTAATGTGAACCTACAAAATGTGAAAAGCAAATCATCTCGACGCACGTTCGCCCGATAGTCAGCAACATGTTTCGTCGTTCATTAAACACGCACGTGGACCTCCACAGGCTCAGAAACCTGCCCGTATCCCTGGTCGGTTGAACCTTTTGCTTCTTGGAAATTTTCAACATTTAGGTTCTTGAAGTTCTCCGGTGGGTCTACTTGCGACTGCGTAGCTCCGGCTCCGAACACAGTCGTGTTCTGAAACAGAATTAGAATTTATACGGGTTTATTAAATGGTGCTCACCAATTTACCACCACGACTTCGGGCATCGCTTCTTGTGACCCTTGGAGTCTCCCGAAGGAGCAACCTCCGATTTAATCTATATGCTACATCGGTAAGTTCGTCGTGTTTGTCATTTCTCGAGTCCATTTGACAACTGACGAGGCTAACAAGGAGTTCCCCACAACTGTACAATACGCGGGTCAATATGTTAATTTTGAAGTATTCCATATCATTACCATTAGGCCAAACCACCCATACTGCGGACCACACATCTACGTCATTTCAGCTGTAGTAGAACGCGGGGTACCAACATACTCACAGTTCTGCCGCACGACTAGAAACTTGAAGCTTGTTAAAGAGCACTCCGAAAGATATAGATGGTGACGCTCTTACCCACGTTGCCAATGTGATGGCCATCACACTAATGGATCATCATTGGGAAACACTTTATAAGCCATACAATCACTAAATACCTGGTGATCAACCCAGTTTCTGTGTGGAGGCGACGTCAAAAAGGGCATCACATCCGATGAAGGCACTGCCTATCTTACCAATTGTCCAATAAATCAATCGGTCAATTATCGTCGCGGTGCTATGACAGATGTAAGTTGATGTGAGAGATAGATGGTTAACAGACATACTCCTTGATGTCAGACCCTCTTTTATTTCTCAAACTCCAGGCGGTGCCAGCGGTGGTAACCACGTCACAGGCTGCGCGTACGATGAAAACAAGCGCAATCAGTAAAAATTGAGTGTCTCCAAAAGTCGCGAGGTCTGTCATCGAGACCGCCCTTGCTGTGAGAATGAGTGTCAAAGCTTGTGCACCTACGGAGAGAGCCTCGCAAATAATGGGTAATAAAAGACTTCCAGTGAACTTCCAAAGTCGAAATACGTAAAATGACTGATATTTACCCGTAAGCACAACATAACGAATTTACATTCGAAATCACATACCTGCACAATGAATACCGTGAAACCGCACAACGGAGCAGCCAGGTCTATCGCTAGAGGAGCCACCTCGAGTTGAGATGGGTCACCATAGCTGCTAACAGTCATTGTCCACAATGTTGACATTACGCAGATGAAGTGGCCCAGCTGAAGCAAACTGCAGAGCGTGCAAAAAGCACGTATCAGTATGTATTTGAACAGAAAATGGAAGTTAAACATGAAGCGTACGTGACTGCAGATACCTAACCATATAAAGCGGATCGATGATTGAAACCAAACAATAAAAAATTGACAGACTCACAGTTGCTTTCAGGGCAAGGTGATCGTCCATGAACCTCGCAAAATACAAGTATGACTGGCAGCCAAGGCAGCCAAATAATGCAGCGTTCAAAAGTCCACAGATTTGCATCGGCCCAATGACCAGCCTTGCATCAAAATTGTTCGTTGGGCTCAAGCTATTCATGGTGCCCGTACTAAGTTATTCAAGGTTATAGCCTGAGGTAAGAGTGTGATCGTTCGAGTCGTGTCTGACTTACGAAAAGATGATTGGTTTGGGATGCCAGCAGCGAGGAGCCTGACAAAATGCACGGAAAGGTCGAGGGTTGCGTCCACCACAGCTGCAGGAGCAAAGAGATGCAGCATCTCCATAGCTATTGTGTGAATACATATAGTAATGCGCTTGAGCTTGAATCACCGAAGCATTCTCAGAGGAAATCAATATCTGATGATCAAAATAAAGTTCATACAGCCGCAACACGATAATAAATTTGATGTTCTATACTTGTCTTCGAAGGTTGATGTAGTGCTCGGGGACTAATACAGAAGAGTTTTGGTCTTCAGCGTCTGCAGGACGAATTCCAAGTACACTGGGCGTCATGACTAGCACGAGGTGCACCATTTGTCGTGCAAGGTTCCAATACGGTTTTCTATAGCCTGATGAATTGTCAATGGTTCTCAAGAGTGCCCAGCCTGTATTTCACTTTGGCGACATCATGCTCGGAGATGCATAACTCACGTGCCAGCGGATGCATGATCGTTGCCACAGCGTGATCAAAGTCGTCTGTACAGCCCAACTATCACGGTGTCGAGGTTCGTGATGACGAGCACAGGTCTACACCCGTCCAATACCACAAACCACCACGGGTAAGCAGACTGGTTACGAGTCTACGGTGTACCTGCGTGTCTCCACATTCCACACCGCACCCTGAAGGGAATGCAGAGCAAAAGTTGATGATCAAGCTAGATGAAACGTAACGCGCAATTGGTGTGTCAGAAGTTTCACGATGTCAAGTGTCACTGATCAGCAAAACACAAAGTTTAGGCCTAGGTCCCGCCTGGCAGCGCCTGTGACACAACGACAAATTTGTCACAGCAGTCACAGCGAAGTCCCCCACTCTACAGTGCTGTACAATGCAATACAGCACATAGGTTCTTCATAAAACATAATTGTTAGTATACCATGTGATTATGTACATGTTTTTAATCACATTGCACTAATTTTTGCTGAGGTTGTGTGATACTGCGCTGGAGCCTTGACAAAAAATTTTGTGGCACTGCACGTGGCTGGCCGCTACCGTGTGTGGCTATGCCGCTAACCCAAAGTTAGGGTTTTGCTGATGCCAGCCGCCATCAGCAAAACACTGGGTTTATGTAAATCTCTCCCTTGACAGCGCCACACAACGATGATGATGCAGTTGACTCGTGGCAGAGGCAACGCTGGTCTCTCATGACCGTTATCTAGTATCTGTGTACGTTATGTTATGAGTACAGTTGACGTGTTGTGCTGACTTCAACATATAGTGACAGCATGTACATTGTATGGTGTCCCCCAGTCTCGATGACAGACGTAGTGGGTATTCTCCATCGATGCCTGCCATTCAATTCAACTTCTAACTGCACTCTTCCATAGGGTGAGTGATACTTATTCTCGACCGGCTCGCTTATCAACATATTGATTGCAATAGCTGTAAGTTCATTTGAAGTATTGAGTCTATCAATGAGCATCTGTCACTGAGTTTTTCGGGCAATATCGTTTAATTCACGTGGATATGGATGTTTGTTGTCATTAATGCCATGCTGGACGGTAAGCTCACCCGCGGTACCTTATCGCTCCTGACTTGACTGAATATCACGCAAGTCATCATGGTGACTCGGATACAGGCTATGTATCAGGGATCTAAAAAGTTGCTGATCTTTCTTGTTGTAGTCTTGTCGGCTTCCACGATTACCACCGGAGTTATGACGGCAATTGCAGTTGTAGGTGCTTCAGCGGGTAACTTTTAATTGTTGATGAAAGCGTTGAGCAGACGAAGCTCATGGATATATACCAGAGGAGGCTATCCTCTGGCTATCATACCTGTGTTATCAACATTGACACAGACATGCAAGATCTAGGTTATGAGAGTTTGATATCGACTGCTGTATGGGGGATCCTCGCCCTTTTTCTTACGGTCTGAATTGTTTTAAAGCACTTCCGTGAACTGTGACAATCACAGACAGCATCGACCATTGGTGACTGTTTCACTGTGTTAATAAAAAGTCACTGCGCGTTTTGCTTCGTAGCATGAGCTCAGTGATTTGGATGTTGTTGCCTTGTTTCGCTGAAGTTCCGCATGTGCTAGCTTTGCTGCTGTGGCTTGCTTGAGCCTTGGCCTTGGCTCGAGCGCTCACTGTCTCCATATATCACGGGGCGCTGACCTATGACCTCCTGTGACCGACTCATCTGCATCTGACCACTCCTCATCGTGTCCACAGTACTCATCTTCTGTGGGACCAACTTTTTATAACGTCATTTTCACAATTGCCCAGGTGTTGCAGATAGGTTTGTGCTGGGACCGCGTCTGATCCTCAGCATTCGCGAATATCATGCCAAGCTGGTGGCTGGGTCTGATGAGGGAACACGCATAAGGTCCATTGCTTTCCAAGCTGGTCGAGATGCGTTGACGGGCGGAGATGCATTATAGCACTGGAAACCATCCAAGTGATCGATTAATCAACCCCGCATACTGGGCAGGGAGCATGTATATATTTGATTTCGAGTTTCGCTGTGGTATTGATTCGTAGGATCGTGATATAATTACGTCTGGGCGAGCCAATACTAAATAACATCCGTTCGACGTACTGAGACTCTTGTGTTCAACTGGCTCATGTCGTATTTCTACTAGTGATTTCAACCTTCTTTTCTTCAAGGCGCTTCCATTGCTCTCACATACCTCTATAACCCTTTGCTCCTTATAGACACCCTCTAATGGAAGCAACACACGAACAGCCGTCAGTGCACCTTCATCTCAACCCTATTCAATTATCCATCCACCCTCCAGCAGCTACCCGGAGATGCCCTCACCATACAGAAACGAACAGAGATTGCTACAAAGGTCGCAGCTATGAAAGGCGATAAACCAGGTCTTGCAAAGACTACCCCATCAGTCAAGACACGCGGCCCCTCACCAGCTCCAGACACGCCGCTTCCGAACACCTGAGACCTCACCCGCAAATTCGCAGAATCCGAGCGCCGTTTGATTCGAAGCTAGAAACCTATCGGGAGATTCAGAGTTGTGTGGTGGTAGTAGGTCGGGTCTTAAGTAACGCTGCGTGCTCGGAGCCAGTGCTACAACTTTCAAGTCATGACCCATTTGTGTTTTGGTCGACAACTCTACATCCTGCGTCATGCGACCTTACTTTGAACTTTGCAAAGTTGTTAGTCTCCCCTAGTCAGATCTTCAGACCTTTATAGATAGGCGTTCCTTCTAAAAGGGCGTTAAAAGCAATGTCACGATAATCCAAATCGGGATAGGTGTGTGACACCTGCATGGTGCGTGACGCGTCCCCGACGCGCGTCGAGACTTATTGGCTGTTTTAGCTTTACCATCTTAGAGAAACCCACGAGTCATGGCAGAACGACCAGCAGCAGAGATTGCTGTTCCCTCAAAGGATCCAAAGGAGAAGAAGAAAGAAGAGGACAAGCAATTAGACACCAAGGCGAATGGTGTAAAGGACGAGGAGGAGGAACTAGTGAGTGCTCATCACATTAGCAAAATCAACGTTAGCTTGACTTATATTTCCAAGTCAGAAGAGGATGCACAGCTCAAATCTGAGCTGGAGATGCTCATTGAACGGTTAAAGGTGCGTGCCACTGACGATCAAGGTAAAGCAAGTAGCTGAATTGGTAGCAGGAATTGAACACGGATCTCTACCGTCCTGCTCTTGAAACGCTCCGGACTCTCATAAGAACATCCACGTCGTCCATGACTTCCGTTCCGAAACCACTCAAGTTTCTACGCCCACATTATCCCGGTCTGCAGGAGCTGTTCGAGACATGGCCTGCATCTGAAAACAAGGTGCGAGGGAAGCCTCTCTGTATGACTTTGACTGATCACCATGCAGAGTCTATTCGCCGATATTCTTTCTGTTCTCGCTATGACCTATTCCGATACCGAACCACGAGGAACTCTCCGCTACCGCCTTCTTTCAGCATCTCTCCTCCCTCCTACATCCAAAATCTCTGAACCCGGTTCTTGGGGGCATGAGTATGTTCGCCATCTTGCTGCCGAGCTGGGAGAGGAGTATACCATCCGCCAAGAGGGTGAAGAAGCAGTTCCCCCACCAGCACCAGAGGCTGATCCAGACGCGCCTAAACCAAAGCCTGCTCCAGTCCCTGGTACCATCGAAGACTTACACAACCTCGGCTTAGAATGCGCTACGTTCTTCCTGGGGCACAACGCTGAGCCAGACGCCGTAGACTTGTTTGTGGAGCTCGAGATTGTTGACCGGATAGTAAGTCTCGTGGACGCAAACACGTTCGGTCGTGTATGTGCGTACATGGATCGGTGCGTTTGCCTTCTTGCTCTTACTCTCCCGTCTAACCGTCGTCTTTTCTAGATGTGTCATGCTCCTCCCTCCTCCTGACGATGTTACTTTCTTGC
This sequence comes from Suillus lakei, assembly GCA_016628065.1. NCBI lineage: Eukaryota > Fungi > Basidiomycota > Agaricomycetes > Boletales > Suillaceae > Suillus > Suillus lakei. The sequence goes on along the minus strand of JABBWA010000024.1, from coordinate 451,931 downwards.
GCACGATACACAAGATCTACCTCCAATTCTCCAAATTCCCTGAAGCTCTCGGCGTTGCGATCCGCCTTAATGACGCTGCACTTATCCGGCAAGACTTTAACGCCTCAGGCAACCCGTAAGTCGCGTCACGTGCCCATTGATATTCACTCATATCTGCTCAGGATAATGAAGAAGCAGCTTGCTTTCCTTCTTGCACGTGCACAAATTCCTATCGAATGGCTGAAAGCGTCTGCTTCAGAAGATGCCGATGCAGAGGATGAACTACCAGAAGATATTCTCGAGTGCCTCAGCAACACGCAGCTTAGTAGACATTTCAAAGAGTTCGGAAAAGAGGTGGGCGTTGCGGATCCGAAGAGCCTTGAGGATGTCTACAAGAGTCATCTGGAGACTACAAGTACGTGCCACTGTTTGGAGGTGTCTCCCTTTCTGAACCATGATCAGGATCAGGGCTGTCCGCCAATGTCGACTCGGCTCGCGCTAACCTTGCTGGCACATTTGTTAATGCGTTCGTTAACGCTGGCTTTGGTAATGATAAATTGATGGTGGAAGCTGAGGAGGGCAACAGCTGGGTGTACAAGAACAAAGATCATGGTGACTATCTTGTCAGTTTGTGAAGCTCGTATACTGACGGCGTTTTTCTAGGCATGATGAGCGCTGCAGCAAGTCTTGGACTGGGTCTCCTCTGGGACACGGATGTTGGCCTCAGCCACATCGACAAATATACATACTCCCCTGAAGAGTGGATCAAGGTATATATCACTTCCCTTCCGTGTCACCCACCAATTGTTTATTGTTTAGGCTGGTGCATTTTTCGCTACAGGCTTGCTGAATGCAGGCGTACGCACGGAAGCAGACGCTGCCCTCGCTCTATTAGCAGAACACGTAGAGAACAAATCCGTCCCACTCAAAATATCCGCCATCATGGGCCTCGGAGTAGCATACGCAGGCTCGCACCGTGAGGACTTACTCACTCTCCTCCTTCCTGCGGTCGCGGACGACGGCGTGTCGATGGAGATCGCTGCACTCAGCGCGCTCGCTCTGGGATTCGTGTTTGTGGGTAGCGGGAATGGGGAGATTACGAGCACGATCTTGCAGACGCTGATGGAGAGGGATGACAAGGCGCTGGATGAGAAGTGGGGGCGATTCATGGCGTTGGGGTTGGCGCTGCTCTATGTCGGTACGTCCTCATAGGTTGTTTGGGTTGGGAGATATGTTGAGTTGGAGTTGCAGGCTTGCAGGATGCTTCAGATGCAACACTCGAGACGCTGAAGGCTATTCAGCACCCGATATCAAGGCAGGCGCAGATTCTTGTGGAGGTGTGCTCTTTCGTTGCCACGGGGAACGTCCTGCGGGTGCAGAGGTTACTGCACTTGTGTGGCGAGCACCTTGACGCCCTCAAGGAGCAAGCTGAGAGCGCGGAGGGGAACAAGGATGAGAAGAAGGATGAGAAGAAAGAAGAGAAGAAACCCGATGACACATTCCAATCGTTCGCTGTTCTTGGCATTGCGATGATTGCCATGGGAGAGGATATCGGTGCTGAGATGTCCATGAGACAGTTCAACCACTTGGTATATATTTTCGGCAGAAACGATATGTAGTCATCTTACTGACGAGTATTATTCTCAGATGCACTACGGCGATCCCATCATCCGCAAATCCGTCCCCCTTGCTCTCGGCCTCATCAGCGCCTCGAATCCACAGCTCCCCGTCCTCGACACGCTCTCAAAATACAGCCACGACCACGACCTCGCGGTCGCACTTAACGCCATCTTTGCAATGGGCCTCGTCGGTGCAGGCACGAACAATGCACGGCTCGCACAGATGCTTCGCCAGCTCGCGGGGTACTACTACAAGGAGCCTGACTGCCTGTTCATGGTCCGCATCGCGCAAGGACTCGTACACATGGGCAAGGGCACGATTGGGATCAATCCTTTCTTCTCGGACAGAAACATCATGAGTCGACCGGCTATTGCGGGTTTACTGGCGACGATCATGGCGTTTACAGACGCTAAAGCCTGTGAGTCCTCTTGTTCTGGTTCATGCATGCGGATTCTAATGAGCGCATATAGTCGTGCTCGACAAGTACCATTGGATGTTGTACTTCCTCGTGACTGCTATGTACCCTCGCTTCCTCATCACGCTCGATGAGAACCTCGAGAGCAAGCCCGTCACGGTTCGCGTCGGTCAGGCGAGTTCACAGCTTTCTTCTTTCGTGTCACCCATAGCTTATTATTATTATTCGTCACATAGGCTGTGGACGTCGTCGGCCAAGCTGGCAAACCACGCACGATATCGGGCTTCCAAACGCATCAGACGCCTGTACGGTTGGGAACGACAGAGCGCGCAGAGTTGGCAACGGAAGAATTCATCCCGTATGCGCACGTTCTGGAGGGCTTCGTTATACTACAGAAGAACCCTGGGTGGGAGAAGGAGGATACGATGCAAATGTAGGGATATTCTGTGTCGTTGTACGTGAAAATTTGGAACACATGATAGGGTATCATTTGTTTTGCAATCCAAGGCGACGTGAAACATGAGTGGTATCAAATGAAAACATCTCCCAGTGGCTCTTGACCAGGGTCCCGAACACGATATAATACTGCAACTCATGTCTCCTATGCACCAGGGCCTCCATAACACCGCCGCTGCTCTCGACTTCTATTCTCCAGCGGCAACAGTGTCACTTGGTGCTTTGGTGACGGGAATGATGTAGAAGGTGAGGTGCGTTCCCACCATTGTGATGCTCTCGTCAAGTGGGACAAGGCCCGTGCATCGTCGATTGCTGTTGTTGAGCTGCAATGCCGAGATGGCTTCTGTGAGCGAAGTCATCGATGCCGGGCTTGATATTTGTGTTGGTGGTATGATCCAGGAGTGCCAGAAATGCGAATATCTCGTCTGAGAGATAGGGATTGCCAAATACGGCTGTGGCTATCCGAGTCCCGTCAATGGTATATTCAGTGAAGATGGAAAGAATTGTGTTGATGGTACCTAGAGATTCAATGACGATGTTGTATGCTTCAAACTCATGACTGTTCCAACGACAGGCTGGTTTCATGGCGCGAAGGAGGTCGGACGTGGATATATGCATGAATTGTGGCCTTTGTATGTCGTCAGGAGAGAGGGGTGGGGCTGGTGGATCGCGGGTTTGTAAGTTCTGGTGGGGGATTCTGTTAATAGGGAAAGAATGTTGAGAGGAAAGCTCCGGCACCCCTAGACCAGGGCTGGAAGGCGCCCCGTCTGGACTCGAAGTAACAATCCGGTAAAGAGGAAGAGCGAAAGATAACATTTAAAGATTAACGACACGGAGCTTGTAAGCGAGTTGAGATCAGGATCGTGCAGACCGCGGGCGGTCCAAAGCGCACTGAGACGATAGTGGGTGGGGTCGAAAGAATTGCAGGCGCGTCAATGCGTTCGACGCTTGCAACTCAAGCTTGCAGCCCGCTCGAAATGAGGGATACTGCGAAGAGGCAAATATGCAAAACCTAGTCAACGTACAAATCGCCGGCGAGCAGGACAGGATACCAAACGTATCGTCGTTCCTTTGCTTCGTCAAAGTCAACAAGTGTGGATCACATCATCGCCCGTAGACGATTGGCATTTGAGTTTCTGATGGACGGCATGCCTTTAGTAGTGTCTTGCTGCTCTTGCACACGTATGTTTTCCCTCCGTGTTTGTTCCCACTTGCTGAGGTACGTTTATTCTTGTACATAGCTCGAACCTAGACTCATACCGACTTAGACTAAACTCATTCATTGTTCTAGCCTAATAATTTTCACTGCTCAACAGTAGCCAGGTGGCTCAGGCCTGCAGTACTACAGTGGTGTACAACACGCCCAGCACACAGGGCTTACACTTTTCAGCAAAGGCACCGTCCCTTGCGCGCAGTTCGAAGGTTTTTGAGATTGGCATGTGTTAGGTGGGCAGGATGCGGTCTCTTGAGGAGAAGCTGCTGCCTTCACCCCAGCGGCAGCGGCAAGGATTGTGAGGTAAACGATTTGAACGAGCTTCATGGTATCTGGTATAACCATGCTTTAGCTTGTGATGCGGCCACGCTAGGAAACCACACACCGACACAGGTTTGATTGTGCAATGTACGCGAAGTTGCAATGGCAGTCTAAAAAGAGCTATAATGGTTCAATGAAATACGCACCGTGTGGCGCAAGAGGGCTACTCACTGCAAAAGAAGGCGTTCGTCTCAGAGGCCTTTTCAACTCATCCGCATTTATCTTATACTTGTTCTCATCATTGGTACTGAAACTATACTCCGGAATCGGAGAAAGTTTTATACCAGGAAAACATGCAGCTCCGCTAATGAAATTCATCACCCTGACAATTCCGGAGCACACAAGCCGCACCAAGCACTTGGTCCAATTGATGGGACTACAAACAGCTAAGATCAGATCAAGTGCGTGAACGCAGAATTAAGAATGACACGTAAGGGCAAGATATGGCCGTTATATCAATGTCATGATTTGATCGAGTCTCATTGCCTGCGCAAGTTACCATGCAAGTCTTCTGCTTGTGTCTGGTCTCGTTGATTAGTTCAATTATATCCCGCAGGATTCAAGAACGACACTCCTATGGGCAGGGGAGTGCATGAGGATGTCAAGTCAACGTAGAGCTTTCGCAACCATACCATTCAAGTATTCTTCGACCCGATGATCGGCAGTTGTCTCTGCTGGAAGTGAAATTTGAATGCAAAGCCCTTATGACATATGTTGATTCAGTGAGATGTGCAGAATGCAGCTCAAGCGGGCCACTCGCTGCAAAGGAGGCATTCGTCTATGATGATTTCGTAACTTAATCGCATTGAATTTGTACTGCCACGTTGTCGGCACTGAAAATGAGAATAAAAACAGCCAATTGCAAGGTTAAATCAAGTATATACACACCGAATTTAAGGACGACATCCTCATGAGCAGGGCAATAACGTGTGTCCCTGGGAGACAAATATGTTATTGGACAAATTCCGCTCAGCAGGGTTCCGGTGATCGCAGGAAGCATAGTCACATTGAAGATCAAGAATTGGCATAGAACATCTTCTGGTTGTACAGCAGCCCAGGAACCTCGATATGAGCGCGCAGCCCTTCGTACACCATGTTCACATAGACTAGTGCCATCGCTGGAACGAAACATTTAGCCCACTTATCATCACACAGAAAGCTTTGAAGGCCTACCACCACCATCTCCCCTCCGAATCACAACACTCATGCCTGACATCATATTACGCTGTTTGCCACGCTCATCTATGCGGCGGTGTGTGCTGATTGGCTCCCTTGAGGGCGTAGCTATTCTGACGCGGTTGTGACGCTGCATTGACGAGCCTTGACGCGGCCCCAACGCAGCGGTGATGAGCGAGTCCATATTGTCATAATCATACATCAAATACATTGTAATTACCACTAAAGTGTCATGATATCAGTGATGTGGCAGTCATGCATTACATATTGTGTCTTAGCTAGAGGCAGACACATAGCACGCGGACGGTAGGACAGAGCAGGTGTTTCCTTGTTCCTCTAGAGACTGCAGGTCTGTCCAGACCCCCCGCACGTGTGTCTCGCGCAAGTCATGTCCATCTTTTAACGCATGTCTTCAAGCACCAAAAGGTGACAGCATCGTGTTCACCATCTTACAGGATTGCCTATGGGGAGAGGCAATGCGTCCAAGAAAAGTCTGATAGCACGGCGAGCATATCGGCTCAGCCTCGTTCCTCGGCCAGCCAACATGCTCATCGCAGAGCCCAGCGTTTCGAGTCGATGGTGTGAGTGCGTCTGCATAAGCTTCGTATGAAAGAGTTGTCGTATGAGGAAAGTTGGCTTGTAGTCTCTCGTAGTCGGACCTTGATAGAATGAAGTCGTTCCTTCTATTTAGTGGCGGGTGAAGGCGTTCGACCGGAATGTGACACCCACTTATCATCACACAGCAAGCTTTGAAGGCCTACCACCACCATCTCCCCTCCGGATCACAACACTCACTGTGCCTGGCATCACGTTACGCTATTTGCCACGCTCATCTATGCGGTGGTGTGTGCTGATTGGCTCCCTCGAGTCTCGACGCATACCACAAAATTCCTTCTAGATGTGGCGTTACACCGTGACAGATGGCAGACCTATTTCTTTTCTTCTTTCTAGGATATCAGTGCAATATCAGTGACGGCTACCTTGGTCTGCAGTCTCGGCAATAGAAGTAGGAATTCTAACCTCGGCGCGTGACGCCATCCCTCCGAGGGACAACCTCGAGTGCTGAGGTTTCGGGCTATTTGGGTGTCATGCACCAGAAAAAATTATGTACAAGCTTCGGGGCACACGATAGGAGTGCTTGGTGTACCACGCCAGTCTACTCCCCATGAGCCACTGACTCGTCGATCTTGCGAAGTGGTAGTGTGGAATTTAGAACCCAAAATCCACGTGTTCCACACTAAGTTTAACTCCAGTCCAACCTACTTACGTAGTCTCCCTTTTGAACGATCTTCATCCAGTAGAACCTCGGGCCTCAGAGAGCATGAGATAGGCTCAGCTTCATATCCGTTCCAATCGTGCATGCTCGAAATTTGTTTGCATAACTTGATGCATGACTGGGTAGAGCGTCAGCCCAGTGCCAGTGTTCCTTACTTATACCACCCATCGGCACTTCTATAGAACGAACGAAGTCAACGAAGAGCGGGAGCGGTTGAAGATGATCCAAGATCCAATTATATCCGAAGTGCAGAACGGGAGGTCTTTGATCCTACCTCAACGTTGTCAACGACCGTCGCACATGTTATCTGTCCAAAATAATGATCAATTCAATTCAAGTCCATAACTACTATCCCTCACGCACAAAAAAGATCTAAACATCCAGTATAAACATTGAACAGTCCCTCCATCTCCAATTAGAATTTCCATCCTCCCGTGAGTCCCATCACATCACCCGGATCTACCACACTCCTGATTGAACGTAGACGCGATACAGCGTCACCATACATATCTTCTAAAGCCGTTCCGGGAGGCGCACAATTCGGATACACCAGCGCGTTCGCAACATCCTGACCAGCGTCCACAGCGAATTGCTTCATGTAGGCTGCGCTCGCAGCACCAGCCTGGACCATCACCTCATCATCGTTCGGATCCGTCCACCCATAATACACCTCAACGAACGAGTGTCCCTGTCCAGAATCCCGCGAAGAAGGGAAAGCAGATGGTGTATCGGAGTAGTTGTAGAGCGAGGGCAAGAAAGGGACCAGGTCGTATGAGATCAAAACTCCGCTTGATAGCGACAACTGCTTGCCATACGACTGGACGCTTGGTGAGTAGCGCCCTGGTCAGGTAAAAGTGCGCCTCACCAGCGTCTGGTTCTTGACCATCTGTAGCATAGACAGCGTGAATTCCTCAATAGGCACCCAGTGGAACATAGCTCTGTCTTTCACTTAGCCAGCCAAACGATTGACACAACGTCCCACGACGTACCTAAGGCCCGATGTGGTATTCGCAGGTAAAGTCTGGATAAAGTTCGAATAAGCTCTCGTTGAGATATCCTCTTCAAAGTGTGGAATCGCCAATAATTCATCGAAAATGCCATCTGGGTAAGTAGGCGCATCATAAAACAGAATGCTCGATATCGTGACCTGTCAGGAAATCGGTTACTCTGCATATGGTTCTCTCGTGAATCAACAACTGTCACGCACCGACCCGGAAGCGGAAGCGTAGTTTCCCGTGCTGTACACACAAGCTTTGGGATCGGTGACCGTCGACACAAAATTAGCTATAGCTGTATTTACTGCATCCCAACGAGTCTCTGTGTATGAGATACGCCCGCCCTTTGATTCATTACCATCAGGATTGTACCAATGCAAAATATGATTACTGACCCAGACTTGAGACTGGGTGTACGTTTTCATAGTCACTGTGGTAACAATTCCCTGCAGCAGATCAGTATGTGCATCCGCCAAACAACGCCATAACGCACAAAATTGTTGTATCCTCCCTAAGTAAGTGGCGGAAAATGATATAATTCATCATCTGCGAATCTAGGAACGTACCCGAAGGCCATAAAACAGATCCGGGTTTGAAGAACTTGTGATACTTGCGACCGTGCCATTAGGCATCACGAGCTCAAACGCCACGACGTTGTCGACCGATAAACCATATTGATTGCTAAGATATGTATATCCTAGTCAGAGAACAAGACATTTCATCACCGGCACCTTTCAATAAGTGGGTGAAACATACCTCCTCCGAGGACGATGCCTCCGACTCCAACACCGGTGGTCTTCGCTCCTACAACGGTCACGCCATATTTGTCGAGTTCGGCATATACATTATCCCAAATTAAGCCCATGCCAATGGTCGCCGTTTGGGTATTCGCATCGTATACGACATCTGAAAATGAAAACAATGCAATCTGGACGCCAGGGGTTGATGAAAACCCTGAATTCGCAGAATGACCGCCGCTTTTGACCTTTAATACGTGCGTGGTCATCACAAATGCAAGCCAAATGTGCAACGGGCTCACTGCAAATGGGGTCTTGTCCTTGGCCAATATTTGAAGCTAGTCGCATACTTAGCAAGCTGAAGCAAAATTTGCTTTATGTTGAACGTACAGCAGTGCCGACGTCCTGAGCGTTGGCGGGCTCAAAGGAACATGCAGAAGTTTGAGAAGCGGAAGAAGCCCAATGATCATTATCCTTCGTGTATTCGGAAGACCCTATGGAAGCTTAGTCCCTGTTGCAGCATTACCATTGAATGTACCCACCGCTGTAATGTACTTTGGAAGCAGAGGAGATGGCAGCAGCAATCTCGTTGCAGGTCGCAGAGTAGGTGCTATCAGTTTTCTGCAACTCTGTCGACGCGGAGAGGCTGATGAGGCCAGCGAGGGCTGAGAAAGACAGACCAATCATTAGCTTTGACAGGAGAATAGTAAGACACCCAACCGGCTTTCAGCACAACTCTTTAAATGAGAGACTCGGTACTCAGGTGCATGGGAAGGCCGCTAAGATAAGTATCTGTATCAGTATGTCGTGCCGCAGCTTCAGGAAGTAAACCTTTGAGTGTCACCGATTCTCCAATCAACCTGTGACACAAAGTGTTGTTAAATGTTAAATCACATAACTGCTAGACATATACTTTATCAAGTTCGCACTACTATGACTGCGAGTCCGCGTGGGGGCAAATAGTTCGGATCCTTAGATCAACCACACGCACGTAATGTCGACCGGTGACGAGTGAGACCTATTCAACCAACACAGTACGAGCCTCGGGCTGACTGAGGCGGATGGCTAGGCACTATGCAGAACGTAAGATGCTACACCGGCTCTGTTTCTAGTATTCAATCGGGTTAATAGTATCCGAGGGAGCCACAGTTCGGAGTGTCAACTTGACAAGACAAGTTGTCAAGTCTCGAGGATTCCGATCTTATGCGCATAGGAGTCCAGGGCCATGACGGAGGCGAGTGTAACCGGATGAATGTATGGCTTGCCAACGGTTCCGATAAGTCGTAAGAGGTGGGTTTTAACAAGAAAGGCATCTTCGGAAGATTATGCGTAGCAGATGTGCATATTTAATCCAGTGGGCGGCGAACTTGCGGAGATAAGAGATGGAGGCACCTAGATGTAAGAACACTTCAGTCAAATCTGGTGTGACCGTCACTCCAAATCAGCCAGCGGTGTTCCCGCTGTCAGCTCCTGATTATCTTGATGTATCATACGGAGCTTCGACATACAACCATTCTGCTCAGCCTTGATGAAATGCAAGATAGCGATGACCTGCGGTGTGAGCTCTTTCCTCGTTTGAGTGATGTACCGTCGGAGAGTTCACATACATTCCCTGAACCTATGGGACGACGGTGTACGGCCTGATTTGAGCATACAGCATCGTCTCAAAAGAGCAGAAATGACATGTGTGGTACCATGATCGATCATCACTACTGCCTGACTTGTGAACTCTCAACGTCGTATAATTATAACCGGCGTTCGCACTTCAGGTACGACTCGGACGGCCACTATGGATTCTCGGTTTTCGGGCCCTTCTTTCACCTTGCGAAACAGTGGTTAGCGAGAAAGGCGGAGGATGTCAGTAGCATACAAAGTTGAGATAATTTACCCAGTCCCACATATACCTCCTGGCTCTTCGGCCAGACCTTCACCCGAGTATGTGTGACCGCGTGTCCAGCAGCCCTTGAGCATCATTCAAGGTGACGGAAGACCAGGAAGAGAGACAACAGGTCGTTCGACACTCAAAGTCGACGGCTCGAGAAAATTTCACCAAACTGAAAAGATAGTCGCCCTATCCCGGTAGAGATGTTTTATGGAAGCTCGTGGTTTTTGGAGAAAGACGTGGAGGAGTATACTTCGGGACTATGCTTCAATACATCGAGCTAGATACACTTACCTGAGTAGGGGGCGACACAGCGATGGTGACTCGAGCTTGGGTGTGTCCAAGACCCCAAACACTACTTGTAAGTACTTATGGCTCTCGGACCCTTGCCACCGCTCCATCTGCTCTATCTGGTTCTTAAGTTAGTTTGAAAACAGCCTGCAAAAAGATGGACATCATGGGACGTGAACGGCAACATTCAGCATAAGTACTCGGAGGATGATATTGATAGCGTCGTGTGTCTCAATTTTACGCAGAAGGTTCAATATCTCAATGCTTTCCCTTTAAACTCTTCCCGTCGAGTCCTGCCAAGTCACATCGGGAGACTGATACTCAGCAGGCACACCGTAAGTTATACAAGTCCCCCACCACCCATCCTAACGGTATCCAACACCGCCCTCACCAACTCATTCCATAACCGTCTCACAATTGAATCACTACGCGCTTCCAATAACTTCCTCCGTACCAAGTCTCCAGGTGTCTCCAAGCGCCGCCGCCTCCGGATCGTCAAAGACAGTAGGGGAATTAGGAAGAACAAAACTGATAGAGTGGCTATTCTGTTAGCGGTGAAATAGTGGCTGAAATAAGATCGGATGAGTGCCAGGGAGGTTGGGGGCTGCGCAGTCGCGAGACTGTGGTCAACTGACAGAATGCGGGAGATGCGAACGCCGCTAGCGCTTGAACTTCCTCGGGGCATGCTTTGGTCGTGGCGGTAGCGAGGGGATCTGGTTACGGTGGCGTCTGAAACTGCTGATGTGGAAGACACGGATTGCCGGCGGGTAAGTTTGGGACGGGGGGATGCTGGGACAGCGGTGCGGGTGGATGTGGTGGATAGAGAGGAGGAGGAAGAGGCTGGGGATAGAGAATGGGATGGATGTACTGGTGTAGGAGAGGGAGGAGCCTCGGGTTTTGGTGTCTCCCGCCTTGTACTCTCCCGCGCGTAAGCATGTTGAGCCTCTAGCGCCACACAAAGTTCCTGGCAATATCGTGTTCAGTACGACACATGAATAATGAAATTAAACTCACGCGTCTTTGGTCGGACGAGAGTTCATTCTCGTATGACAGAAATTCTTTGACGTATTCCCACTCGCCCAAACGAGGCAGGACGTGCAAGCAGTAGAGGTCTAGGACTTTGTGATATGGTTCACCTGTGGAAGGCATGAAGTCATATTGACCGCGGTTTGACAACCAGTCCTCTGTCATCTCGCGACCAACAATTGGGCAATCTATCTTGAGGCTGGATGCGACGAGTGTGATAAGGACTTGGTGCGGAAGGAACGCAGAGGTAGGTTTTCGATATAAAGATGAAGGAGTAAATAATGTGAGAGATCGAGCATACAAGGTGGAAATAAATGATTGGGGAGACAAGAGTAGGGATTCTCGGAGTGGTTGTGGTAAATCAACGAAGTCTGGTGCAGAAGAGAAGACGGTGGTCTCGAGGGTGATGCGAAGGATGTCCCACTTCCTCCGATGGACATCTAGGGGGTCAGGTGAGGGCGCGAGGGGAGGTGGGATGAGTGCGAATGCAGCGCTTAACAATGTGAACGTGATTGCGATGTCTCGGTGAAGGAATGCTCTCGCTGCACGGTTGTACAGTGATTGTAGCGTTGCCTCCGTCGACGACGAACCTTTGCTGGACAATTTGTGATGCAGCACGTCCGACGTCGAGACAGTCGGCATCGTCGTCGTAGCGGTCGGCATCGGCGATCTGCCTGAAACTGAAACTGAAGCTAGTCGTCAGAGGAGGGGTTTATGGACCAGTCCTCAAAAGGAATAGAGTATATCGTCAGCAGTCGTCGTTTCGCGCTCGTCGAACACTCCCTCGAATCGTCGACTAGCTAGATAAAATGGTGTTCGTTGCGTCACACTCTTCTGCAGGACATTACTAGTATGACCGGCAACTGCAAGAGACCGGGAATCGGAATGACAATGGACGTTTTGTGTCACACGTGTCACGACAAAGTTAATGTGATGTGTCACGTCCACCGCTTGCCCGGACGTGACGTTTTTACCTTGAAGCGCCCGTACACATGCTTGAAGAGGCTTGAAGCTATTCATAATCGGCAGTCACCTGTTCAACCGGCACTAGTTACATGAGTACTATTTCTTATGCATGTGATGTTGAGACCCGAATTTTTCACACCTTAACATTTCAATTGACCACTGATCAGCCCCAGTGAGAACTGGCTATGCTCGGATAGGCCCGGAGATGCTGACAGTGGCTTTCCAATTTTGTACTATGTCAGGTTGTGCTAGTTTCTTATCGATATACCCCACACCTTCGTAACCTTCGTATTGTATTACATTTCTTTGCACTTTCGTATCACAACGTTGCAAGGTTCACACAATTGCAACTTAGCTTCGCTTCACAACACGCAAATATTGTATTGCAAAGCACGAAGGTATGTATTCATGATCTTGATCAAAATTCTAAGTATTAAGGCGTAGTCTAGTATGTTTCCGAGCTCTAGTTCTGACCCACTCGAGGCTACTCGATGTGTCTGCGTCTGCAGCAAGTACAACCACGGTCTTCCCCATAACGTCTCTTCCGCAACATGGTATCGTCATTTGGATGAGGCTACTACCCAGGAAGAAAAGCAGAGGATTCAATCTGTGAAAGCATTGGGCGTTGTAGCGCTAAGCAATCTCCCCAACTCAGAGTTTTCTGATGCTGATACATCTATTTCTCGTGGTGCTCGTCGAGCAGATACACTTCAAGCCCTTACCCAACGCACATGCGAAAGTCTGGATCTATTCAACGACACATCCCTGGCGGCAATGCAACGGGTCATGCAGGCACCTTGTAACCCATTCCGACAAGTGAGTTTATGTTTACTACTTCCTCGCCTTGTTTCAGAGCGCATATATTCATAAAAATTATTCATTAGCAACTGCAATCATTGCATGATTGCTGCAAGACATTGGAGATACATATTGTCAAGATTACGGCTGAGCGTGACACAATCCTGTATGTAGTAACTATATCTCTTTCATTTATTTGGACAGAACTGCTCTTGCACTTGCAGCAACCCAAATCATATTGCCTCCCATGCCGCCTTATAACCCGTCACTCGAGTCTATCCCTGTCATCTTAAAGAAAGAGAAAATCGCTAAGAGTGGGGCCAAGGCCAAGATGCGTCCTAGCCAAACCAAAAACGGACGGTGTGTATCTCTTTCGATTCGATTCATATCACAGTGCTCATTACTTGATACCAAGGAACTTGTGCGCCTTACGTTGGCTGAAACAAACGAAATTGAACGGCACGACAGATAAGTTCAATGCCTACTACAACTCCCTCACCTCAACCCAACGCACGATGCAGCTCTATAATACTCTCTTAGACTGATTGACTGACACTGTCTTCCAGGAATATGATCAAGACACAGCGAATTTGGTAGCAAGCAACACATGGAACAAGACTGTATGCGACGGCAAGATACTCTAGGCCTCTCAACTGTTGTTTGACGTGTTTCGGCATTCTGGAACAAGACTGTATGCGACGGCAAGATACTCTAGGCCTCTCGACTGTTGTTCGACGTGTTTCGGCATTCTATGGTTATGTTTTTTAGACCGCTTTCATGCTGCTTTCCAGCTGTTTTTGTATTGTTTTCATTCCTGCATTTGCATACCAGTATACTACCAATTGACAATGATATCATATTTGAGCACAATAGAGCATAAACGAAGGGGACAATCAAGCCAGTCAGAATATGCGCTAATGTGTTGAATTGTGAAACCGACACAAGGGAGCACGAGGCGAACTGCCCCAGTATATAAAAAATCTGCTATTTTTCTCATCACGCGCTGCATTGTGCTGTGATATGGTTTTCTTCGCTATGAGCTTTATCAACATACCTCAACACATACTGCCCTTTCCCAGCACAGCCAGTTCTCACTGGGGATCAGCCCTTATCGTTTGCTTATCCGAGTTCAGCATCAGTACACTGACCACTACAGGGCGTCATGGATCTTGGATTACAAGGAGTCCATGTCATTGTTACAGGTCGTATTCTACGGTACCCTGTGGCACTGTTTTCCTGACAGTACTCGAACAGGGGCAAGCGGCGGCATCGGGCTAGAGACTGTGAAATTGTTTTGTGGTCAGTAATTTACTCTCGACTCTCGAGTGATGTGCATTGGGTTGAATCAGACATCCAGCACTGGGCGCGAATGTGACCGCACATTATAACTCGCAATTTGGTCCGATCCAGGAGCTTTTGGCTTCGAACGCCAATCTTCAACATGTCCAGGCGAATCTATCTCAAGAGGAGGCCGTTGTGGCTATGTTCGAGTCGCTGTCTACTATGCCTCATGGCCCCGTACAAGTGGCCATTGTCAACCACGCTATATATCCTACTTCGGATGTCCCAATCGCAAGGATGACACTGGACCAATGGAACACCACCATAACTACGAACTTGACGTCATCATTTCTGGTGTGTAGAGAGTATTTGAAACACCTTGAAAATGCGCCCTCTGGTGTCAAGGAAAAGGCAGCGATTGTACTTATCGGAAGTACTGCTGGGAAGTATGGTGAAGCCAATCACGGGGACTACGCTGCGACGAAGAGCGGTCAGTAACGATTCTGTCCGCAGTGCGACATAGACTCATCGTGTTCTAGCAATGATGTACGGTTTGAACCTTACGCTCAAGAATGAAATCGTGAAGATAGCTCCCAAAGGCAGAGTCAACTGTATTGCGCCAGGCTGGGTCAAGACACCCATGGCTGAAGAAGCTTTGAAGGACCCTCAAACAGTGTATCGCGTATTGGCTACGTCCGTGATACCATCGTGATTCATGATCCATGTTGAATTTCGTGCCACTGCAGGTGTCCGCTTAAAAAGGTGGCCATGCCAATGGATGTCGCGACGCAGATTGTAGTCCTTGCATCATCTACTCTCTCCGGTCATGTCACTGGTCAAGTAGTGATGGTTGAAGGTGGAATGGAGGGGAGATTGCTAAACAGACCAGAAGATTTGCAGGGATCTTAAGCCGGTTTGGGGGATAAATGCCTTGTCCGAATCCGTAATATGCATGGAATTCTGCGCATACACCTACTACTAGTACTTTGCATGTGAGAGTCTCGATGTGAATACTTTATACTAGTCTCTGCCGTGGGCAAACCAAATAGAAGGAAGGGGTTGCCATCAACGAGTAAGTATATCCGTGTGTCCGGCTAATATCTTTCTTCCCGCTCACAGCCCACCCCCGCCAAGGCGGGACGAGATGGTCGAGTTCATTTCTGAGAGCCTCTATTTCATTACAACCAGTCACCAGGTTCAAGTTCATTTCCATTTGTGGTGTCTTCAAGGGAGATATCACTAAAGATGGAAAGCTCTACATTGATAACAAGGCTATCCACGTATTCAATCAGACAAAGCCAGCGGACATCAACTGGGGATCGGTTGGCGCTGACTATATAGTCGAGTCGACTGTAAGTGTTGCGCGTACCAATTTAAACAAGTCTATTGAGCGAAGTTGAACAAGGTCATTTTACCGCGAAAGTCGAGTGAGCTTTGTCGAAAATGTAAATTGATAGGCTGATGGGCTGATGACTCACTAGCGCAGCCGCCCATTTGAAGGGTGGTGCCAAAAAGGTCATCATTGCTGAGTCGTCGTCTGATGCGCTCATGTTTGTCTGTGGCGTCAACCTCGACGCGTACAAACCCGAGTATACCGTCATATCTAACGCATCGAGCACGACCAACTGCCTTGCCACCATCGCCAAGGTCGTTCAAGACAAATTTGGCATCGAAGAGGTTTTCATGTCCAGTATTCGTGCGGCGGACATAATTGACATACCTGTCACCAACATCATCCCAACTTATACTGGTGCGGCAGAGTCTGTTGGAAGATGAATTCCGTATTCCGGTTGTCAATTAAATGCGTCTGTCATCGACCTTGTCGTAAATCTCAAAAGCTCCACACATTACGATGCAATCAAAATCGCTATGAGAGAAGCCGCAAAGGGTCCGCTCAAGGGCATCGTTTCTGTTCCTGACACCGTTGTGGTGTCTACGAACTTACTTGAGCGTAGTGAGTCAGCCGTTTTCGATCCTGGGGTTGATCACAAGGTCCTTGACCGTTCCTACATGTTTGGTCGCATACTATGCCAAAGAGTGGGGATCCTTGAAGCGTGTCTGTGATTTGCTTGTGTATGTGGCCAAGAAAGATGCGGAAATGTCAGTGTCAAATTATCTAGACTCTCTGAAAGGAAACACTTGTTGTTCAATTATTTTACCGTGTACGTGTATAGTAGCGCCAACATGCAGAGCTGCTCTTGTTGATATTGCCGTGAACACGTTTTGACATGTTGCTACTAGAGTCATACGATTGCATACTGGACATAACATAATTATACTACCATTACTAACGAACACAGCAGAATTCCAGTCTATTCCTTCCGAATCTCCTCAGCCATCATGTCCGTCAGCACTCTAGCCACCGTTCCCGCAATTTCGATCGCCTTTTCCCTATCGCACTCCCGCAACTTGCGCACGATGTGCGAGTTAAACTTGTCGGGGTGGAATCTAAGCATCTCTACCTTCAGTCGGTCCTTGCGCGACTTGATCTCCATCCCAAAGCGGAGGGGGTGGAAGATGAATTCCTCCACGCTGCGGCGTGAGATATCATCGGGGGATGTGCAGCCTTGCTGAATGATGGGCCACGGCATCTCGCAGAGCATGACTGAAGTCAACTTCTTACTCTGTTTGAGTTCTTGCCACTTTGCATCGTAGACCTGGAAAAAAGCAACGAGATCCGCTTGAGCGTTGTTGCGATGAAGCTCTTCTTGACGCTGCCTCTCTTGCCGTTGAGCTTCTTCACGAAGGCGGCGCTGCTCTGCTTGCTCACGGGCACGGCGTTCAGCTTCCGCCTGGGCTTTACGAAGGCCTCTCGTTTGGCCTGGAGCTCGCGCTCGCGCTGCTCACGAAGCCGTGCCCGTTCCTCTGCGCGACGCCTAGATTCTTCCTGTCTGCGCCTGATCTCCTCTTGTCTACGCTTCTCCTCCTCCTGCCGCTGACGTTCTTCCTCTTGACGGCGCAGTTCTTCCAAACGGCACAATTCCTCCTCTTGCTTCTTCCTCTGTGCGCTCTCCTCCAATCGCTGGGCAGCCTGGCGGTCACGTTCCGCGTGCTCCAACTCACGTTGCGGACCCAACGCTTCAGCACGAGCGACAATCTCCCTGGCATCTCCAAGCGTGTGCCTGCGCACCTGGTCGAGGCGGAGTTCCTCAAGCTGCTTGAGGAAGATACGATCTTCAGCGGTCATACTGCTGACTTGCATGGTCTTGAGGGCGACATTTTTGAGTTCGTGGAGAGCCACCGATGCTTTTTCGCGCTTGAGTTTCGCTGGGTTGCGGAAACGGGGACCTTTGCGACGGAGGCCAGGACGAGTGACGGTGAGATGGTAAGTGAAACGCTTGTGCCCGACTTTGCGGCGCGGGTGGATGATTTGACTACGGGAAGGCTTGGTGGGGGCGCTCTTTTTGAAGACCTTTGGAGTAGGAGCATTCTTGGGTGTACGGTTGGCACGGGCAGTGTTGGCTGAGGTGTGCTCGAAGATGTGCGGAAGGCCCTGTATGGGAGGAGCGTTGTGGTCAAAGAATGAGGGTGCATTCGGTGAAGGATCACGGGAAAAAATGGAGGGACGAACGCCATGTTGCTTCGATGGGTTTAACATCCTGAATCCAGCAGGTGTTTGCGCGAAGAAGGGAATATGACGGTAAGGCGACTTGAAGAACATATTTCTTGAGGAAGATGGTTAGGCGTGGGGTGTGTTGGGGTCTTGTGTTGTGGTGTTGAAAAATTGCGCTCGAATGGAAGTGTGACCTTTAACGGGTTCAGCTGTGGACGTTCCGAGAGAGGAAACATCCACAAGTCATGCTGCTTGTGTTCGTCAATGCGATCTTCTGAGGAGTTTCGGGCTCCGCGAAGAGGTGGTGGAGTGGATGGCTATTGTCCTTCTCTGGTTCAGGTTAATGATGTGGACGTCTGATTTTTAAGGGGGTGACACACACCGATAAATCGATCAATGGTAGCCAGTGAAAAAATGTCAAGTTGCTCCAAAGGGCTCCAAAGGGCATGTGTCCACTATCACTTGGGAGCATATTGACATTTTCCCTTCCTTGGTAACAGTGGGTATGCCATAGCTGGCCACCAGCATCAGGCGTCAGCGGTCAGTCTTGAAGCTTGAAGTCAGTAACGTACCAACATATGAAAGTTGCGGGCCTACTGCGCTTCACGCATCAATGGTCAAAGGCGTTTATATATAATGGTTTTGAAACCACTTGGTTGCAGAATCTGCTTGTGGACTCCGTTCGAGTTTTTGACATAGTAGAACTCCACAATCATAACAACGAAGCAATTTCCTTCTATTTGATCAATGTTAGCCATGACGGAGACTTCAAGTAAGCCTGGGAATTCTACAACGCCACTTCATATTCCAGGTTCCCACGCCAGTCTGCCACAACCCACCATGAATGAGTCACTGGCAAACGCGCGCATCAGCGCTGTGATCACTCCGCCACACCATTGCGCCCAACTAACTGAGTCAAAGCATCCGTCAGCGATGTGGCCGCCCCTGGTCCGGACAACTGTCCTGAAATGGCGGCACATGCACAGCTGCCACAGCGAAGATAAAAGGGTGGACAAAGCCGCCAGCCGCCGTGGACAAAGCACAAACAAATTCTTTTATCCACACCTCCGTCAAAGCACCTGCGAGGAAACGTATTTGAGTGGCTGAACGAGCTTTCCAGCTTGACCAACAACCCAGCAATCTACTTCGACTGAACAGCTTACTTCCATACCCCTATCACACGTTTGTCGCGGACTCCACAATGGCATCTCACATTCCCAATGTCACACCCAACAACCGGGTTAGCAACGCCAACGGCTATTATCTCAGATGTCGTGATGTAGACGGCACGTCTGTCATGATCACTCAGACTGCTACTGGTCTTGGCACTCATACACGCTGGATCTACCCTGAACATGACGTGAACAACGATGACGAAGAACCTGGCATGGATGTAGATGAGGAGGGTGATGCCACGCCACCGCTAAGCATCACGGCGCGCTTCCCTCAGACTCCTATGACCAAGCATGCGTTCGATGCGGGTTCTGTCCTTCGCACACCCGTAAAGAGGCCCCAGCCGCTTCAGCGCAGCCCCGAGCGCATCGGCTTCAATGGGATCAACTTCTGGCACAACAATTCACTGGGCACTCGCACTGTCGAACAGACTAGTTCTGGTATTCGCATGAGATATGTATTGCAGAGGCCTGTGGGCTCCGTCACGAACCTGACGAAAGAGCAAATTCTCGAGCACGAGTTCCAGAGGAACCACGAGACCTTTTTGACTCAGGTGGGGAAATTGCTCGGTCGCGAGGAGAGAGAACGCGTGACGAAAGAGATGAACTCCACTTTGCCGGAAACGGATGGGTCTACTAGTACGGGCACTGCAAAACATGTTCACTTTGCCTCACCCGAGCCGTCCATCTTTATCGAAGAGGAAGAGGAAGAGGAAGAGGATGTATCAGAGTTTGGAATTGGGCCTACGGGTGAGATATTGAATTCGCAAGGTCTCCCCATGCTAGGAGCACATGGGACTGTCATGATCGACCCCACGTTCAAGCCTCAAGTTCGACCGACGCTTCCTGCTCCGAAGGCCCCGCAGACGCAGACCGAACCCTCGGACGCAGAGAACGCCAAGCACCTCGGCAGTATCACCGTCGAGGGGAAGGAATGGCAGGTCTACAAAACCTTGAGGCCTAGGAAGGACGGACAACCCCGAATTATCAGGTCGTCTCCTGTGCAACTCAGGACGCGTAAGCCTCGGAAAAGTATGGGGTCGTCGCCTCTAATGAGGCAGCCTACCATTTTGATTGACGTTATGTAAGGGCAGTGTCGTCTGTTGGAAACCGGCCTCGGGGAGGGCATACCTCATCACGAACTAGCTTCAGTAATATGGTCGTTATGCTCAATGTAATACTTACACATGCTTGCGCGCTCATCACATAGATTGTACAGCAGTAGCCGGTACCTTTATGATTATCCCTCAGAATAGGATGTATTTTTGAATGGCCTGAACTCGTGCGCATCTTTTGAAGACCCCTAGCTTCGACACCGTTGCCCTCGAATCAAGATTCCACACTCCTCCATGAGTGCCAATCAAAACTCAACAATAAGTAACATATTTTGACAGGTTGTCGAATGAGTGCGACTCGGGCCTCGGATATTAACTTGACAGATCAAATGGAAACAGCGGCCTGATCTTACGTCGTACCCGAGCACGAGTCGTCGTGCCTTGACTAAGTTTTACAAAATTGTTATCCATCCACCTCAGTCAGTGGATCCAGACCATTTGCCCCCCACGAGTCGGGATCATCATATCAAGTACTATATGAAGAGACAGGCTTTGTAATTATGAAGCTTAAACGAGTAAAAAGGTGAACTTGCGCAGTACGCACTGCCTCTTGGACCTTGAGCCATTCGCTTGGCAGCATTAATGCACACTGCGCAGCAGCCTCGATCGCCGAGTGTCCCCCCGAGCTGACTGCGAGTCAGTAGCGACTGAAGCACCGAGAATTCAGATCCTCTGGTCAGTATTCCAGCTTCTCGTTCAGAGTATACTGTCACCGCCCAAGTCCGGAAAGTTTCTGGTCTTTTTCACCAACAATGGGTTGTCCAAGTCAGCTTCGTCGGTGAGTAATAACTTGAAGTATGCGTCTTACCGAATAACAGTTATGTAATTTAATAGATCAAAACACAGCTTGATTTGAGAATTGATGTCGGAGAAGGGCTTTGCTTATGTTGTCGCACGTCATATGGCATCGTACTTTCTATTCCCATGTATTCGTCTCATACCTTCAAATTTCAGATTTAAGGAGTCATGTTGAAAGCCGCTTCAATATTTTATACCCTCGTTGACGCTAATGACACTCCTTCCTGGTCTGTCTTTCGCAGTCATCTCAGGCCTCATTGGCCTCTCCGCATCCACAGAGCTGCGGAGAGCTGACTATACTGCGACCTGCCAGGAGATCGCTGCCGCCGTCTCTTCTGCGTCCAAAGTGTATTACAGCGGTGAGTGCATTCCTTGAAGACTCGTCACCGTAAGTGGGACTAAGCTTCCAGTAGGGTCGTTCCAATTCACGAAGGATAATGAGCATTGGGCCTCTTCCAGTTCTCAAACTTCTGCATGTTCCTTTGAGCCCGCCAAACGCTCAGGACGCCGGAATCGCTGTAAGTTTAATAGAATACAATGTCTCATTCTGCTTGCTAACCCCTGAGACTAGCTCCAAATATTGGCCGAAGGATCAGACCCCATTTGCAGTGAGTCCATCACCTCTTTAGCTTGCATTTATCGTTACCTGTGGCTGTATTCAAGGTCAGAAGCGGTGGTCATACAGCGAATCCAGGATTTTCATCGACCCCTGGCGTCCAAATTGCTTTGTATTCATTTTCAGAAGTCGTATACGACGCAAATGCCCAGACGGCAACTATTGGCATGGGGTTAATTTGGG
Organism: Suillus lakei; assembly: GCA_016628065.1. Taxonomy (NCBI): domain Eukaryota; kingdom Fungi; phylum Basidiomycota; class Agaricomycetes; order Boletales; family Suillaceae; genus Suillus; species Suillus lakei. Next base: position 430,062 of record JABBWA010000024.1, on the reverse strand, counting down.
ACAATGTCTATTCCGAACTTGACCAATACGGTGTGACCGTTGTAGGAGCGAAGACTACTGGCGTTGGGGTCGGTGGCATCGTCCTTGGAGGAGGTAGGATCACCTGTTCGTGGAAAAACATCGGTGATTGAACTGTTTTTTGATCTGCCTAGGATATACATATCTCAGCAATCAGTACGGTTTGTCGGTCGACAATGTCGTGTCGTTTGAGCTCGTGATGCCTAATGGCACGGTCGCGAGCATCACAGAGTTCTTCAAATCCGGATCTGTTCTATGGACTTCGGGTAAGTTCCTTGACATCCAGATAGTCGGATCTCATTTTCAGTGAATTTTACTTAGGGAGGATTCAACAATTTCGTCCGTGATGGCGTTGCTTCAAGGATGCATGTGCTGATCTTCTGCAGGGAATTGTTACCACAGTGACTATGAAGACATATGCCCAGTCTCAAGTTTGGGTATGCGCTCGTATTTCTGCACTGGTACGATCCTAATGGCAATTGATTACAGGGCGGGCGTATCTCGTATGCGGCGGCTCAATGGGATGCAGTCAATACGGCTGTAGCCAAATTTGTGTCGACAGTCACCGATCCTAAAGCTTGTGTGTACAGTACAACCAACTATGCGTCCGGGGTGGTGCGTTACGATCGATTCATGTGAGGACCATATCAGAGTAACTGATTTTCTCGATAGGCAGCGGTATCGAGCATTCTGTTTTATGATGGGCCGACATATCCGGATGGTATTTTCAATGAATTGTTGACAATCCCACACTTCGATCAGGACATCTCGACGAGGGCTTATTCGAACCTTATCCAGACTTTACCTGCGAATGCCTCATCGGGCCTAAGGTACGTCATATGATGTTCAGCAATTGGTTTGGTTGGCTCAATTGGAGACAGAGCAATGTTCCACTGGGTGCCTATTGAACAATTCACGTTAATCTATGCTACAGATGGTCAAGAACCAGACATTGGTGAGGCGGCACCTTTCACCTGATCAGGGCACCACTCACTAGAGCGCTCAGTTCTATGGCGAGCAGCTGTCACAGTCAAGCGGAGTTTTGATCTCATACGACCTCGTCCCTTTCCTACCCTCACTCTACAGTCACTCCGACACTCCATCTGCTTTCCCTTCTTCACGGGATTCAGGACAGGGGTACTCGTTCATCGAAGTGTATTATGGGTGGACGAATCCGAACGATGATGAGGTGATGCTCCAAGTTGGTGCAGAGAGCTGCTGCCTACATGAAACAGTTTGCTGTGGACGCTGGTCAGGACGTTGCGAATGCGCTGATATACCCGAATTGTGCGCCTCCTGGAACGGCTTTGGCGGATATGTATGGTGATGCTGTGTCGCGTCTGCATTCTATTAGGAGTGCCGTGGATCCAGGCAATGTGATGGCACTTACGGGAGGATGGAGATTCTAGCAGGACTGTTGGATATCTGAGGAACATTTTAACATTTATACAGTACTGGGTGCTTAAGTCTTTTATCGAGAATGGCAATAGTGATGGACTTGTATATAACAGTTTTGACGAATGACGGATGTTGACAAGATTCTAAATTGCGAGGTGATGTTGGAAAGGGTTTCGTGGGACTCCATCTAAAGTCGAGACGAGGCCATGGTAGGGAAGAGAGTCATAAATATAAAAATAATGCACTGACGTTGTCAGAAAGTAGCATCGGTAGCTGAGTAAAAACCAGGCTGAAACTCGTACTGAGGAAATTAAGTTGTGCAACCAAGATCCTGAAAGTTCGTGACCATGGAGAGGGATGGAGCTGAGTCTACAACATCATGTGGACAATGGTGGTACGCTAAAGATCGACTCACAAGTGCAGTATCCGAACCCTAAGTATCTTAATGAGTGAATAAGCTCCACAATTACCTTTGTGCGCGATTATCATGTAGTTGTGACACTTTCCCCAAGATTGCACTGCCCAAAGCTACCATCGCTGCTGGCATTAAAATGCTGGTAAGGAGATCACAACGAGACAGAGCATGCACAACAGCGCGTCTATAGGAGAGTTTCTGAAACGGAAGGTTTTGTCAGATTTTGAAACGTGGATTGTGATGTTCCGGCCACACTTTAGGACGGATAACAGCGGGAGGTCGTGGGTGGACCGTACGAGGGTCACGGGGGGTCGTGCATCATACTTTGGCAGCGCCAGCGCGAAGTTGCGAGGTGTGGGGGGCCTAGGGTGAATGCCACGCGTCGGCGAGGTTGGGCATGATATTGAGTACCGAGTGGTCTCAGTTGTCACTGACAAGTTTTGCAGCCGACACTGCTGCACTGAGAATTAGTTCTCCGCTCCAAGCTGTCACACACAAGCATTCTTTGACATCGATGATTGCATTGTCGATAACAACCGCAACTCTGCTTGATCCTCGCTGGAAAAAATCTCAGAAGGTGAGGATAGGCATGAAGTGTATGTGGAAAAAACACAAAATTTTCTTGTTGAAAACTTCGCCTTTGCCTGACTATTCTACATGAAAAACGTCACTTCGAGTGATAGATTTGAAGCCGTACATGTTCCTCATCCTTATTTTTATTAAAAAAAATATAGTGCTATGAATCTATGTTGGAAGGTGGTAGATTCAGGAGTAGAGGACTTAAGACGTGTTGTTGCGTGAGCTATGAGGCGTTTTGCAACTCCCTACTGTTTTGCAACTCTGGCCCAACGATAGTATATGCTAAGCGCAGAAAGTCAGGGATCTGGCCACTCTGGGGCTATTCCACGTAGACTCCGCGTAGACCTCTGGGGCCAATGTCTGGGACCAGTCTAGGGCTTCGACGGCTGGCTTCGGGCGGAGTTTGAATGTTGCCCGATGATGCAGCTTTGACATACTCCTCACCATCACGCCTACCGCTGTGAATGCCTGCCAACCCTCCCGCCCGCCCGCCCGCCCACCACCTGCTGTTGGAATGTCGCGTTCATGCTCCGCTCCAACATAAAGCTTACTATCACTTACCAAGACCTCAATCTTTACCATGGAGACGAAACATTGTCTCGACTGCTTCCCGTTCCTCCAGTTCTGTGGGAAGCACCCACATGATGTCATTTACCACATCCCACAGCATGTCAACAGCTTCGAGTGTGATGTGAAACGAGTCGCTCAGGAATTCAGTGATAATCGGCGGTAGGACGTCAGGTGGAGCAATCACAGAGACCACATGAGGCTGCGGCTGGAGTATATCGTCTTTAAGTGCACTTGCGCAGCGTAGCAAACGTTGAAAGGCGATGTATGATAGGTCCTTCAAGCTTCAGTTCTGGGTTGTGATTAAGAGCTGAAAACACGCTTGCAATGTCTATATAGTACCGCTCGTGCGCCGTTCATGCAGTAGGTATATGAGGTCACTGTCCATTCACGTGCACACTTCGTCGTCGGGCAACGTTTAAACTCCGCCCGAAGAAGCCCTAGACAGGCCCTAGACATACCGCCGGGGCCCTAGACTGGACCTAGACATTAACCCCAGAAGTCTACGTGGAATAGCCCCAGAGTGGCCATATCCCGGACGTTCCCGCCAAGCGGCAGTGTTGGGGTTTCGGGCTGCGGATGTTCGGATTTGAATGTTACCTCATGTCGGAAGCGAACAAAGGTCCGAGTTAGAACAGGGTACCACATACTCCTCCGAAGCGGTAAGTACCTACTCGCACTCAGCTCGGGACGCAGTCTTCATTTTACTTGATTTAATGATCCCGATTATTCGTGGGGGCGAATAGTCGAGATCCGTTCGCTGAGGTTGAGTCATAGATGCCCTGTTACCCTTCCGAAGTACTTCGGCTCCCAGATGCACTTGAGAAGAACAAAGTACATGCGTTACCTCACTTACATGCTTTCGCCCATATCAGGAAAACTTCAAAGTGTTTATTTTACCTTAGTCTACTTAGTAAACCATATACTAAGGCGGCAAAAGAGGTTTAAGGAATACACAAGTAAATTTAATCATTCTCTAACTAAGGAAGACAACAAACACAAGATAAGGATGCATAAGAAAAGTTGTTGCAATGCTCTGGGATTTGTTGAAGTAAGTATCGTCACAGATGACTTTTGATGCGACTCATGCGGGTATGAAAGCGGATGCAAATAGACGGTGACCCGAAAAACCTCTGGCAGTGGGAAAGCGCGCGCCTTCAATCGCTGGAGAAGAACGAGGGCAACGAAAGTGATGGACGAGTGGAGTTGGGTGCGGTGGAGGGCATATGCGATGAGATGGGGAGCTTGACTTGGGACTTAGATGAGGATGGGGGGCACTCTGGAGAAGCAAAGACTCGGAGACAGTGTTATGAACCGAGCGCACAACCGCGAAGCCTGCTCGTGCGGATGGTGTGGTGCCGCAAAAGGAAAAGTGGTTGCCGTTCACGTTGGCGTCGGCGAGCGCCAGAACATTGTCCTGTAGTCTAGTTGTCGTCGACTCTGCTGAGCAATGACATCAATCGGTCAAGAGGTTTTCGCCCCCGCTGTCTCTAGCTCAGGTTAGTCAGAGGCAAAATTGCAGCTGACGAGGTTTTCGAGGTCTACCTTGTTTTCGGGAGCTTTGGGGAGCCGAAGTACTTCGGAAGGGTAACAGGGCGCTCTTCACTCAGTATAGTGTCACCGCCTAAGTCCAAAAAGTGTTAGGTTTGTTTCACCAACAATGAGTTACGCAGGTCAGAAGTTCATTGACGAGTAATAAGTACGTGTCTTACTGAATAACAGTTATGTAATTCGATATAGCTTGAAGGGAATAGTTGCTCTTCGAGGTCGTCGTACGACATGCGACATCATACATCCTATTCGTGGTCTTCTCATACTATTCAAATTTCAGATTTAAAGAGTCATGTTGACAGCCTCTTCGATGTGTTATTCTCTCGTCAAAGCTAATGGCACTCCTTCGTGGTCTGTCTTTCGCAGTCATCTCAGGCCTCATTGGCCTCTCCGCATCCACAGAGCTGCGGAGAACCGACTATACTGCGACCTGCCAGGAGATCGCTGCCGCCGTCTCCTCTGCGTCCAAAGTGTATTACAATGGTGAGTGGATTTCTTGAAGGCTCATCACCGCCGGTCGGATTAAGCCTCCATAGGGTCGTCCCAATACAAGAAGGATAACGAGCATTGGGCCTCTTCCAGTTCTCAAACGTCTGCATGTTCCTTTGAGCCTGCCAGCGCTCAGGACGCCGGAATCGCTGTAAGTTTAATAGAACACAATGTCTCGTTCTGCTTGCTAACCCTGAGACTAGCTCCAAATATTGGCCAAGGATCAGACCCCATTTGCAGTGAGTCCATCACTTTAGTTTGCATTTTTATCGTTACATGTGGCTGTATTCAAGGTCAGGAGCGGTGGTCATACAGCGAATTCAGGGTTTTCATCGACCCCTGGCGTCCAAATTGCTTTGTATTCATTTTCAGATGTTGTATACGACGCGAATGCCCAGACGGCAACTATTGGCATGGGGTTAATTTGGGACAATGTCTATTCCGAACTTGACCAATACGGTGTGACCGTTGTAGGAGCGAAGACTACTGGCGTTGGAGTCGGTGGCATCGTCCTTGGAGGAGGTAGGATCATCTGCTCGTGGAAAAACATCGGTGATTGAACTTTTTTTTAAAATCTGACCAGGATATAATTATCTCAGCAATCAGTACGGTTTGTCGGTCGACAACGTCGTGGCGTTTGAGCTCGTGATGCCTAATGGCACGGTCACGAACATTACAAGTTCTTCAAGTCCGGATCTGTTCTATGGACTTCGGGTAAGCTCCTCGAAATGCAGATAGTCGGCATCTCATTTTGGTGAATTTTGCTTAGGGAGGATTCAACAACTTTGTCCGTGATGGCGTTGCTTTACGGATGCGTATACTGACCTTCCGCAGGGAATTGTTACCACAGTGACTATGAAGGCAATTGTCCAGTCTGAAGTCTGGGTACGAGCTCATATTTCGGCAGTGGTACGATCCTAATGGTAATTGATTACAGGGCGGGCGTATCTCTTATGCGGCGGCTCAATGGGATGCAGTCAATACGGCTATAGCCAATTTTGTGTCGACAGTCACCGATCCTAAAGCTTGTGTGTACAGTACAACCAACTACGCGTCCGGGGTGGTGCGTTACGATTGATTCATGTGAGGACCATATCAGGGTAACTGATCTCCGATAGGCAGCGGTATCGAACATTCTGTTTTATGATGCGCCTACTTACCCAGATGGCATTTTTCGATGAATTATTGGGGATTGCACACATTGACGAGGATATCTCGACGAGAGCTTATTCGGACTTGATACAAACTTTACCTGCGAATGCCTCATCGGGCCTAAGGTACGTCATACGGTGTTCAGCAATTAGTTTTGGCTGGCTCAGTTGGAGACAGGGCAATGTTCCACTGGGTGCCTATTGAACAATTCACGTCGTCTATTCTAGACATGGTCAAGAACCAGACACTGGTTAGGCCCACTTTTCACCTGATCAGGGAACTACTAACCAGAGCGTTCAGTTTTATGGCGAGCAGCTGTCACAGTCAAGTGGATCTTTGATCTCATACGACCTCGTCCCCTTTTTGCCCTCACTCTACAGCCACTCCGATACGCCATCCGCTTTTCCCTCTCTACGGGATTCAGGACAGGGATACTCATTCATCGAAGTGTACTATGGATGGACGGATTCGAACGATGATGATGTGATGCTCAAAGCTGGTGCGGAGAGCGCTGCATACATGAAGCAGTTTGCCGTGGACGCTGGTCAGGACGTTGCGAATGCGCTGATATACCCGAATTGTGCGCCTCCTGGAACGGCTTTGGCGGATATGTATGGTGATGCTGCGTCGCGTCTGCATTCTATTAGGAGTGCCGTAGATCCAGACAATGTGATGTCACTCGCGGGAGGATGGAGATTCTAGCAGGACTGTTGGATATCTGAGGGGCATTTTAGCAATAGTTAGGCACTTGCGTATTACAGATCAATGTTCTGACAGATGACAGACGTTGACCAGTTTCTATTTTGCAATGTGATATTGGAATGAGTTTTGTGGAACTCCATCTAAAGTCGAGACGAAGCTAAGGTAGGGAGTGATATAAGTAATGCACTGGCGTTGTCAGGAAGTAGTATCAGAAGCTGAGTAAGAACCAGGCTGAAGCTCGTACATGAGGAAATTATGTTGTGCAACCAAGATTCTGAACGTTCATGACCATAGAGAGGGATGGAGCTGAGTCTACAACATCATGTGGGCAGCGGTGGTACGACTCACAAGTGCAGTATGCGAATCCTAAGTATCTTAATGAGTGAATTAGTTCCACGATGATCTTTGTGCGCGATTATCATGTAGTCGTGATACTTTGCCCAAGATCGCACTGCCCAAAGTCACCATCGACAGAGCATGGACAATGGCACGTCTGTAGGAGGATTCCTGAAACGGAAGGTTTTGTCAGATTTTGAAACGTGGACAGCTGTAGTACGTACCCGTGTCGTAACAACTTTGACGTTCCTCAGGATGGTAGAGTGTGAAGGCGAAGGCGGAAACAAGCGCTCTGAAAGATGCTGGCTGCATCCAGTCGGCAACGGGAGAGACTGATGGTCTTGTCGTGAGCACAGCGGTTGTCACTATCACCGTGCCTGAGCCGACAACCAAGAGTATGAGTTGGACTAGGAGAACGTTCTTCCAATATGATTCCTTGTCGAAATCTGTAAGAATTTCCCGTTTGAACTGGGCGGATGTGACCCCGAAGGTCAGTCCGAATTGAACGCTACAGACAATATCAGTGTATGATGTATGATGTATGAAAATGCTAAACCAGTGACAACATACCTCGAAACTACACCGGAGCCACTGCTGAGCGCTGATGGTTGATCGGAGTAGGATAGCGAAAGGCCGCAGTGTTGCTCAGCGCTCAGGAATGGCTGAGGAAAATGACGACAGTATGCATATATAGCTATAGTCAAACTAACATCTCCCGGAGTAGCCTGGTTAGTTGCCGAGTCATAATTCCAATCCCGCAGAGAAACAGCATACGGGATTGACTTCCCAATATATACGCCCACACTCTATCAGCCGTTACTTTTAGTGCTACTACGCGCTATGTACAGCGTAAGAACTCACTATACCCGAGCTCAAGCGAACTGCATACCTTTATGCTCGCTGACGAACCTGTGAACTGCCTCAAAATTCGAGCCAAACTAAGGTCACCTCGCTCTGACGGCAACACTGCCGCTACCATGCAATGTAAGACAGCCTACAACTACAGCATGCAAAACTGACCGAATGGCAGGTCTCTCCATCACCTTTACCATCTCTTCTCGCCCTTGACTATTGATTATTGAGCTTCCACTATTTACCCATCTGTCAAGAACGTCGTCCTTTTTCAGTCAGGGTCATGCTTCGCGAAGAGATCGAGTCAAGTGCTTCAGCAAGACGGAGAGAAGTGCAACGAGAAGCGCTGTTAGACTCACCGGAGCATATTACACATCTTCGGACGAGTGTGAAGCATCCACCACCATATGGCGCACAGCACCGCCAGGATGCACTTTGGGAAGGTGAGCAACCATGTTACGATAACCCACTGACTTACTCAACAAGAGGCAGGCGGGAATGAAGCGCTCCCTCCTCTATGGCATCAGTTTAAGGTGTTGGATGAAACCCAATATCAAGATGACACACTCACCATGTCTTCATGGAACCGACCTTTACCAGGAGTGCGGCTAGGTGAGCGAAGAATGTTCCACAAGGGGTGAGAAATATGAAATTCACAGTTGGGCATAGATTGTCCTGGAGACCTCGTTCTCTCCAGATGCGAATGGCATGTTTCACCGCTCGGTAGGTCCTACTTCGTTGACCACAACTCCCAGACTACATCGTGGAAGAAACCAATTCCAGAGCGTCCAGCTGGGAGCTTGCTGCCAGAGTGCATCATCGAAGGCCACTCTAGATGCATATGGAACCTTGCTTGCTTGGGTATCAGTTGCAATATAATGAGCGCGTCGGACGATGGTTCAATTCGTCAGTGGACAAGAGACGGAGATCCAGTGATAGAGGCTTTGGACAATGACGGAGGGGGGGTAAACACAATAGCAGTGTCCCCAGATGAAACAATGGTTGTATGTGGAAGCGCAGACGGCAGTCTACGACTGTGGAACATAAGGAAGGGCAGCATGGTGGGCGACCCATGGGAGGGGCATAATGCTGCAGTGAGGTGCATTGATTGGTCTCCCAATACCCTGGAGATAGCAAGTGCATCGCAAGATGGCACCATACGACGCTGGAACCCAGATACTGGCCGACAAATAGCACCACCAATCAGGACCGGTCATGGATGGATTTACGCCGTCCAATACTCTCCACAATGCGACAAATTTACGAGCGGTGGAGAGGACAAGATAATCCGGTTGTGGTCAAAGGACGGCAAGTTGCTCATCGAGATTAAGGGACATGACCAAGACGTGACCTCGTTGTGTTGGTCCAAGGACGGTACACACATATTCTCTTCTTCATTCGACAACACTATGCGAAAATGGCGCTCAATTGACGGGGAGGAGATTGTTGTTTTTCGGGGTCATGCCCGCGGCGTAACCTCCCTATGTCTTACCCCCAATGAAAGCCATCTTGTTAGCGTATCGAGGGACTGCTCAGTTCGTATTTGGGACCTCAAGACTAATCAGTCAGTCGGAGATCCACTGTTGCATGATGACGAACTCCTAGCTGTTGCCATACCCCCCGACGGAAAATACATTGTCAGTGCTGGACTAGACGCAAAAGTCTATGTATGAAGCCTCGAGGCAGTGCTCGAGAGGCAGGGCGGCGATCAACTTGATGTGCGTATGTACATTGTTGTCATTAACATTAGGTCTAAGCTGAACTCAGAGTGGGAATGATGGTAATGCAAAGCCCGATGCGAAGCTCCAGGCAAGTCATCTTTAATTGTCTTTAACACGCATCTCATATCTTTACTAGGGACGCACAGCTCCATCTAGAGACGTGCGTCAGTCAGTCATGAACGACCTCATCCTTTGCTTATGTATTTTGCTAGATCCTTCACGGCCGTCTGGTCCACACACAGCAGGCCAATAACAGAGGCTTGGCAAGATATGTTAGTATAGCTTGTCCCTCCTCGCCTCTTTCTTGTCTGACACTGATACAGGGTGACGACTTCTGGGGCAATGACACGAGTTACACGCTTCGTCGTACAGCTCAGCCTGCCAGTTTGTTCAGCTCCCTACGATTCAGCACTCGACCTGCTAATGCGCCACAAGCAATATTGCTCGAGTCTTGGAATTTCAACTTGTTTTCTTTAGGAATCTCCAGACGCACCGTCAATATAGCTGTTGCTCGTGATGAAGATGTGAGTGGCTTGCTATTGCTCTCTTTTCATATCATTGAAATCGATTTGCAGAGATATGGCATTGCTCCTGAAACTGACGCGGAAGCGGCCGCAGCCATGCAACATACGAGCTCTGACCAGGCCGATGATTCAATGCAACCAGGTCAACCTGCCGTGGGTACACAAGAGTCTCAAGGGCGACCAGCACAGACACATGGCTCGGCTGGCGGGACGGGAGAAGTCTCCTATGAGGTTAGCTGTTGCGGATTTTTATTTGGTTGTCGTCGTCCCACCTCGAATCAGTCATGAGATCATTTGGCATGCTATAACCTTCTATCACCCGATAATTCTCTCTTCCCTTTTGTACATTTATGAACTATCTCGCACGGACGTCGTGCCGTCCCAAAATGGGTGGCCAGCAATTGAATAGCGAACGACTCTCTTCTTTCGATTGGTCTGCCTAGGGGAGACTAGATTGGCAACAGTGATAAGTGATTACAATCTGAAAATGAGACAATAACATTTATAGCGCAATCTAGACAAATGTAATACCATGTTCACGTACATAGGATAGGAGGAGGAAAGTTGTTACGGAGTGATTCAGCATGACATTGATTGCCCCAGACTAAATTCTATAAACGTTACAGGATGAAGGTCCAAATATATAGTAAAATACTACAACAAGACTCTAAATAAAATATATACATGTTGTAGCTGATCACTTGGATCGTTTCCTGTGTTACACACCACCGCAGGACGACACGTGTTCGCGCTCCTGGAATGCGATTGTAGTCATGCCAATTCCTTCGTCCAAGCGAGTAATGAGCTTAGTGTGATATGCTCGGACGCTAAGGATGAGACGCGGTCCCAGCACAAACATCTGCATGACCTGAGCGATGGGGTAAACACCATAATAAATAGCATCTCCCGTGGAATCTGAGGACTGTATAAATGAAAAATGGTGAGATGTGGTGAGATGGAGAGATGTCATTCGCGAATCGGCGCACCAAAATATTTGGAGACAGTTTGCCGAGGCTGAAGCAAGACGCTACAACAAAGCTAGCGAATGCGGAACTTCAGTGGAATAACGTGACAACATACAGATTACCGAACTCACGCTACAAAGTAAAACATATGACTTGTTGATAACACCGTGAAGCAATCTCCGATGAACGTTGATCCTGTGTGTAATTGTCGCAGTTCATGGAAGTGCTTCATGATAATCCAGAGTGCCAGAAACAAGGCGATGGTCTCCCATACAAAAGTGGGTATCAAAGTCTCGTTGTTCAGAGCTGTTCCGTCGTTGTTATCGAAGTAAACACATTGACGGTCGCCGGAATGAATGATTTCCTCTGTTATTCGTCCATGAGTCTGATGTGCTTAAGGCTTTCATCGATAATTTAAACTTACTTTCTGAAGTGTTGATGTTCGCTATTACCGTCATAACTGCGGAGGAGATCGTGGAAGCCACCAAGACTACGACAAGAAATATGAGAATCATTTTGGAGCACTGATACATGGCATGTATGCGAGTCATCATGATGACTTGCATTGCATTTCAGTGAAGTGAATAAGAACAAGGTACTACAACTGAGCAGCTCACCGCCTAACATGGCATTAACGACGACGGGCGTCCATACCTGTACGAACCAAAGAATAGTGCCTGAAAATACAATTGATGAAGCGTATTTGGACTCAATGCTTGAGATGAACTCACAACTGTCGCAGTCGTTATGTTCAAGAAACAAGCTAACCGACATTGTCACTCACCCCTATGCAGGAGTACAATTAGTAGTTGAATGGGAATGGCAGGCATCGATGCAGAATACCCACTTCATTTGTAATCGAGACTTGAAGATATGCCGCATGTCATCAATCAGAAGAAATGAACAATGTATTTGGTACATACACAGCACGCTGGTGCTGATTGTGAGAATGGATTCATTAGTACAGTGCAGTGTCATCTAAATAGCCTTGCAAACGTACACAGAAAACAGCATTCCAATGTAGCGTACCTAGCACATCGTAAAGTCAACACAACTTGTCAACTGCGCTTAAAAAATAACGTACACAAATATAAAGGACAGCCATGAGGGACCAGTGTTGCCTCTGCCCCCAATCAACTTCATTATCCCGTGGTGCTTCTGATATAGGACTTTGCTCACCCAGATTAGTTTGAACTGTTAAAGCATTTCTAGTGAGATGGCGGCGCCGGTAACAATATCAACTTACCTCTTGTCCGAATGTTAATACTTGAATACCGCATACATATCAATGATTCCAGGCGGCCAGCGGTGAGTGATATCTCACTCACCCCAGTCGTATACCACCGCAGTAGAAGATGCAACTATGAAACCACGGTCAAAGGTAGTGAGATATTACTAGCATCATAAAAACTGCTCTTCACGAACCTACTAAATAGCTAAAAACACGATCCCAATAGATTACCGGCCACCAAGAGGGATCATTTGAGAATACGGCCATATTGGGATTGGTGAACTTGATAAACGTAAAATGAAAGTGTTCGTGCAGATATACCACAATCCAGCGCCTTTATCGCCGAAATAGGATCAGTTGTCCGTTGATCGTAGAAAGCATTGCCGGATGAAACCAAGTGAAAGGAGATGTCACTTCAGAAGCTCTCATTCGTATCCCAGTACATATATATATATATGGATCTGAAACACGTTTGAGGATCTGGTCCGACATCAGTGTCATGGAGTCGTCAATCACATACAGACTAGTGGGCCGTGGCAGAACTTTCATCAACCTGGGAAGGACATGGCACGTGGCCTTGCATAAACAAGAGCATCCCATACCACCTAGAACAAAAGTGCGGGTAAATTGAGACATACATGCAACAGAGGTTACACCAATTTGATGAAAAGTGTAAGTCCCCAAGGGTTTTAATCTTTGATAGTGATCTGGTTGGGTTTATGGCTGCCGATGAACTTGAACATGGTTCTGATATGAACAACCTATAAAAAAGCGAGAAGAAGGTTCACATCAGCGTCGCAAGCAAAGACCGCTAGATCCGGTGCACGAATCTATCTGGAAAGCGCTTTTGTACGTGGGCGGTCTGTGGTTTACCCTGTAACCAAAAACGAGTGAGAATGGAATGTCACTGATGCCGCATCGTCAATAGGGAAGGATTGGTACGGACTGTACCCAGGAAGACAAGAATTAGTCACCCAGCATGTGCAGCTGGAAGGAGATGGATTAATAGCCACACCTGAAAATGACAAACGTAGATAATTGAATTAGAAAACAACAATCACAACGTATTTTCTATTCAGAAGCTGCTAAATACTGTCAAATATGAGCTTGAAGTGACCTTTATTCTGATGGGACAGAATAACGATCTGGTAGCTCTCAGAAAGCATGATGGGTTGCACTGCACAGAACGTGTGATATCAGTTGGTACCATGACTTACCCCCGCAGATGTTTTATCAGATCCCAAGTCCAGTGACAGTTGACGACCAAGACTGCACTATACTAAGTTACATCAGACAGTTGTGACGGTCAGCTGTTCGAGGATATTTATGAAGCTCACGTCAGTGTTCATGAGCAAGTCAAACTAAAAGAAGGTGCACGGAGTTCACACCAGTAACCAACAGTAACTGCCTGATATGGGTCATCGTGGCACACCGTCCGTCTTCCTTACGTCATAGTGCTAGGCTCTTATTCTTTTTGCTCGCCCGACGCCCACAGCTTGGTTGACAACGTCTGTCGTGAAGTGCCTCGCATCACTCAGGACGCTCACGTGGATCAGACTTGCAATGTGACACCCAATCCAGACACATGACACGCTCTCTGCGAGGCTGGCCTCACTCTTGCAGCTCACCCTTCTCTTTTTCCTTAGGCAGACTCACGGTCCCTTTCGTGCATTCGCTCATGTGCTTAGTCTTACCGAGTACCGACTACGGTGTTATCATACTCGCCTGTATCCGAAATACCATTGCCTCACAAATTATCTTCATTTCCACTACGAGTGTCTGAGGGACACTCAAAGACAAGGTCAAACTTGGCATTTCGTAACGCTTTCTTCGAATGTACGCCGTCAGAGCCCAATAATACTACGCCAGTGCTTGTGTAGCCTCAGTTTTGGCTGATTCTGTTGGCCTCGTTCCATCGCATAGATCCAGGGGTACCCACTCCAATTCGTATCATACTTTACTTTATTCACGGGAACATTTGGTCTACTGTGATTACTAGAGAGCAGCCATCACGCAACGAGTGAAACCATAGAAACCAGCCTCCACTTTGCGATACTCCTGCTCACTTGTCTGATTACCTGTCACAGGTGTGGTTGTAGCCATTGTGCATTCTTCGCAACTTATGCAGCAACAATCTATTCCTCTGGCAAGACTCCTGCCGCTATCACCTGGGTCGTTGTCCCTCCAAGTTTCCCTGGCCCGCCACCCACGACATCTGCCTTCTGGCCGTACAACCCTGCCTACAGTGTAGTTCCCGGCGAGGCTCAGAACATCCTTGCTAAGTTCAAGTGCGTCCCGCGTACATCAAGCCTGAGCTACTAGCAGGCAAAATGTGGAGAAATAGCCCCTGTGAGATGCGTACGTGTTTTGACCTTCTAAGATGAATTAGCTCAAAAGTATTGTAGATGCGCAAGATGCTGTGCCACAAACTCTGTGGATATGGATTGCGCAGTCTGTTGCAGACGGATGGAACACACCACACGATCCCGACAAAGAGCTCAAACAATTTTCGAAGTTCGCAAGACACTAGTCAGGGTAATTCGACTCCGATCTAGGAGTACCAGACTATGCACTGGGTCCGAGAAGAGGTTTACAAAACATTGCACTGTACGAGTTTTTTTATGGCCTCGTCTGCTAGCGTCAAAAGATGCTTCAGCATCAGCACCTGGTTCAACAGGACTTATAATAGGTGTTGGTTTACAGTCCCACTTACGTGTCACTCCTGCGGTACCTTGTTTGGGAGTGCTGCTACATGCTACGTACAGTGTTCGGCTCCCAACACATGCGCCCACACCCTAGCAGTTGTTGCTGTTTTCGTGCTTGGGTGTGCTTTGTATAGCGTACGGACTTGGTATATGCGCCAGAGCTCAAGAAGACTGTATACTTTTACCCTCGCTGACAGATTTCGTGGCAATGCGGAATGAACCGAGGTGCATCGAACTGCCTCGAAATTCAAACCGAACCGAAGTCACCTCAAGGCTAGATCCCCTCGCTTACACGGCAACATTGCCCCTGACATGTGGCGTAAAAGGCGCCTGCAACTACAGCAGGTCTCTTCATCACCTCCTTCATCACCTCCACCATCACCACTTACCATCGACTATTGATTTTATCGAATTGCCTCACTGTTCACCTGCACATTGTCCTTCCTCAATCAGGTGTCATGCTACGCGAAGAGGCCGAGTCAAGCACGTCAACACGACAGCTGTTAGACTCACCGGCACATGTTACAGCTCTTCGGGAAAGAGCGAAGGATTCGGATCCACCACCATATGGTGCACAGGATGCGCTTTGGGAAGGTGAGCAGACCGCATTGTGATACCCACTGGCTCTTCCTCCTCAATGGCAAGAGCATGAGGTTTAGGATCATAAAACACCGTATCAAGACGATATGCTCATCATATCTTCATGAAACCAGCCTTCACCAGGAATCCGACTAGGTAAGCGAACAAAGTAATACTGGAAGCGAGGAACTCATGTTTGAGCATAGATTATCACGGACAACTCGTTCCAGGATGTGAATGCATCTCATCACTGGGTCGGTCCTACTGCATGCCTCGTTATGCTGCTCCTATGCAGGCCCATCACCACCCATTCATTGGCGCCGTTTGCTCGGTTCCGTACATTTCGGCACTCCACCAGCAAATACACCCCAACCAATACCGCGCGAACCCCGACATTGGCATTTCAACTTATTTTTTGTAGAAATTTCCAGTCGTACCGTTGATGTAGCTCGTCATTCTCCTCTCTGATAATTTTGTAGAGATACGCCATTGCCCCTCCCACCAATACTATGCAATGTACGAGTGGCAATGAGGCCGACAGTTCAATGCGACCAGGTCAACCTGGGCCAGGGACACAAGAATTTCTAGGATGACCACGCAAACACAAGGCTCACCTGGTGGGACAGGAGAAGTTTCCTATGAAGTTAGCTGCTACGGATTGTTCTTTGGTCATCGTCGTTCCCCTTCGCATCAGATATGAGGTTATTTGATTAAACTCTCTGTCGCTCCGTAACTTCCTCTCTCCCCCCTCATGCGCGTTTACAGACTATCTCACACCCAGCTCGTGCTGTCTTATGTGAGTGAGCGCGGTATCATATTTGTCTAGATGACCCTGTGTCCTCGTTTCATTTCCAAATTATAACTACTCATCACTGGTGTTTAGAGATATATCGTAACTATTGGGGAGCTGCCATTGCTCGTATGAGATATAGAACGACAGGTGTCTCAGCGAGTGCCCAGGATATCCACGTCCTGTCTGGTATTGCACATGCATCTCCCTTTTCCGAGTTCCAATCCCACAATTCACATCTTTGCTTGACTGTATTGCAAATGAATATTGTCGGTTGCTGAGCCCCGCGACGAACTTCAAAGTAGCAGACTTGCAATGAGAGCAGTCACGAGCCATACTCACGGCTCATTCATTTGTCACTAAATGGCGCAGGTGCTAGATCATGAATCCGCAACCCGATTGCATTGGTTGCATAAATAGTTTAGTTGGTTTCGTCCGGGCAGTAGCTAGTACTAGTTCAAGTAGTGATGCAATATGATATTGATCAGCCCAGCCCTAATTCTATCCTTCAAATCATTCACCATACCAGGTCCACGACAAAGCTCCAGATAGACAATGCAACGAAACTCCAAACAAAATTTACGTGCCCCCTGCGTAGTAGTACCTAGGGTATATCGCCAGAATCATTTCTCATTCTACATACTACCTCTATTTGTGATGGGTGTGAGCTCCCCGAAAGCAATTGTAGCCATGCCAGTTCCCCCGTCAGACCTGGCCACGAGCTTGGCGTGATATTCTCGAACGCTAAGGATGAGACGTGGTCCCAACACAAACATCTGCAACATTTGTGCAAATTGGAGGACGCCGGAATATATAGCACTTCCCACGGAAGTCGTGTCCTGTAGAAACGATGAGTGGTGGGTATATGCAGGTGAGTCAGTCACAGATCTGCGTACCAAGAGTTTTGGAGATAGTAAACCGAGGTTAAAGAAAGACACAGCAGCAAAACTAGCGGAACTTTAGTGGAACAAGATAACAACATCCAACTCACCCAACTCACGCTGCAAAGTACAACACATGACTTCTGAACAGCACCGTGTAACAGTCCCCAATGGTCGGCCCTGTGGGTGATTGTCGGAGTTCATAGAAGTGTTTTATAACAATCCAGACTGCAAGAAACAAGACGAGGATCTCCCATACAACAGTGGGTATCCAAATCTCGTGATTTAAATTCATCCCGTTTATGTCAATGACGACAGAACACTGATGGTTTCCAGAAAGGACGAGCTCCTCTAACATTTGCTGCTTATGAGTCTCAAGGCTTTTATCAATGATTGTCACTTACCCCCTGAAGCACTGATGTTTGCCATCACGATGATAACTCCGGAAGCAATCGTGGAAGCCAACCAGACTACAACGAGAAAGATGAGCATCTTTTTGGATCCCTGATACATGGCATGTATCCGAGCCATCATGATAACTTGTATGATCTTTTCAGTCAAGTCGATATCAGTAAGATACGCAAATCGCACTCACCGCCCAACATAGCATTGACGACGACAAATATCCATGCCTGCATAAACCAGAGGATAGTGCCTGAAAAATTTAGTTACTAATACACATTGTTGAACTAAATGAACTGACAGCTGTTGTAGTCGTTATGTTGAAGAGACCAGCCAGCAGAGTATACCGCTCACCCCTATGTAGGGATGCAGTTAGTAGTAGTTGAATGGGCATGATGGGCATCAATGAAGGGTACCCACTACATCTGTGCTCGAGACTGGGAGACTCCCTGCATGCTGTCAGTCAGAAGAAATGTATCCAGTGTATTTAAGGATACATACACAATATGATTATGCTGGTGGTGAAAGTAGGTTTATTAGCACAGTGCAGCGCTGTCCAGTTAACCTTGCAAACATACACAGAATATAGTATCCCAACGTAGCGCACCTAGCATATGTCAAAATCAACACGGTTTTGCTTATAACATAATATACGCACACCGATATAAAGAATAGTTATATGGGACCAGCGTTGCCTCTTCCCCGAATTAACTGTATATCCTGTTTCCGTCTGATACAGAACTTTACTCACCCAGATCAGTTCGAACTGTTAAAGCATTCTTATTGAGATGGCTGCACCGGTAATGAGTCTAATGATATCAACTTACCTCTTGTCCGCATGTCAGTGCTTGAATGTCATATCAATATCAATATTTGATCCCCTCGAAAAGTATAATATTCTTCACCCCAATCATATATCACCACAGTAGAGGATAGAACTGTGAAAGCACAGTCAAAGATAGTGAGATGTGACAAACATCATTCAACTTGCTCTCCACGAACCTGCAAAATAGCTGAAAATGATCATCCAATGGAGGAATGGCCACCAAGATGAATCGCTTGAGACTGAGGTCATATTGGAGGTTGGCGAACTTCGTAACGAGAGTGGAGATGTACATCTGGCACTTTATAGGGATCAGCTTGATATTTCTTCCTTTCATCAAAATCTTGATTAGTTGCAACGACTTCTCACCTAGATATGGAAACACGAAACACCTCCGAGTCATTCTAATTTGGCTGCATGACTGTCGCTCCGAATCCGCCACAGGTGTTCTTACTTCTAGCTTCTGATGATCCGTCTTGATCGCTCAATATACAACCACACTGCTCGGCACTGATAAGATGGCAGATGACCGGCGCAACATCTGTCCTTTCTTGATTTTTTTTTTGCAAGACCCGTCCTCGCCTAAAACATGAACTTAAAGTTCAAACCCAAAGCCTGAGTCTACGAAACAAGGCCATCTCGAGCAGAGATCGGCGTTAGTATCACGGCCAATAACCAGTACCGCCCGCCTTGTGAATTATAAATGGCATGACTGTGTCAAGAAAAGAAAGCCAAAGTTATTAGCATCATGCATGTCATTTCGCCACCGCATCAACTGGCCGATAAACCCGCAGTGGTCGTCTCCGTACTGTGAGATCGTCGGGACACCTGGCGAGAGTAGAACTCGTGCCTCCCAGCTTCTCAAAACATTTGTCAAGCTCAGATTTATTTACACTGGAACGAATAGTATCTGAAGGAACGCCTACATGATCTTCTCCTGACTCCGAGATGCTGTGTATGTCGCTGGTATTGGGTGCGCTCCATACCGAGCGCTGGAGCGGGGAGCTCCGTCCAGAGGTTAGGAGCATGAGGCAAGGCGCAGTGCAAGGATTAGAGACAGTAGAAGGTGCCAGGGGTTTCGGGGTTTCTGGGGTCTCAGGACACACGCATACATACACATGTACATGAACATAAGCATCATCCTTCCAACCGTCACTCGAGAGAGCCAGGCTGGCGGGTCCATATGGTGATGAGAGTGGGGAAAGCACCCACATAATCGAACACGAGCAAGTTCCAAGACACATTTCAATTGACGACTGTGCACAGATACGAGGCATTCAGCGAAGAGACACGTTACCAGGACATAACAGCAGTTCTTCTACTTTATCACCTCCGAACCCACTGGAAAGTGAACCAATCACACCAAGGCGCAAATTTTCACTACCAGCACCACAATACGTTGAACGCAGACGTTCAGACGAAACCGAGAACGAATACCGTCTGTTTCCAGCACATTTCACTCCAGACAACAACATTTCTACATCCTATTCCACAGAATCATCGCTATCATCTATCACTCCCACCAAACCGGTAGTGAAATCCACGCTGAAACCACAGTCAATATTTCTCCGTCAACCTCCTGCATTACCACTAATCACGACCGGACTCCAATCAATCGCAACCAAACCGCAAGTGATGACTGGGAGTCAACCAAACCCAAGGTTGACAACTATGACAGACACCGTCAAGCCAGTACCGCTTTTTTATGGCGACTACGGAGAGAAAGAGAACCCAGCGGCATGGTTCGCACAATTCAAGTTATCACTCCCAATCAGTTGGACAGATATGCAATCTATTCAGCAATTTAGCATGCAGCTAACGCCAGGAGAAGCAGCAGAGGAATGGTACCAAGGATTAACGTCACAACAACTTAGTTCATTCGCCGATTTGAAAGCGGCATTTTTCAAGCGCTGGCCATCACCCAAACGGGCCAAACTCACGCGAGCACAACAGAAAGAACGAGTGATGGCACAGATCTTGAAAGAGGAAGAAGTAGGCGAATGGACTCAAGAAGGACGAACTGGCAATTATGCGCACGTAACTTGGGCGCTCAATGTCTCGAGACTAGCGCTTGGAATGGGCGATGTAGATGGTGGAATGATCGAGTACGTGTTAGAAGGAATTCCGAACTTGCTGAAGGATCATCTCAAGTGTGTGTACAACACTTGGGACGAGTTCGTCGAAGACATACAGAACGTTCTGAACATAAAGCTCAAACAAGGGCGCGAGGGTCTCGAAAAGGAATGAGTTTGTGATGTGGAGATCACGAAGCTCAAAGTGCAGATTATAGCGTCACCCTTATCCCTACAGCAACCATTCTCGCAGATGACAATAGGAATGCAGCAACCAGCCCCAACAAGTTATCGTCCGATATTACGGTTCCCCAACGTACCACCAACGCTAGCAGGGACAACAATGGTGCCACCTATCACTAACACCAACATGTCCGCAGCAACATGGGGTGGAACTCCTGGATATGGCAATGGCAGAGGAGCGTTCGTCCCGCGTGCACCGTTAACGCGAGCTCAGATCCTGGAGAGAATAGCGTCAACACCGCAGAGACCTAACACAGAGGCAGGCACGCGGCAATATGAGGCAGATGTTGACCTATGGCACCGAACTTATGGTACAGAAGGAATTCCCTCCCTAGATCGTCCCTACCCAGCACGACCCGGAACAGCAGTCCTAGGATCTGGTGAATGTTATAACTGCGGAATGGTCACGGACCCAACCCATCTTAGTTCTCAGTGTACGACGACCAGTCCAATACGTCCACATGAGACTAGATGGCGCCAACAAGTTGCAGGACTACTACGCAGAGCAATGCCGCAGCAAGCAATACGCTCTCCATACCCAACTCCAGTCCAATACATAATGCCAACGAACTACCCTCAGTATCAGTCATATGGAAACCCCAAACCAACGGCGGTATATGCAGTCGCGCCGCAAGAGGATCACAATTGGGGAGAACAGAACAATGCATGGGGAGTCGAAATGGGATACGAGTGGATGCAGGAAAATTATGGGGGGCCACTGCAAACACCGGACCAGCAGTAGTCCCACATATATCGAGTCCAACGGAATCACAAGCGCCTCATACTGTACATAATATGGACAATCCCTTTTCACCTATAGAACCCATTCCATCTATCTCACAAGCTAACGCGGTATCAGCCGACACTCGTAACGTTACAGATTTTCCTATCTCTTCAACTATGGATACGGTCGCATCGTTGGGAAGCACATCGTTGACTACGAGTCCGGTTGTACCTTCTTTCACATCTAGCAATCCCATTACTGACGTTTATTTGTTGGATGCCACAGGCAAGTCAGTTCGAACGCAAACAAGCAACCCTTTTGTGACGGTCCCCCATTTACATGGACCTCAAGGAGAGAAGATACGAATCTTAGCTATCGTAGACAATGGCGCTATGATCAACGCCATCGACACAGCAGCATACCAACGAATTGCACGAAGACTCTCCCTGTTAAGTACATCTTCTAGAACCCTTCGCATGGCTGATGGCTCGTTAGTACCATCAACGGGTGTATGGACAGGAACAATTTCATGGGGACCCGTCAACGTACGCACATCGTTTGAAGTATTCCCTAGCAGAGGCTCCTGGCGTATGTTGATAGGGAAACCACTGCTAGAACAAGTCTGCGCAATCCACGATTATAGCAGTGACGCTATAATGCTACCGCACGAAGGCACACACCATCAAATCCAGAACTTCACTGCATATCGCCCATTACCATTTCCATGTCTACCATCAGCTATTTGATTTCCGTCTATTATTAAGTTCAACCATTCTCAAGCAGTCCCGTCATCAACCGTCTTAATAGATACTAATAATACTAATGACATCTTGCACATACAGACCGCACAGTCACATCCAGATGCACATAATGTAACAACGTCTACCAACGCCTCATCTAATCAATTAGCAGCAACCCATGCAGAAGAAGGACCGCAACCAGTCCTTAGAATCAAGGATGAAGACCAACCAACGTTGATAGGTGAAATTTTAGATCTCTCACCTACGATGCTACCCAAGGACGTGTTCACCAGGCTCACACAACACGGACCTTTCTGGCCAGCGCGGGTTGAAATGATCGTGAATGCGGTTCGATACGGGGATCAACTCACCAAGGAGCAACTGAGCCAAACGCGAGTGTTGGTAGCGGAATTCGCAGACGTCTTCGCATTATCAGTACGAGAGGTAAAGCCAGTAGATTTTGTTAAGTTTCATTTACAGATCCCACTGGGTGCAACATTTACCAAGAAAGTGCACCAGAGGCCGTTAACCAAACCGCAACGGGAATATCTGTTCCCGGTGCTGGACGACATGCGAGAGGCCGGAATCACGAGATTTATCAAGTCGGACGAAGTCAAAGCAGTAGCTTCAACGGTCCTCGTACAGAAAACCCACTCAGGAACAAGCCTTTCGATGGAAGATATACGACGCATAGTGAACAAACAATGCATCGTGCTCGGTGAGAGACCGGACCCAGACATTGATATAGACTCAACACCAGTAACAGTACCAGAGCGCATCAATCCATCAAAAGTCAAGTGGCGTATATGCCAGAATTTCAATGAGGTCAATAAGGTATCCGAAGTCGCACCCACCCCACAGGGAGACATAGCGGCAAAACAACAGCGCTTGGCGGGACACCAATATATATGCATACTTGACTTTGCAGCAGGATTCTACGCAATTCCGGTGGAAGAAGAAAGCCAACCGTACCTATGTTTCTACACGGAAGGACGAGGATATGAAGCGTATTGTCGTATGCCAATGGGGGTCCAAGGTGCGCCGTCCTGTTTCAGCGATCTCACAGCACAAGCCCTATATGACATCCTGGTCAAACTACTAATGGAATTATATGTCGACGACGGGGAAGACACAATTGTTCATGAGTGACGTTATATTTGGAGGATCACGAGTAGGGCGAGAAGGCATACGTCCAGACTTAGCGAAAATCGCCGCAGTCGCTGAGTGGCCCGTTCCTCAGAATTTATTAGAACTGATGCGCTTCTTAGGACTCACAGGATACTTTAGATCGCTTATCAAAGATTACGCTCAAATAGCGGCCCCACTTACTGACATGCTACGCAATCTAGATAGGCCACCACACGACGCGAAGGTAGGGAAACGTAAGTATAAGCAGTTCTTGCGAGATTACAAGTTGGAAGGCTTCTGGGAGCAATGGCACTCGCACGCACTACTGAAACTCAAACAGATCCTTATTGCAGAACCAGTACTTCGGGCGCCCAAGTTTGACGGCTCACCCTTCATAGTCATCAGCGACGGATGCAAGGACGGGTTCGGTGCTGTACTTGCCCAACGGTTCATCACGCAACAAGCATCGGGCAAAACAACGACCAAAGTACATCCAATAGCGTTCGCGTCGAAAAGAACATCACCAGCGGAAGAACAATACAAGCCATACCTGCTGGAGTTTGCAGCCTTGAAGTACGCATTTGACCAATTCGGCACGACCATCTGGGGTTTCCCCATTGAGATCGAAACAGATTGTATCGTGTTACGCGATACACTGTTAAGTGACAAGACCTCAGTTATACACGCTAGGTGGAGAGATGGTATCATAGCATACCAAATCACAGACATTCGACATCGTCCGGGTACGAGCAACACGGCAGCAGATGCACTTAGTCAACGGTCATCTGGATATCCAAGAGTCAATGGAGATGGGAGCGCGTGGTCAGTGAGCGAAGACTGGGAGGCAACACACGGCTTGGTGAATGATTTATTCGTAGTCCAAACAACTAACTCTACCTCTGAAACAGTGACAACGGAATTGCGTAATCGCTTCAGGGAAGAGCCCTTATTCCTTGAAGTGATCGAAGCCCTAACTAACCTCCAGAACGACAAGCCAGAACGAGAACGTAGACGAGCGCAACATCGAGCGCTCGGTTACATGATCGAAGAAGGTCGACTATGGCGAATCGCCGATGGCAAAACCACACGTGCGCAAGCACGAGTAGAATGCGTGATGCAGAAAGAAGCTATAGAGTTAGCAAGGGATATTCACGCTAATAACGGTCATTGGGGAAGAGATCTCACGAAGTTGCAACTTATGGACCGAATCGCAAGCCCTCGTTTGGATCAGTCGATTATCACAGCATTGCTCGAATGTCCGCAGTGTAAAAACTTCGGCTCGTCACAATTGCACGCACTGATGTATCCGATCACAAGACGCCATCCATTCGAGCTACTAGTAGCCGACTACCTATCATTACCCAAAGCTAAGGGTGGATACCACAACGCCCTTCTCATCCTCGACACATACTCCCAATACGTCTGGGGTTTCAAGCTGAAAGTCCACGGAACCGCGAAGACCACACTAGCTGGATTAGACGCAGTTGTACACACGTTCCGAGCGCCGGAAACGTTCATGACAGATGGTGGTTCGCACTTCGATAACGGGGACATTCGGGCGTGGTGCATAGCGCATAGCGCAAAACACCACGTCGTGGCAGCGTACTCCCCGTGGATCAATGGGCTAGTGGAGAATGCCAATGGCAAGTTGTTGGGACGATTGAAGCGACTGTGTAGCCCAGGATTAGGAGAGGACGAGTATGAGGGTACAAGAGCAGAAGACCTTACCAGGACATGGCCAGATCATTTCGACACCGCAATCCGTCAATTGAACGAACGACTCATTCCAGCGTTCAAATTCTCGCCGAAAGAGTTGCTCCTAGGGTTAGTAGTCAATACTAATCATACTATCGTCAAAGAAGCAAGCACGGCACCAAGCACATCGGACGTTAGCATTCACATGGCCTACGTAGACCAACAGCGAACAGATGGTGCAGATCACACAGCAGCACACGCAATCAGGAGGAAGAACAAGTTCGATAGGAAGGTTTTGCAATCGCATGCGGGGGAAGTCGTATTTGAAACGGGGCAACTAGTTCAGGTATATGCGAATGCCATGGACATGACGATGTCAAGCGCGAGGAAACTAGTACCCAGATGGTCAGCACCCAGGCGAGTCGTTTCTCGAATCAGCAACTCGTATACTCTCACCTCGTTGGAAGGGTTTCCACTCAATGGACTATTCCACGCAAGGCGCCTTCGCCGTTTCATCCCACGTAACGGTACCGCGTTAGCCACGCTCCAAGCTGCCATACACGACGGAGACCAAGGCGAGGAAACTGAGACAAACGAGACGTGGACAGCTATTCAAGAAGAACTAGAAGACTCATTAGATTCAGAGAGTGAAGAGAATGCAAACGAAGACAAGTAGACTCAAGATGCGCCCCCGGAGGGACGCTCTCTGGAGAAGGGGCAAATGGAGCGGGGAGCTCCGTCCAGAGGTTAGGAGCATGAGGCAAGGCGCAGTGCAAGGATTAGAGACAGTAGAAGGTGCCAGGGGTTTCGGGGTTTCTGGGGTCTCAGGACACACGCATACATACACATGTACATGAACATAAGCATCATCCTTCCAACCGTCACTCGAGAGAGCCAGGCTGGCGGGTCCAGCGCACATATCATAATTCTATAGGATATTGAGAGTGAATTTAAATGGCATTGGGGTACGCCTACCGCCAGCCCTCAATGACGACTTGAATTTCGGGGCCAGGCCATATCCACTACATCCATCTAGATATGGAATGTTCTTCATAGAACAATGTCAATGTGAAACACACACTCACGATCAAGTCGGAGCAGACCAAAAAATTAAGACAGGAGGACACTCCCAGTGACGTGAACGAAGCAGCGGTGAAAATGCACATCCGAGCAGTATACTTAACAGAATCAGGCTGGTAGCCGAAGAAAGTGTTCAGGAGAAGCAAGATAAGATCATGGTCTGGAAGCTAATATTCGAAATGCATAAGTCCACGAAGGTTAGTACTGGCATGCATTCCCCGCCATCGTCAGCGCAAGATTCTCCTCTCGCTTAAGAAACATGGGTCACTGCGAATGTCTCGTTTACGCTCCCATTGCCGTTCAGTATGCGAGGGAGTTGAACCGATAGAGCGGTGGTGGACAAACATGATGTAGCAGGGCTGGGTGCTGTGCGAAATGTGACCCACTTATATTGTGTAGGTGCGGTCTGAAGAGCATGTCAGGTCAAAGTGCAAAAGTGGCAAAACCCCTGCCACTCACCTCAATACCACGTCTTACATCAGGTTGCAAAGTACCACAACCCAGTCATCTATGATCGGCGCTCCTGAGTAGCTTGTAGTTATCCTAGATCTGGCACGACGAACTCGGGAACAAAATCAGAGGCGAGACCTTCCTTGGAGAGGGGTACTTTAGTTCATGCGTCTGTAAGCCTGCATGCGGTAAAATCGGAACAATGGTCTATCATGAGATAGGAACAATACCGTCTTCTAGAGATAGTTACTGGATCCCGCTATTCATCAGCTTTGGTAAGAATCCTATACATGCGACAGAAAATGAGCACCGTTATGATGAGGGCACGCAAGGACGTGGCTGAACCGATTGAATATGAATGCAATGAGAGATCCTTACGACGTACAGCTTGGTTGTTCAGGATAACACAGCTGAAGAGGGAGAAAGGCCACAGATTTTTTTCGAAAGATAAATGAGGGCATGGCGGTCGTGACCTTGACCTCTACAAGAACTTGAAGTGGTAACCCGGGCCGTTAGTGCCAAATCAACAGTTCAAAATCTGCTTACTAAGACGCTCACTCCAATTCTTTATCCAGTTTGATGCATGATGCGCTTCGCGCAAGATGACAACATCTAATGTCGAATTCGGGCTCTTCGCGCACATAAGGCATCGTTATATGTAACACGCTTGGGTCGTCTCTATCCATATTACCTTCGTGGCGATAAGGTATTCATCTGGATCTGCTGCCGACCATACGACAATTTTACCACCACACAAGTAATCACCTCCTGTTGGCCTCCTGGATTGACTTTCCTTATGTCAAAATTTGGCGTTATACTAATGTCAACCAAGTATATGTCTCTCATTAATCTCCAAACAGGAACTCAAGCATCAGTGAGAAGTCAAATTGTTTGGCCGTATTCAAACTCACGTACCTCTCCCCCCTTCCACGCCTGTCTCTGCCACGTGTAGTACGCATTGGTATATGTGCATTGACAGGTTTTCAGCTGGACTAAGGAACCGATCACTGTGGTGGAGTGTTGATTTCATGCGCATGACATCGCATACTGACATTAGAACTCCTTCGAGTGGATACCAGCACCACCTTCGCGCTCTCGCAGCACCCTCCTGTTGCATTTTTACTTTACCTTGCGATCTGTCTGTCCTTTCCACAACCGTTATACTCTGCAACTCGTCTGAGATCTAGACGGGTTGTATCCCAGTCGACCTTCTTCACGGCCAAATTATACTAGGTGTCCTTGCTCGACAGTAACATTTTCGACGATTTAACTACCCTGGGTGCGCCGAAGGCAAGCAATGACGTGGTCACAGATCTTTGCAAAACCAGGGAATGAAGACCATAACTTTGACCACTTGGCAAAGGCTAGGTACTCGAAATGAATCTGCAATCCGCATGCATTGATTACGAGGCGTTCCACAGGTGTTCTGTGCATGAGTGGGCAGATAGTTCCGGTAGTGGTACAATATACGCATTGGTTTGCCTCCCAGACCTAATTTAAATTATATCCTCCAAACCACTTCGGAACACCAAATAAATACCATGATGAAGCTTCAAATACCACAACGAAGCTCATAAAATATGCATGCTCCCCACTCAGTACTCAGTACCCGTGGTTGATCGCTTGGATCGTTTTCCCGTGCTACACACCACCGCTGGTTGACACATATCCATGTTCCATGAAAGCAATTGTAGTCATGGTAGTTCCTTCGTCGGAGCTGGCCACGAGCTTAGCGTGACATTCCCGAACGTTGAGGATGAGACGTGGTCCCAACATAAACATCTCCAACACCTGGGCAATTTGGAGAACGCCAAAATAAATAGCACTTCCCACGGAAGGTGAGTACTGTAGACCTTATGATGAGAGGACAGATGCAGAGGGCCAGTTATGGATCGGCGCACCGTGATCTTTGGAGACAGTTGGCCGAGGCTGAAGCAAGACATAGCAGCAAAGCTAGCACACGCAGGACTTCAGTGTGATAATATTATCAAAACGACTGAACTCACGCTACAAAGTACAGGACGTGACTTCTGATTAACACCGTGAAACAGTCTTCAATGGTCGAATCTGGCAGTAATTGTCGGGTTTCACGGAGGCGTTTTATAACGATCCAGACCGCAAGAAATAATGTGAGAATCTCCCATACAGCGGTGGGTATGACAGCCTCGTCATTTAGATCCATCCTGACTATGTCAGTGACAACTAAACAAATATGATTGCCAGAAAGGACGACCTCCTCTGTTATTTGCCTATGAGTTTCGTGTGCTTCAGGCTTTCATCAATAATCGAAGCTTACCCGCTGAAACACCGATGTTTCCCAGTACCGTCATGACTGCAGTCGCAATCGTAGAAGCCAGCCAGACTAAAAGAAGAAAGATGAGCATCTTTTCGGATCGCTGATACATGGCATATATCCGAGTCATCATGATGACTTGCAAGCTATTAGTCAAGTCAATGTCATTAAATCATCGCAGGTGAGCTCACCCCCCAGCATGGCATTTACAACGGCAGGCATCCATGCTTGCATGGACCAAAGGATAGTACCTGAAAACCCAGTTACTTGTAACTTGATGGAATAGATGCTTCAAATGAACTCACAGCTATTGCAGCCATTATCTTGAAGAAATCAGCCAGCCGAGAACATAACTCACCCCTATGTAGGAGACAGTTAGTAGTTGAATGAGAATGGCAGGCAGCGGTGCGGAATACCCACTACGTCTGTGATCGAGACTGGAAGATTCGCTGCATGCCAGTCAGAAGATGTGAACACAATTTATTCGAAGGAACATACACAGAATGTTGATGCTGGTCGTGAAAGATGGCTTATTAACAGTGCAGTGCCATCAAGTCAACTTTGGAGACATACACAGAATATACTATTCCGGTGTAGCGCACCTAGTATATATGGTCAAAACAACCTGCTAACCACCTTTATAACAAAAGTGACGCACACACATATAAAGGACAGTCATGAAGGACCAGCGTTGCCTCTGCCCCGAATCAACTGTTCCTGTTATGTTTCTGATGTAGAACTTTGCTTACCCAGACCAGTTCCAACTGTTAAAGGCATTAACTTAGTGAGATGGGTGTGCTGGTAATGGCATCAACTTACCTCTTGTGCAAAGGTCAGTACTTGAATATATATCTATATTAATGATCTGCTCGGAAGTATCCCCTCACTCACCCCAATCGTATACCACAGCAGTACAGGATGCAACTGTGAAACCACAGTCAAAGATGGTGAGATGTGACCAACATCATCCGACTTGCTCTTCACGAACCCATAAAGCAGTTGTATATGCGAACCACATTGATATTCGACCACCAAGCGGGGTCACTTGAAACGTAGGTCATACTGGGATTGGCGAACTTGGTAAATGATGGCGTCCATGCAGGTATACCATCCAACTCTTTTATAGGGATACTGGATATCCGTGTTTCGAACCATGATTTATCCCATCAAGTGTTGTCGCATGGAATCAACTAAAAAGGAGATATGGTTTCAGAAACTCTCGTTCGAAACAAAGTACATACATTTTGGGATCTGAAACCCATGGAATGTTTGAACAATAGAAAACCTGTTCGAAATCCGTTCTGATGGAGTTTGTTCCTCGACGGGTTCTGCATCAGTATCAATATCATCGTGGAGTCGTTAATCTAACACAAACCAGCTGCAGGACTTCATTATGCCTTAGCTGTGTGATGATAATGAATGGACTATCATGATAGAGATGTGTAAAGATCAGAGTGAGATTTGCGACAGCAGATGATCAAAGGGTGGAGAACAGCGTCGACCTTAACGCGAATATTCAGTTTTTTCACACAACCACAAGGTGGAGACGTACTAGCAGGGTGATGGGGTAGGGATTCGATTCTCGCAAGGTTGGAAGAACTTTGCATCTGAGCGAATCCTTGCGTCAAGAAAAGACAAGGTCATGCGTGGCAGATGTGCAGATCGAACTCGCAGTGGGCGGCTAGCCTGCGAACAAGATGAATGAATGGTAATAGCACCTAAAGCACCTTATTTGAATCCAGCGTGACTATCGCTCTGAATCTGTCCGGGGTGTTCCCGCTCCAGCACTTGATCATTATGATGTCGCCGCATGTGAGCTTCACATTCTTCATCCCCCGATGATCAAGCAGACCCCCCCCCCCCCGTCCGGGTGAGGCGATGTCGTAGTAAGGTTCAAGTACATTCTCCGGTATGTAAGGCATGACTAGAGACAGAAATACACTACACCAGCATCAGAAGAGCAGACATCAAAAGGTAGTATCATAGCCACCCATCATTGCCCGTCCTGTGAATTCTTAATTTTAATGAAGATTTCCCCTTGCACCATCTGATCATAACGCAGTGACGTACCACAAGGGTCTCTGTCGGTAAGAGAATTCTCCACAACTCCTCAGTTCGAAAGGAAAAACTACTAATATCATGCACCTCATTCATTAGTGAATGTCTGACGTGTCGAGTATAGAAAATTTTCTAGTTCCGTAGATAACAGAGCCATAGGTAGACCGCGTTCTTCTTCCGCGCAAATGCCCTGGAGTTTGTGGTGGACCCATTATCGATGCGGAGCGAATAGAATAGCACCCAGTGCCGACATGCTCATTGACACGAGGCGAAGGGTAATGAAGTCGGGTCAGTTGCGTAGTCAAAACGGTGACTCTGGTGTTACATCGTACTAGCAAATCTAATTGTGCTTATGTGCGGGGCGTCCATCAGAGCTGTGGGCTGTGTGCGGGGGTATAAAATCGGAGCAGAAAGAAAGATAGGTTGATTTGAAAGCAAAGAACAAACAAAAATTTAGCCTTTCAGCTGATGGTAATAGTGCGCACGCAGTCACTCTCAACTTGAATGCTGTCATTAGTACTTGTCTCGTGATCGTCCTCTACTGCATAGGTACGCGAAGCAGGAAACACAAGACATCTTGATTCTTGGTTGAGTATCGTGCATCAGATCCTAGAGTGAGAGCAAGTTGATGTTAGCTTGGGAGGAATGATAAGCGAATTTTCAAACCGAAGTTACCGAACCAAAACAAGGCTTTCTTCGAATCTTGTTCAAATCTCAGACTTTGTGTGTTCAAAGTCACTTCAGCTCAGACCAACAACACTACAGTTTGAGTCGGGCCTTGACATATGATAGACTGTATGACCCCGCCTCATTTTATCGTCTATTTCACGATCTCCTCAATAGTGGACAGCCCAAGTCAACTTTGCCTGCGTGAAGTCTTCACCCACGCACTCGGATCCAGTGTCCTCGTTCTCTTCATGCACCTCCCTCCTCCTGTTCCACTGTCTCAGAATCTGCTAAAAAAAATTCCCGTAGAGAAGTTCTGTCTCGAGCTCGGCTCTTGGGGTGCATGGAGGAATCTCGATGTTTCATGGGAACCTAACCCTCGTTGGAGTGCGCAGCCTAGATTGTGTTGTTGATCAATACCTGTGATGGTTGGAAGGACGCCATGTACAATGTTACATACAACCTCCATGGTCGAGACGTCGGAGCGAACCGAGGTCACTTTCAACGGCAAACACTGCCACTGGCATGCAGTGTATGATGGCAGGCGCTCGCGAATACAGCATGCGAAATCACCTTCACCATTTCCTCTCGCCCTTGACTGTTACTTTTGCCCATTATCGACCTTAGCTTCTTCTATCTCACCATCCAACCGTCTGCAAGCGCAGCGTCCTTTCTCGATCAGAGTCATGCTCACCAAAGTGGGTGACTCAAGCAAACCACCAAGCCGGAGAGAGGTGCAACAAGAAGCGCTACCAAACCTACCAGCACGTGTTACACATCTTCGGACGAGTGCCAAGGATCTACCGCTATATGGTGAACAACACCGCCAGGACGCCCTTTGGGAAGGTAAGCTGCCGCCTTGTGATACCCACCGGCTTACTCAAATAGAAGCAGGCGAGAATGAAGCGCTTCCTCCTGAGTGGTATCAATTTAAGATGTCAGATGGTGAACCACAATATCAAACCGACACGCTCGCCATGGCCACACCGAACCGACCTTTACCTGGAGTACGACTAGGTGAGCGAAGAAAGTCACACTAGAAGTGAGACACTCACAGTGAAACGCAGATTCTGCCGGACAACTCGTCCCCGGTTGTGAATGGCACATCTCACCACTCGGTAGGTCCTATTTCGTCAACCACAAGACTCGGACCACATCGTGGAAGAAACCAACACCAGAACGTCCAGCAGGGAGCTTGACGCCGGAATGCGTCATCGAGGGTCACTCTAAATCCATATGGAGTCTTGCTTGCCTCGGCCTCAGTTGCAATATCATCAGCATGTCGGATGATGATTCCATTCGTCATTGGAAAAGAGATGGACAATCAGTAGGAAAGCCTTTGGATAGCGTCGGGGGAGGGGGCCTCATGGCAGTATCTCCGGATGAAACCAGGGTCGTGAGCGGAAGTATAGACGGCAGACTGTGGCTGTGGAATATAAAGAAGGGTAGCATGGTCGGCGACCCGTGGGAGGGGCATGATGCTCCAGTGTGGTGTATTGATTGGTCCCCCAATGCCCTGGAGATAGCAAGTGGATCGCAAGACGGGACCATACGACGCTGGAACCTGGAAACTGGCCGACAAATTGGACCACCTATAGCGACCAGCCATCGTTGGGTGTTTGCTGTCAAATACTCTCCACGAGGCGACAAATTCACGAGCGGCGGGGAGGACAAGATGATTCATGTGTGGTCAAATCATGGCAAGCTGCTCATCGAGATCAAGGGACATCAAGGTGTGGTCATGTCGTTGTGTTGGTCCAAGGACAGCGCACACATCTTCTCTGCGTCATATGATTACACCATCCGAAAATGGCGGGTTATTGATGGGAATGAACTCATCGTTTTTTCGGGTCATACCTACTGTGTCCACTCCCTCTGTCTTACCCCCAATGAAAGCCATCTTGTTAGCGCATCCGGTGACTGTTCCATTCAGATCTGGGATCTAAAGACAAATCAGCAAATGTTAGATCCACTCTTGCATGACGACAAACTCTTAGCTCTTGCCATGTCCTCTGATGGAAAATACATTGTCAGTGCTGGAAAAGATGCAAAAGTCTATGTATGGTGCATGGAGACAGTGCTCAAGCAGCTCAGTGTAAGTAAGTGCTTTGATGTTTTGATGGCTTTTCTAAAGGCTTTGGTTGTCTAGGGTGTGGATAATGTCAACGCAAAGCTTAATGTAAGTCATATATGCTTCTCTTTGACACTGCACCTCACTTCTTTATGCTATAGGGACCTCCAGCTCGACCGCGAGATGTGCGCCAGTCAATTGTGAACAACCTCATCCTTCTCATTTCCCCCATTAGATTATGAGTGCCCGTCTGGACTCCAAACAACATGCCAGTACCAGAGGCTCAGCGAGATACGTCAGTAGAATGTTTTGTTTTTCAGATCTTGCTAAGCTGACTTTGATACAGGGCAATGATTTTTTCGGCAATGATTCAGACCACGCGCCTCGTCGCGTAACTCTACCTGCAGGTCCATTGTCTCTCGTTCATTGGTGCCGTTTGCTCAGTTCCATACATTTCGGCACACGACCTGCAAATGCACCGCAACCAACCGAGGGACAGCCCCGACACTGGAATTTCAACTTATTTCCTGTAGGAATCTCCAGCCGCACCGTCGATGTAGCTCCTGGCCGCAAGAAAAATGTGAGTGGCTCGCCATTGCTTGTCTTTGATATCATTGAATGAATTGATAGAGACACGCCATTGCCCCTCCGACCAAGGCAGAAATGGACGCAGCTATGCAATGTATAAATGGCAACCAGACCGACAGTTCAACGGAACCAGGTCGACCTGCAGCAGGGGTACAAGGGTCTCAAGTACGACCAATACAAGCACAAGCACAAGCACAAGGCTCAGCCAATAGTTCAATGGAACCAAGTCAACATGCAGCGGGGGCACAAGGGTCTCAGGGACGGCCAACAGAAACACAACCCTCAACTGGCGGGACGGGAGAAGTTTCATATGAAGTTAGCTGCTGCGGATTTTTCTTTGGTCGTCGGCCCATCTCGCGTCAGCCATGAGGTCATTTTGTCGCTGAATAATCTTCCTCTCATGTACGTTTATGGACTATATCATACCCACCTCGTGCCATCCTACTCGCAATATCGCGATATGATATTTGTCTCGACGACTGTCCCATGCTCAAACATAACTGCTCGTCATTCCATCCCGAAGGGCCGTTTAGATCCTGCTTAATTATTGCGAATCTCTAGATACAGTACGGCTCCGGAAATTCAAGTTGAAGCCGTTGGAGCATGATTTCATCTTGAAAGCACCAGTATCACCTTTTATATATTCCACAGGGTAGTTACCTGAGACATTTAAATTTCTTCGATGGTTCGTCGGATCTGTGGAGCAATATGTCCCGGTGCAGCTGCATATGCAGCCTGCACTCGTACGCACGAGGAAAAGTCCAGGAGATACGAAGTGGAAACCCTTTACGGCAAGGCGTGAGAAATATGTTTATATCAACGCCAGCAAAGTCGAGCTCTCCGGAAGACTGGCCAGAGGTTCGTCCACCGTCAATGATTTCATCCAACAGATCACTCGTCAGCGCTGCAGCACTCAGCACTCCTTTGCCAGCTCAACACCAAACTGCGTACACGGCCGAAGGCTTCCGTACTTCCCACATGTGGAGGAAAGGTTACCCTCCAATTAAGCGCAAACATCAGTTAGACGGTGTTCACGGAGCACATCACCAC
The DNA here is from genome assembly GCA_016628065.1 of Suillus lakei. NCBI lineage: Eukaryota > Fungi > Basidiomycota > Agaricomycetes > Boletales > Suillaceae > Suillus > Suillus lakei. Next base: position 394,524 of record JABBWA010000024.1, on the reverse strand, counting down.
GGTGAGCCCTGTTTGCAACTCTCATCTGCATCATATTTACTCGTTCTAGGTCCTCAGAAACGATCCTGACATCAGGAACAATTTCCCAATTCCTACGTCAACAATTCAGCTCTTTGAAGAACGCAGGGACGGTCGCATTCTTTGTGAATTGATCAACAATCCCATCCCGGATACAATCGATATGCGTGTACGGAATAAGCCAAACACATGAAAAAGATCGAGTATGACCCAGATGAAAGAGAATAACATCGTGATCCCATCTGCCAAGGGTTTCTATCGATGTTCCGTGGCTAACATCGCTGGGAGCGTTTGAGCCTTGGGCTTAACTGGCAGATCATCCCGACGAGGTTTCTTGCTCAAATCAACATCAAAATTCACCTTCAACTGTATGCGAGGAGGACAAAACTACCATTGCTGCTATCAATCGGTCATGCTAACCGCCATGGGCGAATGAAGAATTGTTCCCTGTACGAAGACTATACAATTGTTTGGCGAACTTCTATTCGCTGGTGTGGCGGAAGTCTGAGGCAAGCTTTTTTAGTCATACATGAATGATACTGAGCTCATCCTGCAGGAAGTCATATAACCTTTGACATATTGATGTTATTTGTCCCTCGTGTCTTCTCTGCCCAGCCTCGAACGACAATGCCAAACTTACGAGCCTAAATCCAGGAGTAAAATGTCCTCCCAATCTATCCTTCGTCCACCCCACAAAGCTGGGTCTTACATCCCTTCTAAGCTGAAAAGGAGCGAAAAGGAGAGTGTGAATTCGTCTGTAAGCCATACCACATTGTCATCTTGTTATTTCTCACTCGTTTCTCTACTTCCTAGCCAAAGCAATAGAAACTTCAAACCTCTGAGCCTACGTCCAGAAGCCCTTCGCATACCGCACAGAACTGGGGCTTGCGATAGCTGAAAAATCGAGTACGAAATCATTTGTATCAAAATGGATACCGTTTTATGGTTATGTACCGATGGCCGAGTCGATTTTAACCTTAGGAGACAGACAAGGTAGGCGTAGACCAATTAAAGGAACCACGGTTGTTCAATCTACATTGGTATCCCTTATATATCTTTGCTAGAATTAGCTCCACTCATTGCTATGTGATACTGTCATGGATTTTTGAGAAGCCTCCGAGGACGGACGAACAAATAAAAGCTGAATGCATGGAGCTTGATACACTGATGAGGCGGTCCTGTAGTGCCGCATCCTCGTGTCGGTGAACAGGACTTCTTGCTACATGTAGCAGAAAGTGGCCCAAAATGAACCCGCAACCTGCACGCGTTGATTTGACGTCCCGTAGGTTCCGTGCATATATGGCAGCAAGTTCCAGTAGTAATACAATACGACCTTGCCCAGACGCGTAATTATCTCGTCCAAATCACTTCGGAACATTAAATAAATACCATAATGAAGCTCTAAATAGACAGCACAACGAAACTCCAAACAAAATCAAGATGCTCCCTGCACAGCACACCCATGGTTGATCATACTTAGAACGTTTCCCGTGCTACACATCACCGCCAGTTGACAAACCTCCACGAGCCACGAAAGCAATTGTAGTCATTGTAGTCATTCCAGTCTCTTCGTCGGAGTAAGTCACGAGTTTAGCATGATATTCTCGGATGCTAAGGATGAGACGTGGTCCCAGCACAAACATTTGCAACGCCTGTGCAATTTCGAGAACTCCGTGATAAATAACAGCTCCCAAATTTAAAGAGTCCTGTGGAAATGTGTAATAGGTATGTGCAGATGTCAGTCGCAGATCGGCGCACCGTGAATTTTGGAGACAGTGCACTGAGGTTGAAACAAGACACAGCAGCGAAGCTAGCACATGCAGAACGTCAGTGAGATAATAGCATACAAATCACTGAGCTCACGTTACAAAGTTCAGCATGTTACTTTTAATTAACACTGTGAAACAGTCTCCAAAGTTCGATCTTATCAGTGATTGTCGCAGTTCACGGAAGTGTTTAATAATAATCCAGACTGCAAGAAAAAAAGCGAGGATATCCCACACAGTGGCGGGTATCAAACCCCCTTCATTCAGAATTATGCCGTTAGTGTCAATGAGGAAGAGACATACGCGGTCGCCAGAAAGGACAAATTCCTCTGGGTCGTCCGTGAGTCTTGATTGCTCAAGGCTTTCATCCATAATTAAAGCTTACCCCCTGAAACACCGATGTTTCCTATTACCGTCATAACACCGGAGGCAATTGTGGAAGCCAGCAAGACTACAGTGAGAAATATGCGCATCTTTTTGGACCGCTGATACATGGCGTGTATCCGAGTCATCATCATGACTTGCGTCATATTTCAGTCAGGTCAACGCCAGTAAGATACCGAAGCCGAACAGCTCACCACCCAGCATGGCATTGACGACGACAGGCGTCCATGCCTGTATGAAGTAAACGACGTTGCCTGAATAACCTAGTTAGTACTGATGCGCATTGGTGAACTCGGTGCTTCAAACGAACTCACAGCTGTTGTAGTCATCACCTCGAACCATCAAGCTGTCCGAAAATGTCACTCGCTCCTATATAGGAATGTAGTTAGTAGTTGAATGGGGATGGCAGGCATCGGTGCAGAACACTCACTACATCTGTAATTGAAAACGGGAGATTCTCTGCATGCCACCAGTCAGAAGAAATGAACAGTGTATTTAAGAATACATACTTAGTAGGCTGATGCTGATTGTGGAAGATGGCTCATTAGTGCGGAGTGGTGCCAGCTTGTTAGCCATGAAAACATACCCAGAGTATAGTATTCCAACGTATCGCACCTAGCAGATGGTAAAGTCAGCATAACTTGTCAACTAACACAGTAAGCTACGTACACACATATAAAGGACAGTCATGAGGAACCATTGTTGCCTCTGCCCTGTATTATCCTGCTGTACCCCTGATATGGGACTTTGCTCACCCAGATCAATCTGAACTATTAAAGCAGTCTTAGTGAGATGTCTGCGCCGGTAATGACACCAACTTACCTCTTGTCCAAACGTCAATGCTGGAATACTGTATGTATATCAATGACCCCTCGGAGAGTATTGTCTGGCTCACCCCAATCGTATACCACCGCAGTAGAGGCGACAACTGTGAAACCAAAGTTACAGTTACTTAGTGAGATATCACCAACGTCATCTGACTTGTTCTCCACCAACCTACAGAATAGTTGTAAATTTGAACCTGACCGATGAACGGCCACCAAGAGGGATCGTTTGAGACCACTGTCATGTTGGGATCGACGGGCTTGGTTAGCGATGGGGTTTGTGCAGATATACGGCGATTTTATAGTGATGAGGCTAGATATCCGTTCTGTCGATCAGAATCGTGATTGATCACAGCAACTATTTTCGTACGAAATCATGTCAGTGCAATACACAAAGTTCAAAGTAAACGCACAGAATAATTTGAACACATCAGTGGTAATCATACATCATCAATCTAATGCGAAAAACCTGCAGAACGTCATTATTTCTTGCACGTCCCACCAAATCTGCCGAATGTCTTTCTGCCGCTAGCTCTTGAATTTTTGATCATCCTATATAATGTCGTAATGCTGAGTCATCTAGATCCTTCAACGTGCAACATGCTGCTCAGCCTTGATGACATGAAAGATAGCCGCTGAAGCTCTGAAGCGCTGACCTACCATGTGAGCTCTTTCTCTTGGTCTTTGATGAATCAAGAAGACTTTCCTTTTCTGAAGTGTGTACCGTTTAAACATTCCCTGAACGATGATGTCAGGCAGCGTAAGGCCTGCAATGTGCCACTGATCTAAAAGTAGAAAGTGAAGGTGTACTATCATGGTCAACTGTTGATCAATACTGCCTGTCCTGTGAACTATTGCCAACAAAAATTTTCCCGTGCACAATCCAGCGAGAGCGCGATCACGTACAAGAATCATGCACATGTCTCTGTTGGGAAGGTAATTCTCCATGACTGCGTCAGTAATAGCACTAAGCGTGGGAACACCTCAGTTGAATCCAGCGTGACCATCGCTCTGAATCCGCCAAAGGTGTTCCCACTCCTAGCTCTTGATCATCATGATGTGCCTGAGCTTCAAAATACAGCCACGTTGCTCTGTCCTCGCGACATGGGAGATAGCAGATGACCTACAGTATGAACACCTTTTTGATTTTTCGATGGTCAAAAGACTTTCCTCGCCTAAATAATGCGATGTTGTAAGGTTCAAGTACATTTCCTGGACCTATGTAAGGCCTGAATGAAGATGGAAATGCACTGCACCAGCATCAGAAGAGCAGAGATCGAAGGTGTAGCATCACACACACCCATCAGTACTGCGCGTCCTGCGAATTTTTGATGTCAACGAGAATTTCCCCTTCTACCATCCGATCATGACCTAATGAAGTACCGGAAGAGTCCATGTTGGTAAGGCAGTTCTTCATGACCCGTCAATGCGAAAAACAGTACTGCCAGCACCATGCACCATACACCTCGTTCGTTGGAGAATATGACGTATCGTAGATTGACAAATTCCGTAGATAGCAGGAATAACTTGAAGTACGTAGACCGCATTCCTCTTTCGCGCAAATAGTCTTCAGTTGGTGGTGGTGTACCCATCGTCGAGGCGGAGCGAATGTAATGGCACTCGGCGCCCGATGCTAATGACATGAGACGAAGGACAATGAAACCGTGTCTTGCGTAGTCAAAATAGTCACTCCAGTGTTGCATCGCACAACTACCGTTTAATTTTGCATATGTTTGGGACGTCTATCGGAGCTGCAGGCAGGGGTGTAATGTCAGATCAGAAAGAAAGAGTGATGTTGGTTTGAAGGCAAAGTATTGCAGAACAAATTTCAGGAGATGGTGATAGCACGACAGCGCTACTAGTAGAAACAGAATACCCTCCTGCTGAAATAGACCCGTCGTTGATACTTACCTCGTTGTCGCCCTCTAGGTATGCGAAGTAGGGAACGCACTGGCAAGAGTCATTTTGGTTGAGTGAGTGCAGTTGACGTTGACTTGGTAGGGGCCGAAGGACGAGCGGATTTTCAAACCAAACTCGAACCGATATTGTCAAGTCTCGGAGCGCTATAGGAGAATGGGATGGAGAAAAGGAGATTTTATACCCTGCTGTGAAGAAGTTGGCAGACATCATCAATCAGAGGAATGTGCCTGGACTAAATATCAGTATGTAGAAGCAAGAAGCAGGTTGCGCAGTTCATGGCATTACATAATACGTGGCAGGCGAGAAAGAGCTCGAAGTTCAAGTGAAGTGGGCCCGGGGTTTCCCGTATCGGTTTTGCATCCAGTGCAGTGAACGATTGGCTTCCTTCAGGCTCTCGAGTTATGCAGAGCTTACTGTCTACAGTCGCATGTAGGAAGAAGTCCAACGACGCTCTTGCTAATTCTTTCTGGCCAATCTACCCAAATCACACTTCCCAGCAGACGATCCCGTGTCCTCGCAATGGTGCGATAGAATGCTTAATGCATACCCTTGCCACTCGCCACCGCGACCCTCACCTGCGTAGTATATTCGGATCAAGCATCCCCTTTCTCCTCATGCACCTCCTGTTCCATTGTCTCAGGATCTGCTAGTGGAGAAGTTAGTTCCGCTGCGCTACCTCAGCTCTTGGTATTGCACATGGTCTTCTGCCACATGCGGAGGGCACTCGATGTTTTATGGGAATGTGACCCTGGTTGGGCGGAGAACTGGCCGCCGGATACTCACGAGGAGTGTATCAAGGCTGAGCTCAGGGATGTTGATCGATAATTGGAACGGTTGGAAGTGCACCATGCGCAGTGTACAAGCTCTATGGACGAGACGGAACGAACCGAAGCCACTTTCAACGGCAACACTGCCACTAGCATGCGGTATAAGAAAGCCGCGAGCGAATACAGCGCGCGAAATCACCTCCACCATCACTTCTCGCTCTTGACTATTACTTTTGCCTATTATCGACCAACGGCCTTAGCCTTTACTTCACTGTCCAACTGTCTGCAAGCGCAACATCCTTTCTCTCATGCTCAGGGAAGTGGGTGAGTCAAGCACATCAGGAAGACGGAGAGAGGTGCAACGGGAAGTGCTGTTAGACTCACCAGCACATTTTGCACCTCTTCCGACGAGTGTGAAGGATCCACCACCATATGGTGCACAGCACCGCCAGGACGCACTTTGGGAAGGTTAGCATCCACCTTATGACACCCACCAGCTTCCTCAACTAGAAGCAGGCGGGAGTGAAGCGCTCCCTCCTCTATGGCATGAGTATAATGTGTTGCACGGTAGAACAATATATCATGATGACACACTCACCATGCCTTCATGGAAGCGACCTTTACCAGGAGTGCGACTAGGTGAGCGAAGAAAATACAATTAGGAGTGATCAACTCATTGCTGAGTATAGATGATCCTGGACAAATCATTGCCGGATATGAATGGCACATCTCCCCACTCGGTCGCTCCTACTTCGCCAACCACGACACTCAGACCACGTCATGGAAAAAACCAACGCCAAAACGTCCAGCGGGAAGCTTGACGCCGGAGTGCATCATCGAGGGTCACTCCAAATGTATATGGAGCCTTGCCTGCTTGGGCACCGGATGCAACATAATTAGCACGTCAGCAGATGGTTCAATCCGCCAGTGGAAAAGAGACGGAGAGTCAGTAGGAAAGCCTTGGGATGGTGATGGAAGAGAGGTACAGTCAATAGCAGTATCTCCGGACGAAGCAATGGTCGTATGTGGAAGTATTGACAACAGGCTACGACTCTGGAACATAAGGAAGAGCAGCATGGTCGGCGACCCGTGGGAGGGGCATAGTGGTGCAGTGAGGTGTCTCGATTGGTCGCCCAATGCGCTGGAGATAGTGAGTGGATCACAAGACGGGACCATACGACGTTGGAGCCCGGATACTGGTCGACAAGTAACACCACCGATAGAGACCAGTCACGGATGGGTTGATGCTGTCAAATATTCCCCACAAGGCGACAAAGTTATGAGCGGCGGATCGGACAGTACGATCTGCGTGTGGTCAAGGGTTGGCGAGCTGCTCATCCGGATCAAGGGACATGAAGATGCGGTTATATCATTGTGTTGGTCCAAGGACGGCGCACACATCTTCTCCGGATCACTTGATGACACCATCCGAAAATGGCGGTCGACTGATGGGCAGGAGCTCGTCGTTCTTCAGGGTCATACCCGCAGTGTGACATCCCTCTGTCTTTCTCCCAGTGAAAGTCATCTTGTCAGCGCATCACTGGACTGCTCAGTTCGCATCTGGGACCTGAAGACCAATCAGCCAGTGGGTGATCCACTCTTGCATGATGACAATCTCTTGGCTGTTGCCATATTCCCCGATGTATCATACATTGCCAGTGCTGGAATAGAGGGAAAGATTTATATATGGAGCATGGAGGCGGCACATAAACAGCACGGTGGCAACAAAACTGGCGTACGTATTTACTTTGGTATTTTGATGTCTTTCTAAGGGTTTCGATTGTCATCCAGGGCGCAGGCGGCGGTAATGCAAAGCCCAAGGCAAACTATCTGTACTTCTTTTCACCTGTATCTCACCTCCTTCTCAGGGACGTCCAGCCAGACCGAGAGATGTACGCCAATCAATGGTGACCAACTTCATCCACCGCTCATTTAGCCCATTAGATACTTGACAGCCGTCCGGTCTCCAAACAGCAGACCAAAAACAGGGGCTTGGCACGATATGTCAGTACAGTTTTTCGTTCCTGACGTCTTTCTCACCTAACACTGATGTAGGGTGACGACTTCTGGGGTAATAACACACACCATGCACCTGGTCACACAGCTCCACCTACGAGTCCATCTCTCCCTCATTGGCTCAGTTTGTTCCGTTCCCTCCGGTTCAGTGCTCGACCTACAGATACGCCCCGAACATCACCTCGTGAATCTGGACATTGGAATTTCAACTTATTTCCTGCATCAATCTCCAGACACACCGTCTATGTAGCTCCTGCCCGTGATGAAGATGTAAGTGGCTCGTCGTCACTCCTCTTTCATCTCATTAAAACTCATTGCAGAGATATGGCATTACTCCTGAAACTGATGCGGAAGCGGCTGCAGCTATGGAACACACGAATTACAACGAGGCCGACAGTTCAACACAATCAGGTAGCCCTGCAGCAGGGGTACAAGTGTCTCAAGTACGACCGATTCCCACACAGGCACAAAGCTCGACTGCCGTAGCGGAAGACATCTTGTATGAAGGAGTGAGCTGCTGCGGATTTTTCTTCGGTCGTAGTCGTCCCGTTTCGCATCAGTCGTGAAAGATGGAAGGCGTGTGGCACGCGCATACTCTGCTCCATTTCCATTTCCCCGCACTTGTATCTGAATTGGGCATGGCAGCCCTCCTCCACTCATGGTCAACATTCACCATTGTCACTTTTACTTGGGCAGTCGGATCCATCGTCCCTTTTCTCTTCATGCGCCCTCCTCCCGCTGTGCCGCTTCCCCGGATTCACGTGCTGAAACCACCACCGGGTAGTCGGCTCCGCTTTCTAGATCTAGGTCTTGGTGGTGTCCGCGGTCTTCTGCGCGGGGTACTTGATATTCGCCGGGAATATGACCCTAGGGCCTAGTGGGGTAGGCAGCCTTACTTGTGTTGTCGTGACGAGGGTGCACCCAACTCGGGGATGTTCATAAGTAACTCATAAGTAACTGGAGGGAGTGTTGCTACGCGCCATGTACAGTATATGAACCCAAATGTCGATATATATACCTGGCCCAAGCAAATTCCATTGGCATGATATTGTAACGAACTGAGGTGCTCAAAAATTCGACCTGAACCGTCACCCGTTCCACCGACAACACTGCCATTAATGGCTTGGCGGATTATGGGGTAGAGCGGGATCGATAATGCGCAAAATCAATGGTCAAGGGCGTGAAGAGATGGTGGAAGCGATGAAGAAACTGTTGGACGCTCAGACGCTCAAGTCCGCATGCTCATTATTTACTTTCCTTACATCATGAAACACGCAGGTATACAATTGAATTCCAAGAGTACGTACACATATCAACTGGCACTGGTGCACTGGTCTACGTAGTACGGGAACGGACACCGAGTGATGAATGCAGCCATCGGGCGGAATCGAATTTGCAAGGTGTTTTATTTGAGGAAGCTTCCGTCAAAGTTAGAAGAGATAAACAGGTCTGAATAAGATATCATCATGTACTCGCTATCCAAGGGATGACCGTCGTGACCAGGCTGATATTCCGATGCACTATGAACACTATCAGCCAGTTTCAAGAACCTGTACGTACCAACTGCAATATTACAATTGAATGCGAGGGAATACACTCTGCCAGCTATGGAGATAAAAATTGGGCCCCTGTGCAGAGGCGCAATGTATGCTACGTACTGTCGGGGAAGGTTTGTATGAGGAGAGGGAGCATTTTTGCTCGAGCTTTAATATAGGTGTAGAACCAAACAGCCTCAATGATGTCCTGTGCAGTTTAGAAATACGATGCAGTGAAGCAGTAGAAAAACACACATTATACGCACCTCTGCAGTGGCGAGACACCCACAATCCCCCTGTCCCACTGGCTCCGCCTTGACCGTGCTCAACACCGTCAACATAAAAATGTGGCAGCCTATTCGAAGCACCACACCCGATCGAAAGTTTAAATATCATACCGCCACCACCCGTACACGGAGTAGCTGTTTTCTCCGGTAGACGACATATGGTGAGCTCGAACGCTGTGTGTTGAAGAAATCGGTGAATTGGGCGGAGAGTTCAACTGTATTACATAATACTGCAACTACTTTACGAGTCAAACGAAGCACAAACTTTTCTCTCAGTGATGCATCTGATCACAATAACAATGATATCAAGCTGCATCTACAAGCTACGGACATGCCCTTTTGTCTGCAATGACTTGTGAAACGACATGCTTCAGTAAGACCACTCAATGAATCTTATGCACTTATATCACAAAATACAGACACGAGGCTTTTGTGATTGGGGTGTTGACCACGGCATAGCGGTCCCAAAAATCGACTGACTAAACATCGACCAATTTCCACTTGCCCCCCGCTGAAGCCTATCAAGCTCTCAGAGCCCATACCACCCACCCCTCATGCCATTTGCCGCTGTGGGATCAAGCTTGCACCTCAGTACAGATGAAATACATGCACTGAAGTCTTTGCCAGTGACAACCCAAGTTGAATCCCTTATCATATAAATTCATTCCATCACTAACATGCATTCAAGTTCACTGCGAAGAAGGCTTTACAGGGATCCACCACAGATCTGGCAAGGCTGGTTGACTTCATTCAGAGCGACAATGCTTCCCGTTTTTCTTGCTTGGTGCCCATCTTTCACGCAGCGCTTAATTCAGTTCAAGTACCAAACTACATCAATCCTCAGACTATTCCTGCCATCATGCGCGCGAAGTGGGCTCTCATAGGATTGGTGAAGATTTGCACGGCCCCTTGCTCCGTTGGTTGGGACGATGCCGTGACGAAGTATATTGTGAAGAGGTGGGACGAAATATACCCGTGGATGCGGTTCTTCGCTCGAAATTGCCTCCCTCCTCCCTATGATATCTCAGTTGCTCCTCCGCGCCCTGATCTTTGCAATACGCTCGATGCTGCAAAAATATGCATCCACCCGCTCATGTTCATCTGTACCAACTCGGAAGAAGGGCGCCACATGCTCCGGTCTTCCGTTTCTGTTCAGCACTTTGTCGCACAGTTATGGATATTGGTTGGAAACCTCAAGGGAGATGCACTCAAAGGCGATCCTGGGACTCCAACAGACGGTGTTGTTTCGTCGCTCAGGGCGAGTTTTGCGCTAACAAACTATGTTTGCACATCTGGATCTGAAGATCCACACAAAATCACCCTTCCATTGTCAAATTATATACATGCCGCCGGAGGGGTGAAGCCCGTTGTTATCACCATTCTCAGATACGTCCGTCGGATTACCAGAGATGCTGCTGCCGTAGAAGAGCCTCAATCGTGGACGATACGCGATCGGAGCGTACAATACCTTAATCTCTTCACTACAGGTCTCCGTTATTCCTTCGAGTTTCTCCAGACTATCAGTCGACAAGATGCTTCATGCCGCGCGCAACTTATCCGCCAAGGTTCGATTCGCACAGTGGTGGACGCGATCACTCAGATCTTGCCGAAGATATTGGTGCAAGGACACAACTGAAGTGGATTTTCATCCAGAGGTGGGACTAGCGAAGAGACAGAAAGTTCTGTGGTCGGGGTACTCGTACATTGTATCTGCTATTCGCGATGGAGATGATGGGGTAACAGGTGTATGCCAGGCAATCGATGCTGGCATCCTTCAAACTTTGGAGAGGGGGGTTGTTTGCCCGCCTCACGCCAACCATCGCAATCACCTACCCCGTGGCCGCATGGGTGACATAGAGTTGCTCTTCCTTCTCGCCACATTTTTCATATACCACAGGGTCGTTGAATCTATTTTCCGACACAAATTTCGCGTGCAAAGTGCTCCTGTGGAAAAACGAGAGATACGCGACCAAGGGCTGGGAGTTGCTCTCCAACTCGTCCTGACATCTACTACCGATGCTATGAAGCATCGCAGTGTGGAGCCTATAAACTTCCACGAGTACAGGTGCAGTGGTCCAGGAGTACGCTGATAATCTTTAGTGCTTTCATTGTATGGGTGCTGATATGGGTGTTAGTGTCCGATGTGCACATCCAAGTTTGTCAGCAAAAAGCGTCGGTGCTCAGGCTGCTTGATATCACTTTATTGTTCGGAGAAATGCCAAAGGACCGCTTGGCGCAATGGACACAAGAAATGGTGTCAAGTTACTGAGGTGCACCGTTGGTGAGTCTCTTCAATCCTCGTCTCATGCTTCTGGATCGAATCACCATCAGGGCAGTGTGGCTCACGTGATATCCGTAAGAGTCTTCAAGTTATTGCAGGCTTCGAAGCCAGCGAGATCTCTGGAATGGCCAAGGACGTGGAAGTGCGCGTTCGTGAAGCACGGCGGCAGTTCCCTGCGTTCAGCAATAAACTCGTACTCGTGCTCGACATGACTGTATATCCACCGGAGATCCACATGCTCCCCGTGCACAAGCTTGAGCAGTTCCCTGGGGAGGACCCCATATGGTCAGAGATCGCTGACGATATTCGCGCACGAAGCGACTCACCACTAAAGGGATATATGTTTTCAGTGGTTAAAGTGCATCTGGGGAACTCGAAGTTTACGCTGTTCAGCCCAAGCACGGCGTTGCGTATGGCATTTTAGGACCCGTATTTTTCAGATGATGAGGACGTGGATGAAGATGATGAAGACGATTCGACAATGCTAGGCGACCGGGACTTGGATCATGGTTCAGAGTTATTGGATGACATAGATAGTTCCGAGGATAATTCATCTATGGGGAAGTCTCCCCAAGGTTTGGGTGGTAACGCCACGAAGTACGCCACATAACTGTGTCAACGCTGTGAAACGGCCTGATGGTAATTGTCGCAGTTCACAGAATTGTTTTATGACGATACGGACTGAGAAAAAAAGTGAGGGTCCCCCTCAATGGTGGCAGTATGAGATATTGGACCGTGGAATACAATATCAAGATGACACACTCACTCATGATAACTTCATGGAACCGACCTTTACCAGGAGTGTGACTAGGTCAGTGAGGAATGTGCCACTAGTAGCGAGGAACTCATAGTGAAACATATATTATCCCGGACAACTTGTTCCCGGATGCGAATGGCACATCTCACCATTCGGTCGATCCTACTTCATCAATTACAATGCTCAGACCACATCGTGGAAGAAACTAACGCCAGAACGTCCACCAGGGAGCTTAATGCCAGAGCGTGTCACCGAGAGTCATTCCAAGGTCATTCGGAGCCTTGCCTGCTTGGGCACTAGTTGCAATATGATGAGCGCCTCGAACGATGGTTCAATTCGTCAGTGGACAAGAGACGGAGAGCCAGCAGGGAGGCCTTGGAATAGTGACGGACAACCAGTATGCTCAATGGCAATGTCTCCAGATGAAACAATGGTCGTATCTGGAAGCGCAGATGGGAGGCTACAGCTGTGGAACATAAAGAAGGGCAGCATGGTCAGCGACCCGTGGGATGGGCATGACAGTGCAGTGAGGTGCCTCGATTGGTCTCCCAATGCCCAGGAGATAGCAAGCTGGTCGGAAGACGGCACCATACGAAGATGGAACCCGGATCCTGGCCGACAAACAGCTTCACTGATAGAGGCCGGCCATGGGAGGGTTTACGCTGTCAAATACTCTCCATAAGGCGACAAATTCACGAGCGGCAGGCAAGACAAGATGATCTGCGTGTGGTCAAAGGACGGCGAGCTGCTAATGGAGATCAAAGGTCATGACTGCGAGGTGGCGTCGTTGTATTGGTTCAAGGACGGGGCACACATTTTCTCCGCGTTAGTCGATCGCACCATTTGAAAATGGTGGTCGAGTGATGGGAAGGAGCTTGTTGTTTTTCAGGGTCATGACCGTGGCATCAACTCCCTGTCTTTCCCTTGATGAAAGCCATTTTGTTAGCGCGGCAAGGGACTGCTCAGTTCGCATGTGGGACCTCAAGACCAATCAGCCAGTTGGAAGCCCGCTCTTGCACGACGACGAAGTCTGGGTTGTTGTCATTTCTCCTGATGGAAAACATCTTGCCAGTGCTGGATTGGATGCAAAAATCTACGTATGGAGCCTGGATGCAGCGCTCAAACAGATGGGCGATGATCATGTGAGTGTGTTTATGTGTTGTCGGCATCTTTTCTAAGCTGGTTTTGGTTGTCATTCAGCGCTCAGCTTGCGGATGATGTAAAACCCAATGCGAAGCTCAAGGCAAGTTGTCTGTGCTTCCCTTTCATGCTGTATCTCACTTATTTACCAGGGACGTGCAGCTGGATCGAGAGATGCTGTGCGCCAATCAGTTATGCACGCCTTATATTTTGCTTATTGGTCTTGTTAGATCTTGCACACTAGTCAGGTCTCCAAACAGCAGCCCAACAACGAAATTGGAGGCTTGACAAAATATGTCAGTATAGTTTTTTTTTTGTTCTTGAGTTCTTGCACGTCTGACACTGATTAAGAGCAATGACTTCTGGGAAGCTAATACCAACCCTGCGCCTCGTCCTGCAGCTTCGTTAGCCCTTCGTTGGTGCGATTTCCTCGGTTCCCTGCGTGTCGGCACTCACAGGTTCGTGGCATACTGATGCATCAAACAGGGCAACTGTAGCGCATCTGTGATGCATCATTGAGGCAACTGTACGGCTCTTTATCATCCCTCGCTAATGCATCAGCCCCCCAGCACTGATGCACCACGATGCATCATGTACCTTCGGTAATGCATCGGCCCCCTCCCGTGTGGACTCGGATGCACTATGATGCATCACTGTGATGCATCGTCACGGTGCCGCTCCGCTTTCCCATTTTGCCGATGCATCTCACTGGCAGTGGGTGACTTGAAGAACTGCAGAGTAATGTATAGGCCGGTGTGACCACGAAGAACCTCGAGTCTGCGCAATTTCTCGTTAATCGACTGCCCAGAGATATGCTGTCCAGGATTGTCTATGGGTCACTGCGAGTCAGGATTGCATTTTCTTCACCCACGCACTCGCATGATTGGCAAAGGGCGATGGAATGAAACATATTCTGTATGCTGATCTTACACCAATGCGGAAGTGCATCGCCCGTACCTGCTTTAACTCAGGCCGATGAGTAGGGTTTTACGCTGTGTCATACCAATGTCATACTTGTTGTATCATATGAGCTGGTGCGGAGATGGGAGACATGAGATTGCTTACACCCGCAGCCAGTAATATTATGCGTTTTAGACCCCGTCAACCAGAGGCGGTGGGTATGGACATGTGAGTATGAGAGAAGAGAAGAGAGCACTGATATGATTCGCGGTTGACCTATTGTACATGGTCAAAGGTACCAGAAAATCCGGTTCATATTGTCGCTACAGTACATAGTCAAAAACACCAGAAATGCGGTTGATTATACAGCTATGTGTTGGACTCTGAAACAGCCGAAACGTCACAGTTGCGGCTGAACCTTAAATCTTCGTGTTGATATATACTATAGCTACCGTTTTTGTACGCTACGCGTTTGTTACGGGTTCCCTGTAAAATCTGAGTTGATCTTACTTCGGAAGAACGTCGTCTGAGACCCGCGACTCAATACTATGGTGCATGACAGGTGAGTGGTCAAAAGCACCAGAAAATGTGGTGAACTTCGTCACCTGAAAGGCCTTTTGACAAGATGGTGAAATCGGCAAAAATTCCGGTTATGTTCACCTGGTTTCATGCACCCGTTCGCACGGTGAACACTACTGGATGATGGTGATCGTCACATTGTAAGCTCGTCATCATCACCGACCCCACGAGTGATCCAGCCGGTGAACTTCGCCTGCTTTTGGTTTCATAGTAATGTGGGAGTTAAGAAACTTCCACTAGTGTTTCACGGAACACTAATGTTGTCAACGCATTTAACAAACTTCGGAATTCACGAGAAAATCTATCGATTGCAAACAGTATGAAATGTGTTCATGCTACGAATTCTAAACAATCTCCCAAGCCATGAGTACAGTGAGAAACAACAAACTAAAGAAAGTACAGAGAGGATCGTGCTATGCGGATTCAGTTCGTATTATGCATTCCATGAGTCTTCATTTTACAACGGGGCGCCAGGGTAACATTTCCCGTTTGCGTTTGGTCCACATCGCAAAGCAGTTATTGAGACGGATCGACGCGACGCTCACTGCATCTTCCCCAACACCCTCGGCTGACTCAGATCTGCAATGTTGATGAAAATGTCGTCAGCGGGGTGACGGTACAGCGGCGCGCGGAGCCTCTTCTGGTCGAGGTGGTGTCCGATGAAGCCGATGCTGCGGCCGAGGACGAAGAGACCGTTGAGGGTCCCGATCTTGATGTATTCGTCGGCTTCTTCGGGGGTGAAGGCGCCAGAGTCGCGCAGGAGATCGACGAAGCAGACGGCGATGCAGCCGTCCACATTGAGGATGAGCTGGGTGGGGTGTTAGTTTGGTTGTCAAGTGAGGGACGAGTGAAAAATGAAATTAATAGGGGATGGAAGGGCGGAGGAGAGAAGAGAGGAAACGGTCGAGGTAAAGGAGAAGAAGAAAATGGACGCACAGTATCTTTCTTGCTCGTAGTCACCTTCTCAACAGCAAGCGCATAATCAAGAAGCGAATGGCTCGGGAAGTTTTTCCTCACGTATTCCTTGACGAGCTCAACACGGAGATCGGGGTTATTCACCGACTTGATCTTGTGGCCGATACCAGAGACTGTTGAGAGTGTATCAGCTCAGTCCAATCGAGTGCATCCACGATCAAAGAACAAGCACAACCAGGAGGTGCAGGAACAAAAAGGAAAGGGATGGACACTCACTGAGCTTATTCGCCTTCCTCGAATTATCCACAAACTCCCTAGGCGTCAACCCCATGTCCCTAGCCCCACTAAACATGCTAGCAGCCTCATCCAGCGCGCCACCAAACCGACTCCCAATCGTCAACAAGCCACTCGCCAGACTCGAGATCAAGTCTTTGCCAGCGCGGGTAGCGACGATTGTGTTCATAGCACCGCTGACGGCGGGCCCATGGTCGGCGGTGAGCATCAGCACCATCTCGATGAACTTGGTGGCCCAGCTCGGGAGCCGGCGTTTGAACCAGAGGAGGGAGACGACACCTCCAAGACCGATGTCTTCGCGGAAGACGTCGGAGATGCGCATCCCTGCGTAGAGCAGCTCTTGACCACGCTCGTCAGAGATCGTACTGATGAACGCAGCAGGCTTCCTGATAAGACCCAACTCCTGCGCCCATTTGTAATCCATGGGTATAACAGGCGGCTCGACTTCTTTGATAGGTTGAATGACACCCCGGTTGACGAGGGATTCGTACGTGTCTTTCAGAGCCTGAGGGAGCTCCTCGAACGTAGCGGGCACGATGAACCCAGCTTCACGCATCGCCCTGTTCTTGGCGTCTGCAGTCTCGCTATCGCTGTTCGCCATACTCCCCGCATGCCCAAACTGCACCTCCGTAGTGAACATGCTCGCGCAGGTCCCGATAGCCCAAGCAACGACGGGTTTCTTGATCGCACCGGACTTGACGGCTTCGATGACGCGGTATTCTTCGACACCACCGACCTCGCCGAGGAGGACGAGCATTTTGCAGGCGGGGTCGGCTTCGTAACGGAGGAGGTGGTCGATGAAGGTGCTGCCGGGGTAGCGGTCACCGCCGATGGCGATACCTTCGTAGGTGCCGTTTGTGACGAGGCTGAGGATGTTGTTGAGCTCGTTGGACATGCCTCCGGACTTAGAGACGTAGCCGACGCTGCCGGGGCGGTAAAGCTTGGATGCGATGATATTGTCCATCATGCTGTGGGTATGTGTCAGAAGAGAAGAGAAAAGTCCACATCAGCGCAAATCAAACAAGGAATCAAACAAACGCACCCTCCAGAGTTCCCAATCCTGAAGCACCCAGGCTTGATCCCACCAACAGTAGCAGGCCCAATAATCAACACCCCCTTCTCTTGTGCCTTCCAAAGGATCTCCCTCGCCTGTCGTTCAGGTACACCCTCCGCAATCAACGCGATAGCCTTGATACTCTCGTACCCCAAACACTCCATCGTACTGCTGTACACACTCCTGCTCGACGCGAAGTTAACAACGACGTCCACGTCAGGGTGTTTCTTCACAGCTTCTTCGAGAGAGGTGTATACAGGCAAGAGGGTCTCACGTGTGCCCCAGTAGAACTTCTGGATATGGTGGCCTCCAAAGGGGTAAATCATAGCAGCGACAGAGGGGCGCGCGCGTTTACAGCTGTAATCGAAGTCCAACATCCCCTGGATAGCACGGGGTTGGAGACCATACACGAAGCTGCGTGTGTCCTCGTCGAAAGGTCTGTACGCGGGCCGCGAGCCTCTGGCGTCGATGCGGTCAAATCGCACGACAACATCGTTAGGCTGGGTGCGTTCACCGTCAGCGTGGATGGCGCCAACGTCACTGGCCCCAGGCTCAGGTGTTGCAGGCAAGATCTTGGGAGAGCCGGGTGCAGTGGCGGGGATGCTTATGGGTGCAGTGGTGCTTGAAGTGGATTTGAGGCCGAGGGCAAGCGGCACAATTTCGGTGATGTGAGTGTCAGGACCAAAGACGTGGATAGGGACGCCGAGGGATTCACCTGTGTTAGTATGAGTATATGCGTGAGTATGTGCACACAAGGGGGGACTAACCAAGTAAACGCATGGCTTTGAGACCTTCTTGCCAGTTGGGACCGCCGCGACGGACATAGATCTTAGCCTTGTGGGCGATGAGTTGGGTTTTGTAGGATGTGAGTGCACGGATGATGCCCTTGAAGGTGGCGGCAACATTCGTGAAGTTTGCAATACCACCGCCGATGATGAGGATCTTGCCATCGGGGCGGGGTGGTGGGCGAGTAAGCAGGTCAACTGTACAGAGTTTACTTCCATATGATAGAAGCGGGGAGGGAAAACGTACGGATTGTCTTCGCGTATTCGAAAGTCTGGCCCTCGCTTGGGGCTCCAGAATATTCGCCGTAATTGGCGAGCTCGTGTGCAAAACCGGCTGCAGCAATGGCGTCGCTGTACACGACTGATGCACCGCCGCCTGCGACCATGGTCCAGACACGACCGGTCGGGTTGAGGACGGTGAGCTTCAGGGAAGCGCCGGTAGAAGCGTCGAGTTTTTGAATATATGCTATGTACAAATAAGTAAGACACAATAATTATCAAGAGAGAACATACCTTCTTCCTTGGTGAGGTCTCTACCGAATGGAGCGGGCCAGGCCATAGGTGGGCCGCGGTCAGCGTTGACCTTTGAGCCAGCGGTGGTAGAGGCTGGACCCGTGTCATAGACAGTCAAGTCGCGTGCGACCGCCCACTTGGGACCGCAGA
Source organism: Suillus lakei (assembly GCA_016628065.1). Taxonomy (NCBI): domain Eukaryota; kingdom Fungi; phylum Basidiomycota; class Agaricomycetes; order Boletales; family Suillaceae; genus Suillus; species Suillus lakei. The sequence continues at coordinate 375,639 of JABBWA010000024.1, read as the reverse complement.
TACTCTCCGCGGTCTGATCAAGCTTAGCGGCCATATCGAGGTAGTGGATCGAACCGTCATCAAGGACAACCAAGGGGTTGATCTCAAGGTATGCGAAGTGGAGATCTACGTACACGGAGTAAAGCCTGACGAGGAAGTCGGTGAGGACCTCCTTCTTGTGTGCTGGCACATCGCGGAGGAGGGTGTTTTGGAGATCAGCGCGGCTTGGGAACGGGCCGAGGACAGGGATGTCCAGTTTGAGTGCTTTTGCGTCGACGTCGCCCACGTCGACACCGCCTGATGTGGTGAAAAGGAGCGTGTCCGCGTGACGTGCCGACGTGACGCAAATGTAATATTCAGCGTCCGACGGATGGGGGAGGAAAGGCTCCACGATAAACGAGCTGAGGGTACCCGTAATTGATTCGACCTATGGGGAAGGATACTCAGTTAGGATGGAGGCGATTAGAATATATCAAGGTGCTTACCCTTTGAGGTTTACCTGCCCGATCCTTGATCCATTTCTTGGCATCCTGCCAGTCCTTGTTGAGTGCGAGCAAGCCGGCTTTGCCTCGGCGCTTGATTAACTGATCGGGCTTGGCGACGAGCTTCGTGGTAGCAACCCAGGATGGTAAGAGCGTATCTGGTGTGATCGAGTCGGTCGCAGCATCCCATAAGATCTGAGCTACGCGCGGAACTGGGAATTTGAGGGTAGAAGCAGGAGACGGGGTGAAGTTCGGGTTCGGCGCAGGTGCACGTTGAAGCCAATAGGCCAGGAGGAGTTTTGCATCATATTCTCTAATAGCTACTTAAATTAGTACATGCACGATCGCGATTCAATGAGCACGAACCTTTTGAAGACATTGTGGGGGAGAAGGAGGAAACAATGTCAATCTGATTTAGATAGGCGCTATTTTATGGCACTCGACCTCAAGATTCACACGCTCTAAAATTTGCACAGCCACACTCGAACCACCTACAATCGAACCATTCAATTCAATGTATTAAATTGAATCCGAATAGCTGATGGTCCATGCTCGGGTGACTTGATTAGTACTCACTTGATGTTTGCTGGCCATGGTGTGTGTCTACATCCAACAACTTGAGTTTTATCGTGTCAATATGCAAAACTTTGCTAGCTCCTCAGCCATATCACATTTTCTATCATAGATTCATATCTCCTCTATTTGCATGGATCCGATATTTACTGATCATCGGCCCAATATGGTGTGATGTCGGAGCAAACCCGATAAAACTCAGGGCCTACCCTCTAATCTGCAAAATGGAAACAAGTCGTGGCCAACGACGAGAAACACTGAAGAAACACACGAAACAAAACAGAACCACGTTCTGGATTGCGGGACGATGACGACGGTAAGGTACAAGCTAAGGGAAAGAGGTGTCCACGGTGCAATGAACCATATGTGTATCATAGCGTACGTATGCCACCAGCCTTACACAAAATTTGGTCACACCTCGGTCCTCGGCGCAGTCGACTTTCACTCTCCGCAGCCTTCAAACTTTATCGAAGTGCATCGCGAAAGGCTCAGAAACGGTGAATAAAGCAGTATCATTGAGTATTGTGTGTAATAATTACTGGTGTCGCTGATAGGCTTCTGAGTAGATGCATACCTGCGCTGAGTCTGCGCCGTGTCGCCAACTTGGAGTCTCGGAGATCCGCATTACCGTGACTCGCTGGTGCAAAGTGAGGGTGCAAAATATGTGGAGGTGAGGCTGAGGTGCAGGATGCTGCATTGGATAATGCGGGGGGCATACCCAGGCGAGGGAAAATCTAGGTGTTGTTTTCTTGACATTGAGGGCTGAAGTGCATGCTGAGGTTGGTGTCCGAACGGTTCGTGAACTGGATTTGGTAGCGACCTACTGTAATTCAGCAGTGTTATCGCCGTCATCGAGACCGCCCTCATACTGTGGATTTTTCTTCAGGTCAAAGTTGTTGAAGTGCTGCAGAATCCGCTGGAATACCTCAGGCTTGAGTCCGGTCTCCGGTAATCGCAAGGCTGCGACTATGTCACGTAGCTCCTCCAGCTTCTTGGTCTTAATTGCATTGGTGAATGCAGCTTGGGAACGTTCCTGTTCCGCTTGCCGATCCAATTAGTCTTGAGGAGTTTGTTTATGATCCCGTTGAAATCTATAAGGCGCGTGTCCTTCCGCAGATCGTCCTTCGGTTTGGCAAGGAACATATATTTAATACCATCAGAATCGCTAACGGTGAGCTTTCATGGCTCGGCCAAGGAGTGCATGATTTCGATTTCGTCATAGAAGACTGCATGGAGTCAGTCAAGGTCGTTACTTTCAGTTGTAAATATAATTTACCTCTACATGTGGGTGACAAGGTGTCAAAAAGATTATGTCGTTTATCACGGAGACTCATAGACGAGACAGGCGAGAGGTTGACCGTCAATGATGATTGCAAAGGAATGAATATATTATTTTCTCTCATCCCAAGTAATTTTGGTAATTACAGAGTCGAAGGAGCTCATTAATCATGGCATGAAGACTTGTGATAAGATCCGGAAAGTTAGAGTCTGTGTTCGCTGGGTTGTTCTATGGTATGGTCTTAGGTCGAATACTTCAATAGCGGAAGATATGTATGACTCACTTCCAGCTGATCCAATATTGTTCTTCCGCGCTGCTGGCGATTGGGTTTCGTTGAGTTAACGACTGATGCGAAGAACCAATGATTGGGGCATTCTCGAATGACCGATGAAATAAGTTTCGATCAGACCCAGTACACAACACGATTGGGATGCCCGATTCGAGACACAATTTAAGGGAATGCAGTAAACCACTGAACGCAAGAATCAGCCCGCCATTTCGTTGGGTTGTGGAAACATCACACCTTGTATACCGGGATGCTATCAATGGAGGTGGCGACAACGCTGTTGATCTTATCAAATAACGGATTTTCTGCTGATGCCTTGCGCTCGCCTGTGTCTAGCCATAAGGTGAGCAAGCGAGAAATAGTCTGGTATACAATTTGTTTTCAATAAGCCGCGGTTTCTGTGAAACACTTGATAGTTTGAAAGTTTTTCACTGTAACCATTTATCACCAAGATGTTAAGGCACCCGCGAACAACCCTGGAGGCTTACCAGCTTGACTTGTCTTCCGTTGATAGATTCCTATAACACTGATTCTAGAAGTGGCCAAGGTGGTAAGGGGCACTTTCCCACCCTGGAGCTGAGTCTGCGGCGTTCTGAAACTGCTTGAGCACATAGAAAGCTTCGTATCGATCTGACTCGTCCATCCAACGTGCAAGAAAATCTGTGTCTGATTGCGGGATTGTGAGCTACATCCGTTCAATAAATATGTCCGCACCTTTGCCTTCATCCGCTTAGATTGTTCATCTTCTCTTTAGTGCTGCCGAAGTCCGGTTCAGTCCGGTTCTCTGCCAAATTTTCCGAACGTCAAACCGGACCACAGGTTCAGGTTCGGCTGTTTGGTCGAACTCTGGACCGAACGTCACCGAACGCGTTCGGGAGGTCCGGTTCGCGTTCGAACCAGGTTCGACCACCAAACTAGGTTCGGTACCCAGCATAAACCCGTACCCGTCCTGACGGGTACAGTTTTTTTGGCGGGTACCACAAATAGCAATATAAATATGAATGGGCGTCAGCATATGCGAAAAAGTGTGAACATTAACATCAAAAAACACATAAAAATACCTGTAAGTAATGTAGATACATGCACCCACCACAAATAAGACCAATATTGCCAAGAAGAAGTGGCGACCAACACGGACAAGCACAAACATATGAGGACAGTTGTGAACACAAGTGAAAAGAAGTGTAAATGGACGCAGACAAGTGCAGATGAGTGAGGGCATGTGCTGACGTGCACAAATAGCGGGAACGAGCGCGGAGACAGTTGAAGACAAGTACCGCAACATACTGACAAGGCGTGCGCTAATGTAAGCGCAGGGATACCCATGTGCTGAGTGAAAATTACACATGCGGCAGCATGCACACACGAGCCAGGACAAGCACGGACAAATGAGTCACATACGAGAAACAATACTTAGACAACTCACCTAAATTGGCCACGAGATGTGAACATACGCAAATGTTCGCAAATAAATCATGTTTGCAAACGACGGACGCAGACAAGTACAAGCGAGACGCACACGATCGGACGTGTGCAAGTATGCAAAAAATGTGAGGAAGTGTGCGCAGACATGCACAAACAAACACGAGGTTCAAATGTTTAGTTATACTAATAGTTATAAATGACTGAAAAATCATACCTATATTTAACAAACGTGCAGGGGCAGGCGGGCAGGCTTGTACTGAAGGGTGCAAGCATACGAGAGAAACAAACGAAACGGCAAATATTGTAGGTGAGTTCAAACAGGTTCGGACGCGTCCGAACCGGTTCTGGGTAACTCCGAACCCCGAACCTGTTTGGAAGTTCGGTCCAGGGGCCATGCCAGACCTGTGACCGGACCATGAGTCCGGTTCGGAAAAGTTCGGGTTCGAACCGAGGTTCAGAACTGGACTGCGGCAGCACTACTTCTCTTGTCAAGTCAACAGTATTGTTATCCACGAAACCTAAGATGCGCATGGAATTTTCAAGTTCCTGTAGCGCGCGCAATGGCTCTCCCCGTGCTCTGACCAACTTCCCACTTTCCATGAAACTAAATCGAGGGTTGGTGTACTGTGCTTGGAGCATTGCACTGTACGCAGTCTGCCACTGTCCGACTTTCCGAGAAATTTTTGCACTCGCCAACCACGATTGACCAATTTGACTTGTAGTCGATGGTCAAGAGACAGTGCTGTCGGCGGGCGGCGTAAGAAGGATAACAAATTTAACAGTAGAACGAAATCATTTACCTGAGTGAAAATGCGGAATGTAGGCAATGTGCGGTCCAAACGTGCACTAAGAATTTGGCTAAGAGTCACAGTCGCAGATCTACAGACTACGGCATTGCAAACTTGGCGGCAAGTTAGAGACAACCTCGTGGATCAATTCGAGTTCGTGAATCATGTGCAGGTCGACTAGAACGTCATAAGTACCAAAGACAAGGCGTACCCTCGCAAGACATTCTCAGATCAACGAAGGTTCACCGGACCGCATAGCACGAAGAACTCGGGCTTGAACCACAGAAGGCCCTTCGTGTTCTTTGTTCGCTGTAATCCTGTGAACGTCATCCCATACTCCTGTCATCCACGTGCTTTCGACCTGAAAATCTGCCAAAACTGACTGCCACCCTGGGTTTCTAATGAGAGCACCCTGTACATGTGTGCGGAGCGTGTCTGAATGCCAAGTATTGCATCAAACAAGCAAGGGGTACAGTTATGCCCGAGGGCCATTTCGAATAACTTATTGAGTTTACTAATAACCGGCGTTAGCCGGCGCCAGATTCACACGCGTCCTTGTCTCTTGTCATTGTCAGCGACGGTGAGCACGACTATGGCATCACCACCCAAACCTTGGGAGCGGGGCACAGCAGCAGCAGCAGCCATATCGGCGACCATCGCTGCCCCATCATCGTCAACTACGATGAGCTCACCTTCTTCAGAACTACCTTCAGTACCTACACGTCCCCCAGCTCTCTCCAACCCATCTCCGTCTACCCTTGCACCCTACAATTCTTTACAGCCATCTTATAACACCCCATATTCGCCGTACTCTCGCTTTGGGTCCACATACTCCTCACCGTATGGCTCAGGTATGTACGGTGGTTATGGCGGCATGGGTGGCGGTTATGGTACCGGGTACGGCGGTGGATACGGTACGAATACCATGGGTGGTATATACGGTGGCATGCCAGGAATGCCCGGAATGGGTGGAATGGGCATGTACCCCGGTATGGATCCCAACAATCCTTCCCTTTCGCAGACTCTCGAGACCACAACCCAACACACATTTTCCCTCCTCCACTCCATCGTCCAGACCTTCTCGGGTGTAGCCCAAATGCTCGAGTCCACATTTATGGCGACTCATAGCTCATTTTTCGCAATGGTCGGCGTCGTCGAGCAGTTCAGCCACCTCCGCAATGCTTTGGGAAGTGTATTGGGCCTCTTCGGTCTTTTACGGTGGATGAAGGAGCTCATCACGGGCCGCCCCAGTTCTACAAGTATACAGGGCGAATTTAGAGAATTCATCAGTGGCAAGCGCGTACAGGGCCCGATGGATCCTCCTCCTGTCAAACCCAACCGAAAACCTATCATCATATTTTTGCTCGCCATTTTCGGCGTTCCATACGCCATGACGAAGCTCATAAAAATCCTCAACGAGCGTGCGATGCGACAGCAGCAGGCACAAATTGGTCTTGGTGGTCCGCTAGGTCCGCTTGATCCGTCGACGCTTACTTTTGCCCGCGCACTATATCCATTCACACCTTCATCTCCATCTGAGCTTGCGCTCAAGGAGAATGAAATCGTCGCTATCATGGGCAAGTTGGATCCAAGCACAGGTGTGGAAGTAGATCCGCGGTTAGAGGTGGAGAGTGATTGGTGGAAAGGTCGGACGCGCGAGGGCCGCGAAGGCTGGTTCCCGAAGAAGTGGGTCGAGGTTCTCGAGCGGAGAAAATCCGCGGAAGAGGACAAGAAGGTGGTTTGAGTATCAGATTTGCTTTTCGTCCAGACGTTCCACTCGTTGCTATCTTACTTTTTGATTTCGATCGTTGCTTTTTGATTGACTATGCATTGTGTCCCAGATATACAGACTCGGGATGTACATCACCCTTATCACTATGCAGTCTCATGACTGATAGCTTTGTTGTACCTAATGGTGCAACAACGCGGAAGATTACCAAATGGTGCACGATTTTGTGGGTCATTACTTCGGCGCAGAATATTTTCCTTTCTCTTCGTCCAAGACCCGACGAATAAAGTATCAATATTCCTACGATTTCAGATTAACTCACAGATCCCCCATACGGCTCTTGGTCTGGATCTCATAATCGAGATACCAACCTTTTGGTGTGCGGTTACGCCAGGCGTGGTCATGGTGCCGTGCTCATCGCTGGCTTTGCTGTCATCAAGCATCTTCGATAGGGCGTTCATGACACAATTCCCAAAGTGCGGGGAAACGTTGTAACGGATCCCCACTTGCCATGAGGTTCACATGCGTTGACAATGCGGGGTAGTCGCGCATCTGACTTCAGGATGGACGACAGGCTGGTCATCTTCCAATGTTCTGTGTTCGTTTGTCTTGAAATGCGTTCTATCGATAGAGCCCCAACCGCGATTGCAACGATACTAGCTAGCTAGCTCGGGACCGTGGCTGGTCCAATGATCGCTCGGGACTTGTGAATTTTTGAAGTTAATACTAAGTGGCTAATACACGTGCTTCGGATTCAACCTTGATAACCAAACTTCCGTCTGGGAATCGATCACCACTAGTCCATACCGCGACGGAACGCGTCATAGCACGAGGCACTTAATTCACGTATCTCCTCAACGTGCGTTCTGTTAACGTATCAGCGGAACTTTGTAGCTATGTAATGCGTGGTCCATTAATAAACCCGTGGCACTTCGTTTCCCCAACTTCAAGTACTCGACTCGCTCAGACCAGCCTAATAACCATTGAACGACCAACGACGACGCAGATTGATTGACGACGGATACACATAAAATTCGACAATTATTCAAACAGAACAACTACTACGATAAAAGCAAAGCCTAACCAGTAAGCCGCGAAAACAATATAGCAAAAAAAACAATCAAACAGTGACCACAGCATTAGGGTAATAATCGGGAGCCGTCCCCCGTGTCATGAAACCAAAAAAAATTACAAATGTCTAGCTGAGCCGGAGCTTTGGCCTAGGCGAGAAGCCCAGTTCTCCATTTCCATTTTGGCCTTTGGCCATTGGGCCGTCCGAGCGCTGGATGATGCGGACGCTTGCTGTGCACGAGTTGTTTCTATCTTAGTCTCGTTCGCAGGTGCTGATTTTTTCTTTCCTTTTCCTTGCTCCCAGATACTCGTGGTTGGGTCGTTGGTGGTTTTTTTGTGGGAAGGAGCGGGGGTGCTTTTCACAGGAGCGTGAGCGTGCGCATGCGCGTGCTCTTGCGGGTCAGGAGCCTCGAGGCCAGGGATGTCGGCTCCGCTGATGGCGTATTGCATCCAGAGGGCGCTCTCCATGTTTTCGCCTGAATCTTCGTCGCCGCTTTCTTCTGCCTCCACTGATGGCGTCCACCGCATGTGTTGAGCTTGAGCGGATTCGTCTGCAACTTGGGAGACAGGCTGTCCCTTGGCGAGGTTGCCCCAGTAGGCAGCTCCCCATGCGTCGCCCTCCTCTTCACCAGCAGTATCCAGGCCCCCTGGTATGGCAGACGGGGGCCGGATCTGGTCCCACTCTTCCTCTTCCTCGTCCTCTTCTTCTTCCTCCTCTTCCTCTTCCTCCTCCTCTTCATCTTGAACCCAAGCAGATTTCGAAAAGGAGGTTTGAGCACTGCGGCGGGACTCTGGCTGCGGCTCTGGCTGCTGTGCCACCTTCTTCGCCTGTTTGCTCGACGATGACGACGCACTCTTGAGCCCAGCACCCCAAGCCATCGAAACAGCAGGCGACGGGTCAGCTTCTTCATCAGGTTCTTCCGTGACAGTGACCTTTGTTTTCTTAGTCGATGCTGAGCCCCATGCACCACTCGGAGCGGTCCACGTCTGGAAAGGATCTTCCATAGATTCTGCGGGTACAACCGGGGCTCTGGCTTTCTTCCCCGGCGCGGTCCACGCCTGGAAAGGATCTTCCGGTTCTGCGGGTGCTATCGGGGCTTGGGCTTTGGATTTCTTCCCCGGCGCGGTCCACGTCTGGAAAGGGTCTTCCACGGGTTCTGTGGGTACTATTGAAGCTTGCGCCTTGGCTTTCTTCCCCGGGGCGTTCCACGTCTGGAAAGGTTCTTCCGTGGCTTCTGCAGGTACAATCGGGGCCTTGCCTTTCTTCGTCGTCGTCGTCGTCGTCGCTGCTGAATCCCAACCTCCAGCGGAACCCCAGCCGAATGCAGAGGGCACAGGAGATGGCTCAACCACCACCTCTTCAATGATGGCTGCAGCCTTGCCCTTCTTAGCAGACGCCGGCGCAGGCGTGGTGGCTCGTGGGTTCCACGCAGAGAACAAGGGATCAGCGTCTTCATCAGGCTCCTCCTCGATCATTACAGACTTGGATGGCTTGGAAGACACCGAGGCCCGAGCGCCTTTCGCACTCTTCGCACCCCAAACTGGAGGAGGCTCCGCATCGGTATCGGGTTCTTCGTTGAAAGTGACGGTTTTGGTCTGTTGGGTGACAGCTGGCGTCTTCTTCCCCTTTTTGCCCTTTGCAGAACTGGAGGACTGTGCAGTAGGAGGTGGAACGACGAGTTCGACAGGCTCGTCCTGCCGGCTTGTGCTTTCTGCCTTTTTGAGCGCGCTAGGTCGGCCGAGGGGATTGGACGTGGTGGCGGTGACGGCAGGCTGTTTGCCTTTAGCCAAGCTCGCAGCTTCCGCCTGAGCCTTCAAGAAGGCAGCTTCATCGAAACCGGGTATGATATCGTGAGAACGTGCGCTAGCAGACTTTTTGAGAATGCTAGGAAGATCAGACTTTGGCGTGGTAGGTAGGCAAGCTGCCCGTGGAGAGGTTCTCTTTTTGACCGGACAAGTTTAGGCGCGGAATGAGTCGTCCATCCAGTCTGCGTGGCAGGAGGTATCTTCGAAGAGGAAGCGCTCGCGTTCAAGCGCGTCTGATTAATTGCCTTCTGAGCAGCAACCTGCTGCCGGAACTTATGTTCCTGCAACCTCCGATCGCGTTCCTTATCACACAGCTTCTTCCTCTCCAGCTCTTTGGACTCGCGAAGCGACATCATGTTCTCCTCGTGTTCATGCATAGTGCGCAGTCTGCTCTCCCTCGAGCAATTGCTATTGTCACTCTCAAGCTGCCTCGCGAGGTCGATCTCGATAGCAGATGCCTTGGCGTGGAACTGCTGGATCATCTGAATCCGCACTTCCATTTTGAACTCAAGAAAGTCGGCCGCCATCTTCGCTTTGAGAAGGTCTTCGTCGATCGGCTTGGCCTCCTCTTCGGCGATAACAGGCCCGATGTAGCGTTTGCCAGGGGGAAGAGTGTGAGTGGCAGCTAAGGGAGATATTTTGGATGTGGGCTGAGGGGGAGAGTGGTGCGGAGCCGTTTGGGAGGAGAATAAGGGAGAAGATGCGGAGGAGGCTGCGGATGCTTGCCGGGAGATGTTATCGGTGGCGCGGTTTCGGCTGGTGGATTGGGGGGGAACTGCTAAGCCGGCTTCGGAGGCCCAGGCTTGGTAGCCGAAAACTGCACTGGTGCTTGGGCCAGCGTCAGCTTGGGTACGACCTGTGCTCAGGTTGTTGAGCGTTGCCAGGTTATCCTGCGCAGCACCATGTCAGGGTGACACGTCATGATAACAAATTCAAGACATACCATGGCAAGCTCCGGCAGTTTTCTGACTTGCTTAGCGGGGGAAATAGTGTCTGTGAAAAACGAAGAGGGATTGACAAGCTCAAAGTTGGCTATAACCGGTGTGGGTGGCGATTGACGGACGGTGAAGAAGGGAGAAGAATCTCCAAGTTGAGGTTCTTCAACCGCCGACGCCACCGACTCCTCTGTTTCATTGGAGTCGAGGTTGGTGGAGTCCGCTTCTTCGTCTTCGTTGTCCTCGTAAAAAGCATTGAAGACGTCGATCACAGACTGCTGTTCTTGTTCTGTGATATCTGTCCAATCGTTTACCAGGAGCTGCACAGCAGCGAGACGATTGTTCCACTCTTCATGAGCAGGTTCAGCAAGTTGAGTTGTAATTTCGAGGACTTTCTTCTCCTTCTCTGCGAGGCGAGCTGCCTGTTGCATTCTAGAGGTTGATTTCTTGTATTTTGCGTCCAGCTCCTTGGTGAGTTGGTCTACGAGTTTCTTCTTCTCTGGCTCGTACCATGTTGAGATGAAATTTCGCCATTCCTTGCGCACTTTGGCTGAAGGACTTTCGACTGGTGGGGGTGGGGGAGGGGGCGCAGCTGGTTTGACAACTGGCGCTGTTGGTTTAGGTATATTTTGAGCTGGAGGAGGGGGAGCTGGCTTGGCTGGCGCAGCAGCGCTCTTGGCGGCTGCTCGTCGTTTTGGAGGCATTGATTGACAAGGAAGTGATGACGACAGAGATGTGTTAATTTTTTTGTTTTGCTAGAGATGAGAGGAGAAGTATATGGTTTGATTGGTGACTCGTGCGGCATGGAGCGCCTGAGGGATGGCAATTCCCAAATTTCCGGAAAAAGATGTTATCGACTCTAAGATCGGTCCATGATAGGAATGCAGAAAGTAGAAGATCAGGGAAGATACGGCTGTTCGGAAATTTATGGGATTCAGTTGCGGAACATGGTCTCCTTGAGTTTTGTGAAGTTAGAGAAGATAGTTTTAGCCCTAGATCGTTAGTTCCTGTAATTAAGCGAGCGGTGATAAGAACTGGTTTGTTGACTGACGAAAGATCAACTTACCAGTGCTGGTATATAATTTTTTAGAGGACAAAGGAGGGAAGGAGAGTGACATCGAACAGGATCAGACCGGTTCATCAGCTGATCTGCCTCGTGTTTACCTCGAGGCGGACCCATTTGGCTCACGATTCTCGTAATCATGTCTAATCATGTAACTCGCTAGCAGTGAGTTCTAACACCGAACAAGAGACTTGTCACGACAGCGACGAAGCTAGTGTTAACAGCGCTGTCAGCGCAGCAGACTGACTAGCTTGCTCCGACCACCGTTGCTTTGCCGCTGCTAGTATGCATATGCATATGCACTGCTATTGTACGTTTACACGCATAAGCGATCCTGAACAAAATGAAATCACATACAGGAAATATCGGCCACCGAGGCATTGAAAACAGCAACCTGAAGTATTCATTTCATCCCTCCACTGAACGTCTAGCACGTGTGCTTTTACGCAGGAAGTCATTCAAAGGAGGAAAGTGTTCAGTTTTCGCTCCCATGATCCCACCATTTCGGAATTTAGTTACTAACCGTGTCCCTCATGGACTAGACTACACTGGAGTTGAGCCAGAGACAGCCAAAATCGTGTTAGCTTGCGGTCCGCTGTCACAGGAATATTTAGTAACGCACTTGCCCTTTCTCGTGTCGTTTACCCGCCTGACGGGCGTCAGGCTCAGCCATGACTAGTTGGCACGGTTTCAGGGAGGAAAGAGATTTAAATCCTTGGCTCAGCTTGTCCTTGGAACACTGGTCAAACCCCACAAGTCACAATACGTCAATAAGCTAATGGTAAACGCATGTTTTATGTTCTGCTACGACCATGCACTCGACACGGCCTGGAGCATACGTTGTATAAGTGAATAGGAGACTATCCTTGACTGATATTCACTTTTGCAACGTATTGCCATAGCCGACGACTCAAGCGATGACTCAATTCGGTGGTCTGCCCTTCCCGTGAGCCTCGTTTTCACGCAAGAACCGCACGTTTACATGATCATCATCTCTCGTTCGACCTTCAAGGATTCTAAAATATTTACAACAGAGCATACAATCGCGATCAACACACTGTGAGTCTGAGCTTCGCGGGACTTTATCAGACTTCGAAGTAAGAAGTGCCGAGAGAAAAAAGATGTAACGATAATAAGCGCGTGGGGTACCTTGGATACTACTAATTGTGGTCAGTTCATCGAGCTCAAGTCGGACTACTACTCCAGTTCGACATCATCGGGTTAACCGTTGGTAACTCCAGAATCGCCACGGGGTAAGCAATGTTTCTTTGTACTATCTCAGATCAAAAGATCTAAAGCCTGGCAAGGTGATACATAGTAGTCTTATAATCGCAATCAGTTCAAGCTCATGTCTTGTAATCACTGATCATCTCCGGGCGTACATCATCGAGCAGTGTACTATCCTTCTTTTCTATCTACCAGCTTCATCGTGAATGCTGGTGGTCCTCTACCGGCTGCGTAAGTCCGTCCGCCTATATTATATTCAGACTTCCCCAACGCGTGTCCTAACACGAGGCATAATCACATCACAGGCTCGTCGCAACACCCACCAATCCGACTTAGCCGTCTTCTAACAGAGTGTTCGAGGTCATCTCTACCCCACCTCATTTCCTCGTCCATTTCACTATTCTCCTCAAACGGCCAAAGTTGACTTTCCTTGAGTGTAGTCTAACTATTCTACTTCATCTCATTATACTTTGCTGATCTCTCTCTTATAGCATTTCTTATACGTCATGACGACCTTGTTTCAAACTACCACTGAATCCTCAACCAATCAATCCGCCGCCGATTTCGAGCCTGACGAACAATGGAAGAGTCGCCTCAAAGTCAATATCGAGAGCAACTTGCGTTCCATGGTCGACGAAGCTAAACAGAACCTGAACGACACCCTCAAGAGAGCCCCAGTCAGCGCTGTCGAGCGTGAACGCTTGAGCGAGGAACACCTCGCTACCATGAAGAACATCCGTAATCTTGCCGAGGAACAATTCCGTATCGCTCTAGAACGTGAACGTCAAGAACGTCGTTGGGCTGCTGGTCAGGTCTTAGATCAGGAATGGTCGGACACCATGATAGAGGAGCAGAAAGCTATCATGCAACAGATTGAAAGAGAACGTAAAGATAAAGCGGCTCATCCTTCTTCATCTTCTTCGCAGCCTATCGCAGATCCTTCAATATCTCGTTCTAGTCGTTCTCCAGAACGTGTTTGGACCCCACAAGAGCACACGGAATCCGAGCACGAGGCAGATTACTTCCCCCGTTTAAACAACCGAGAGCTTGAGGAAGACCACGTATCACCACCTCGCGACATCGGCAAGGCTCGTGCCGGGTCTGTTGGTAGTGGAATCGGATCATACAAGCCACCGTCCACGTTGGATACAACAGACAGAGGTTTTGAGCGCCCAAAGCCTTCGCCCACCATCGACGAGCTAGACGACATGCCTAGATCTACTCCGAGTCGTTCAGCTACGGATGCTCATGACAGCATCAGACGTGGAAGCCTTCGCCGCAAAGCAAGCATTTCTACTAGACAGCTCCCAGAGTTCTGGCTCCCTTCTATTACGCCTGAACAGGACGCACAGATGTCTCGTACTTTCAGTATGGCGCGTCGTGGGAGCACGGCGAGCACTACCTCTTCCTATCGGGCACCATCAGTGCTCAACATCCCGTTTTCTTCCGAACCGCATGAAATGATGCCCACTAGTGCGATGGAGAGGGAGAGAGACCGTATTTCGGTTGCGGAACAGGAGTGGAGCCCTATGGATAGGGCGAGAGATAGAGAGAGAACCACGTCATACACTTATGCTGAAGCTCGAGCTACCATACCATCTACTCAACGGCTGGACGATCGTTATCCACCGCACTTATCCTCAGTCGCACCCATCCCAAGCTCTGCAATCCCATACTCTCGCCCCGCAGAGAGCCCAAGCTCCACAATCCCCATCGCATACACCCGTCCCTTAGACAGCCCAAGTTCCACAGCCCCCATCGGTTACACCCGCTCCTCAGACAACTCTCGCCCACACGCACCCCCACCATCAGCTAGCAGACCCATCGCCACCAAGAAATCATTCACATTCGATGATGGCGGTTTTCAATCCAGCCCAAGTCCTAAAGGCTGGAACGGTCCCTCACGTTCGCCGTATGACACCCGCTACGAAACCTCGCGCTCGCCACAGACTCCAGAAGAAGTCCCAAGAAGTTGGCAGTCTTCTAGCCTGCGCGCAAGGCCGTCGTCGCAAGACATGCGCTATGGGTATAATGCGGGCGAGACTGCATACTATGCTGCGAGGCCTGTTCATACACATCATGAGGTGTCTGAGGGGGAGTATGATGTAGACCTCGACGATGCTGAATGGCGGGAGTATGATGAGCGCCAGATGCGTCAGAGAGAGGACGATTTTAGCCTGAGGAGGAGGGAGGAAGAGGTTGCTCGGCGTGAGCAAGAATTGAGGAGGAGGGAAGAGGATGCAAGGCGGGAGGAGGAGACTAAGCTGAAGGAGGATGAGCTCAGACGCAAGGAAGAAGAAACTAAGCGCAAGGAGGAGGAAACTAGACGCAAGGAGGATGAAATCAGACGCAAAGAGGTGGAAGCTAGACGGAGACAGGAAGAGGCTGATCGCAAAGAGCTCGAGATCCGGAGAATGGAGGAGGAGGCGAGGAAGAAGGAAGAGGAAACCAAACGCAAGGAAGACGAAATCCAGCGGAAGGAGATGCTTGCGAAGAAGAAAGAGGAAGAAGTCAGGAGGAAGGAGGCCCAGGCCAGGAAACGGGCGGAAGACCTCCGAAGACAGGAGGAGGAAGTGGCCAGGCGATTAGAAGAAGAAGAGAAACGTGTCGCGCTAGAGATTTCGCGAAAATCCATGGAGGCAAAACGCAAGGAAGATGAAGTTAGACGCAAGGAGGAGGACGCTAGGCTCAAAGAAGCGGCGGCGCGCGCCAAAGAGGAAGAGATCCAGAGGAAGGAGGAAGAACTTGCGCGACGGGAGGAAGAATTGCTTCGCCGGGAGGCAGAGGCGATCCGCAGATCGGACGACAAGCAGAAGGTTCAGCAGGATGAATTTCGGAAGCGCGAAGAAGAAATAAGACGCCAGCGCGCGGAAGAAAAGAAGAGGCAGGAAAGATTCGAGTGGGAGGCCTGGGGTTATTCTTCACCGGAGACTAGTCGACCCACGCCACCTCCCCAGATGTCTACTTCTCAATCTCAATCATCTTCGTCTTCTACAGGACCTTGGCCAATCCCAAATCGTAGCGACCGTAGCATGCCTGGTCCAAGTCCGCCCACAGATAGGAGCAGCTCCGGGTCGACCAGCACGAGTCGTAGCAGTACCAGCATGGACATCCTCGACTCGGCCGAGCTCGACAGCTAGCTCGCAGCCACCGAGTACACCTAAGCCACCAACACCATCAGCCCAGCAGAACGCTAAAGCAGCGCCCGGTCCCCCACCTACCCCCTTTTCAGAAGCGGAGTTCCACCGCCGCCAGGCTGAACAAGCTCAGCAGCGCGAGGAACAGTTCCGCCGGGAGCAAGCCAAGTTAGAGCAGGAAAGACTCTTGAAAACTGGAAAGGCCTTGGGCAAGCAGGACACTATCAAGCTCTTCGAGCAACACCGTGGTCAATGGGATAAATTGCAGATATCTGGTGTGTTGGGCGTTTTGATATGGGACGATTTTCCGTGGCCTGTGTTCAAACGGCCAAGTGGCCCCGATGACGTGACGACTGCTTGCATCACGGCCTACATGTTATCGTCTCTGCATCCTACCGACAAGACTCCGAAGGACCGTATCAAGGAGAACATCAGACGATGGCATCCTGATCGGTTCGAGACCCAGTTATTGCCGAAAGTCAAGGAGAGCGATAGAGACGTCGTGCGAGAAGCTGCTGGTACAGTAGTCAGGGTGCTGAACGATCTTCTGCGCTCCAGCACGCAAGAATTTTCTTGAGACACACACGGAGTAAGCACGCACCTCAGTGTTGCAGGAGTGCTGACCTGACATTTGATGTAGCTCTTTCACATGTATGATACCCGCTCAATCATTTGTATGCTGCACACGGATAACATGGCTTATGACATTGTGTATGAGAATTGAATATTCATGCTGTTTTTTTATGCGATGGGTTTGTTTGTGGCGACCTTTGCGTGCACGATAATATATTGTTGATGATACGCAAAAATTAAGAACTTACGCTCTCAGCCAACTCTCAGCCCGCGGGTCAGAGTAGCGCATGAGCTGGTGGATGGAGATCGTCAAGAGATACCAAGTCACAACCAAGTATATCAATATCAATAGAAGGCTAGGTGACTCAATCGTGGCGCCAGTGTGGTGTGTGGCGCCACTTGGCAGGTTATTTGAAAATCGATAGCTAGATTTCATTGATTTGTCGGAACTCGAAGTTCGCGTCATGATGGGAGCGGTTGAGGGTTTTGTAAACCCATGGCCATACTTTTCAACTTGAGCCAAATTTCTGGGGATGTGAAGGAATGTGAACGCAAAAAGGGAACACCAATTGCGTAATTGCACACCAACGCGTAGCGGAAGCATTTGGTGAAATCAACCACCAGCAGGAATTTCCAACGATCCTGGTCAGCCTGGACCCCCCTTTCACTAGTGGTTTATTACACCGAGTTGACCAGAGTCGACCCTGGTATGCCTGGTACCTCGAGCCCGTTACATGAAATCCGATGATGCGGTTATCTATGTTGCATAGATCAAAATATGTTTGTGACATGAATAGGTTATCGTCCCGCGTGCCCCGTGGGGAACCCACGTCGGACGAACGACGATTGCAACGTGGCAGATCGCTTACTGGGATCATATCACATCTCGATTTGCATTACTGCCACGAGCCGCCACGGTACCGTGGCTGCGAAGCGCCCTAAAGCGCCAGAGTGACCACGGAGTCCATGCGCCTCATATATTTTCCGAACTTCCTCCATTTCGAAACCTCGAGGAACTCGGTCCAAATTCCCGGAAGGCTTCGGTTCACATGCAGGCGCTCTGAGGGGTCTCAAAAAACTTATAGTTTTGTCTTGAACCTTCCTGATGATGAAGATTTTTTTTTTGATCCTTGAGGGAGATCGCAGCAAGTTGGTACATAACCGTTCTCCCGGGTATATGATTTGAAATCCCTTTGTATGTTTGGCCCTCCCTAGCTACGGCTATTGTATACTGATCTTCGATCGAACCCAGACGTCGGTACTCTGCTTGCAAGGTCGCTTCTTGGTCGGGCCCCTGTCCAGTACCAATCAGTGTCATGTCAAGATTATTGATCGATACTGAGGCTATGCGAATGATGGACCTATGGGAGCCTACAGGGGCTGCAGAAGAACTTCCTTTGCAAATACTGTCTGTGTCACATGAAGAGAATAATGGACGTAATTCTGTTTTGGAGAAGATATGATTCCATGAATGCCACCTTCATGGTACGCTTAGTTTGGTCGGTCATCACCTCTTCGGCCCAGACGATATAGATGGATAAATCACGACAAAGTGAGTTGGTAGGTTTTCCCTGATAACTGCAGGATAAGAGAACAAGCACGTTTAGAGGCACTGATGTGACCTCACTACCAATCATGATAGGGTCAAAACAGTTGAGTTGAATGCTTCTGAATCTGTAAACTCCCCCGCTGAACTTTGCAGCACTCGATCTGGCAATATTGTTTGTGACCATGGCAAGACCAAGGTTTCGATTCGGTATACGTAGGATTGCCCCTTGCGGTGAGATAAGTATCACGAAAAGCTTTCGTGGCATGACACCACGTCAAAGCACGATGTGGGTCGGTGCCGGCAATAATGAGCGGATAACTGTAAGTATCTGAGGGAGCACCGTAAAGTCACAGGGAAGCGAAGAGCGATAAGATTTCTGTCAATTACGACTGCGAGCGCTTGTGCCGAACATAATTAATTGCGACCTTGGCATCGGAGGCCTCCCAGATATGAAGAAGCAGAAGGATACGTGAGGCTGGCTGCTAATTTGCGGAACGGAAGGCAAAAAATTACCTATCACGTCTTTTTGTCTCTGCAATACATACAGAGCACTGATAGCCCGATGTAGTGATGTGGCAGAGCTTGTTGGATCAATCATTAGGCGAGGAAGTGCAAGAAAGGCTGTTCAGCGTCAGTAACAGTTGAACGTCGAACGCTCACGAACACGTCATTATTCACTGAATCAGGTAAAGTGGACCCTTCGCGGGGAAGTGTCGTCATCAAACAAGTAAGGCCGATTACTGAACATCTGTGCTGAACATTGTCAACAAACGGTTATATGGATGAGTAATGTTGGCAGATCTTGTCTGTTGTACCGACTCGCCAGGGGTGACACGCTG
The DNA here is from genome assembly GCA_016628065.1 of Suillus lakei. NCBI lineage: Eukaryota > Fungi > Basidiomycota > Agaricomycetes > Boletales > Suillaceae > Suillus > Suillus lakei. Next base: position 356,898 of record JABBWA010000024.1, on the reverse strand, counting down.
ACACTCCAGGAATCGGGGGAAATCACCGTTGAAAGAAGGGACAGTAGACCTTGCTGATTGTCGACATACTTATTGGACACCTGCCATTGCATGATTCTTCGATTTGAGTTACGCTGCCGAGGAGCAGAAAGTATCTCGCAAGCATTATAATTAAGCAGTTGGTTATCAGAAAAGGTGTGTTTCCTTGCTCAAGATGACTCCAATCAGCTGACAGAGCTGAAATAGAGAAGCAATCCTGGACATCACCGGTCATATTACGCATCATGCGTCACGAAGAATTGCCTTCGGAGTGGCTTTCAATCTGTGCGAAATTTGGCTTCGACACTAAAGGGATGACCTTTCGTGGCATCGCGATACTGGGAAGAACCGAAACGTTTACATACTGTAATTAATAACGATATACAGTGAGACGATGTGGAGACGGAAGTCTTGAAGGGGTGAGCTCACTTTCGGTGGACGTCAAGGCCCTGAAACGTTGTCGTTCCACGGGGTTGACGGAATTTGACCAGCAAGATGTGTCGATCGAGATATCATAGAGAGGTAGCTAGTTCCTGAGTCGTACGACCATGGAGTTGACAGAGTAGGCATAGCTATATCGACAACGCTGGAACTAGAGTTTTGCAAGGGCCGTTAGTGAAAGTTCAATCTGGTATCGATCGAACACGCGTTTTCACTTAGCCGCAGGGACAAATGATTGTGTGATGCAAACGCCGTCCCGACTAAGATCATGATAACTTGCTAAGCTGCAACCTATCATTGACTATAGGATCTGAAGAGCAGTAGAAAGAAAGAAAATGCCGCATTAATAGCGCACCTAGTCCAAAATCACATACCTGCTCATACTTGATTTTATGTTAACTGTGACTACATAGCAGGGTCTAGCAGGCGGGAAAGATATTCACTATCAAGCCGGAGATTTCCACCTGATCAGCTGATCTAGTATGATTAGTATTAGTCACAGATTCATCCCGCGGTCCCCGTCAGTGCCGCCACCGCCGCAACGTTGTGCCCAAGCACGATAAAGCTCTTACATTCCAGTCTGTCCGCATCAACTCACAGAGCCAATGCGATGCCGCGCGGACACTAGGACGCGTCTAGGGCCAAAATCTAAGCCGACAGCATCCAACAGCCGCCCATATTCCGAGTCTGAATCAGGACACAATAGTAGTGCTATGTATACAATCCCACTTGGCGAGCACCATCAGATGAGTCTTGACTCTTGGCACTGTTCGTGATTTCATTTCTATTGAAGACCCAGTGAATTAATTCGGGGGAGTGCGATGCTAGTACTTAGATGAAGTCACGCGTCGGTGTTCGTGGCAGGTGCACGGGTCTAACGTTGGTCAAGCTGTACATGAGTGCTGAGCAGAAAAGATTTACTGAAGGATGCTGGATTTGCACTTCCAACCCCATTTCTGTCCATCAGAGCTTCGCGACGGCCACAGTGCGCCATCTCATTAGGGAAATGTGCAGTATGCTCACAAACCTTGTATGTCCCGGAGGGAACCTACTCTCCTAGCTAGGCAGACCACACGAAGAAGACTAGTATTCCTTCTTTATTACCTGTCCACAGTTTTCACAGATTCTCGCTTTAGTTCCACTCGACCTAAACCAATTGGACAGTGGTCAAAATCAGATGAGAAGGTTCAAGAAGTCCTTCAAGTTACTGGTCTCATCATTTGATTCAGCTGGAGTGGGAGTCCCGCGTGATGACGTACCGAGGGACCACCCAATTCGCGGCAATCGATTTCAATGCGCTCCTTCTCTATGTGAGTTGCCGGTCCCTATTTTCGGACTGACACTTCGTGTGGAGGCTGACTCCGAGGGGAAGTGTAATGGACTCGTCAGAGATAGTGGCTGTCGCAACGTCGGAACCCTCAATCGTAGATCCGACACTCGTAAAATTCTGAGTTCTCCGCGAGGCACTGTTTGGCGATCTAGGTTCTGCGCCGCCTGCAACCAGGCCCATCAGTGCCAACTCTGTCTTAAATTTCGAGCGAATTTTAGCAATCCGAGTCTGTTCACTTCTCGGGTAGAAGCCGCACAGAAATAAAATTTCCTTCGAGTACTGCGCAAGCCGCACGCGCTATTTTGGTGTTCTTATTCCCGGACAAGTTGAGCAGAGTAATCAACTAGGTATACTCGCCGTATGGCTGGTATCGGTACCTCAGCTAACTTTTCTATGTTTACAGTGTGATTAGTACTTATGTCTAGTAGTTCCGCGGCGGATCACGTCTAACCACAGAGTCTAAAGTAGTATGTGTAAGAGGGAGCTCTAGGGTGCGCCTCGGCCCTCAGCAAACATTTCATGCTAAGTCACGATGTTCGTGATTACATAGCGCTTACACTTCAAGTCGTCCCGCGACTATCGCAGTGCCAATAAGCGAGGGGTCTGGCGTGGCGGGCCCAGCGGCCAGGCCCTATTAATTTCCTGGATAAACGGCTTACACAAATTGCCTACCCCCGAAAATTAGGTCCGCGGTATGTTCGTTTCATGAGTACGCGATAAATCCCGGGCGGTGGGTGACACCACCCGAGATCGAAAAGTGTCGCTGCCTCTACCTTCTCCTCATGTCTCCAGCATAACCGAATACCAGTCTCCGATATAGTTAAAGGGTTCTAGCGGGTCATCGACAACGTCACAGAACGTTCGCTGGCTGACGCAATGTACAAGCCGTGTTTAGCGTGTGAGCTCATGATCATGTACATATGCGATGGGAAGAACTGAATCGGTACATTGTAATCACGCAGTGCCATCCATCTAGCCAAGACGTGGAAGTGAAAGAGCAGAACAGAAGTGCAATGTAATGTTAATCATCTCGATTATGGGGGCCCGAAATGAAACTTGGGTAACGTCGAGCACTGTAGTTATACCCAATTCCGTCCTAGCCAGGGAAGAGGGTTTGTTCTTTAAGTTCAACTCAAAGACGACCATAAGGTGATTGCCATGATAGGTGGAACTTACTAGCTACTATGGTGAAGACTGCGTATCTTCGAGTGCTCAGGCTGCGATTTATTACTGAACGTGCAATAAAATTCGCATTCCTGCCGAGTTGTGGAGCATGCTTGGTCATAGCTGTGCTCTCTGCATTAATGATACTTCATGTCCTGACCAAGCGTTGTCAAAAGCACCGGAGAGCATCATGTGGACCTGTTAATGAAAAAAAAAACTTGTTAGGGTAGTTGATTGCATTGCTACTAGATATGCTTACTTTGACCGTTTGTGGCGGCGGGAATGGAAAATCACGAACTGATCAGCAACAAGTTACGCTTGAGAGCCGTCCTAAGTGATTACTTCATGCCAGCAGCCAATGATTACACGTCAAACTTTTGCGGGGTTCCAGCCGACACCACGAAAATTCACTTTGGAATCTGGAATGGGCGCTCGCCTGTAGAAGGGGCAATTATGTTCTGCTGCTTAATTAAACACCTGTGTTCTGAATTTCTAGTTCAAAATACAACAACCTCTTGTTCATAATAATTGCCTTTTAACGTACTCACCAACAAGCGCTGGCATAAGAGAAGGGGTTCCTAAATGCCAAGTCAATGAATACACGACCACCAAGGAGAGGTGAGACGAAGTTCAGCGGACTGTAACGAACGCGTCAAAAACCCATTCAACTTGACTTCAAGTGCGATTGAACGGCGATCACGAGATGCGCATTCCACTGGTAGCACTGAGTGAAGGGACTAGCTAGTAAGGGAGAGATATAATTGTGGACCATCAATGTTAACGTATGTTTTTCGCTAAAATCAGCACACGCTCGCGGACCCGACCGAACGGCATCCAAGAGTAGAAACATTTACGTAGGTTTATGTTTGAAGTTTGTAGCTCTCAAGCGAGTTTCAAAGGCTTACTCCATCGCCGAGAGCTGCCATTGGTGGAGAGGTAATGTTGCAAGGAACCGTTAAGTAAAGTCTTAGGTTTAGGACCCCACAATCGCTGTGGGGACAAATCATAATGCAACTTGGGGCGGCGTGAGCTTAAAAACTTTCGAGGTGCAAATAAGTTATGATGGAGACGCCGTGACATAGAAGTCACCGCTGTTTATGAGGCCGAAACTATAGCTAGTCAGGGCAGGTCAGGGCGGGTGTTGATTTGCCCACTGCAGCTGTGACCGCGTGTCTATTAGAAGTCGAAGAAGGTCGAAGACCAAAGAAAATAGACTTGAGAAAGGCACACGACTTGAAAGCTGAGAACGTTGAACGATTGAACAGTAGACTATGACGATGACGGCTACAGTTGATGCTTGTATCACTCTAATATTGCGGTGAAACTACGCGCCGGAGCAAAATACTTTATGCCGTGTGACGTTGAACAAATTGTGGTGTAGACTGTTGCCATTTGACGTTGTCTGCATCAATTAGAAAATGTTGCTTATCGCACCCGCGACAGCTGACAGACGCTCGTTGGAGGTCCGCGACCTGTGAGATTGAATCTGGCCTAGTGATGTCCTCGGTAAACGAAGTTCTGCCTTAGCTCGTTTTTCATGGCAGGTTCTGTCGACTATGACATGCCCTCGACGAGGAAAGAAGATGGATGGTCAGAGGGATGCGACACGTTGCCTTGCGTCGTGTGGACTAAGGACCTTCTGAATTTCTTCCAGGGCTGGTGCAGGGGCGCGGTATGGATGATCCCACTGCGCCCGACCATTATGGCCGGAGAGAGAAATGGAATAAATTTGGGGGGTGCCGCTTATGTTAGCGACGGAACCCACGAACGGTAACGAAGACCAGTCGGAAGCTGAGAATCCAAAAATGGAAAGTCTAGAAGCCAAAATATTGGTGTATGCAGAGATCTGAAAAGATCGGAAGCGGTCAATCTTAGCTAACTCACGTTTTTTGGAACGAAACTTTATGTGATTTTCTTAACGAAAAGTTTGCCCTGCAAGTTGCCGCAATGTGATAAAATGGACCGACCTGGTTCTTACTTTTTTCATTTTTGTCCCCAGTCATGGCTGCCAGCATGTCTGAAGACGACGTTGCTTACACTGCCCTCCTCCGCCAATTATTATCTGACAACTCAACCACACGCAACGCTCGTGTGCACTCTTGGATAGAGCACCAGTATGATTTTGCTCTCTCAGAGTCAGACACCCAAGTCAATGAAGATGATAGTACCTCTTTCGGCTGTTCCCGGGCTCCTTCACCATCGCCGTCCTCCTCATTGGGCGCACACCGTACGTTCTGTTCTGACAGACCAGACTCTCCGCTCCTACCGCGGTCATCGGTAGAATGTCCTTCAGGACCCGACTCTTGTCCATCTTACGATGCTCTATTTTTTCCTGTCTCGCCGTCTCCTCAGACTTTTGCTGAGGATGAGGTGAGGGAAGAGCGCGAACGCGAGCGCGCACTTCGTTTCCTCGTGCAGGAAATGTCACACTGGAAAATGCAGTCCAGTTCTACCACTCCGCGCAAGAACATGGACAAGGTATTTCCTTTTATGATCCGCTATTTATCGAGTTAAAATTTGGTTACCCAGCCTTTACCTTGTCCTCCGCCACCCTCACCGGCGACATCCACAACGCAGTCCACTTCGTCACGTGTCATGCGTTCACGTTCCTCATCGATGCGCATTTCACGGCTGCCTTCATTCACAAGCACGTTGTCGTCTGATCAGAGCCAACCACAAGATATTTTTACACCGCCATTGCCTGTCTCCGTAATTGTGCACGGTGACTCTCAACACGAACTTATTTCTGACTTGAAGCGTTCCGATCCAAATTTCCTCCGACGCATGGAATCATTAAGTATGAAAGTTCGGGATGAACAAGAGCTTTCTCTCCTGTCACCAATTCACGATGATCGTGACTCAGGATACCCGTCCCCTACGCTCTCCAATTTCTCGTATGCCGCCTCTCGCGAAACTGCGCTCACGAGTCCCTGCACCAGTTTTCCTGCATCACCAGCGAGCGCGAACTTCGCTCCTTGCTCACCGGAAAATATTGCACTGCCAGCATCCCCTGACGTTGAACGCTTGCGCTTCCCGGAGGCGCCACTTTCCGAGGATCGCGGTAATGATTCATTTCCGGCATCTCCATCCGACGCGGCACTTCCCGTATCGCCATCGACAACTGCATTTCCAGTGTCTCCTTCGTCTACCGCATTCCTCGTCTCGCCGAATACCACTATATTTCCCGCTTCTGTACCCGAACTTGCATCATCTACGTCACCTTCTTTCACAGTGTATCCCGCCACCCCTTCATCGTCTCACTTTCCTTCGGACTCCAAGGATTGCGTAAATGATGATACCGCACAATCTCATCGGTTACGCTCTTCCACTAACAGTTCGGGAGACCTTCAAAGCAGATGGTCAGTTGCAACAACGGCATCACTAACTCCGTTGCCATCTGATCCGACGTCGACGCCGACGCCGTCAGGGACATTCTTGAGGTCCAGAACTCCTTCGAGGGGCAAAAAGGACAGAGAGGTATCCAAGGAGGTGAAAACCCCGCGCAAGCGCACTCGCCTTATTAGTTTTATCTCGAGAACTTTCCCCGGGTCGTTCAGACAGCAATGTCACAGCTACTGTTGGGTCGGTCTCGACTGACTGTGACTATGAGTCGGATACAGACGAGAGAGTCGTCAAACCTGCGAAGACGATTGGAAAGAAATCCTCTCTAGCCAGTTTGCGGGCATCATTCTCTTTATCTCGTGCCTCTTTCGCATCTCAGCGTCCACCAGTGTCCTCCTTGGCAGAAGTGCCTCCGCTCCCAGGTGTCGCCTACTCGTACGTCATTCGGCGCATCACGCACGTCTTTCGCAGCCGATGGTATGATGGGCAGTGGAGAGGCAATACCACCGGTACCGACCATCTCATTATCGAGAATTCCTTCCCGCGCCACCGCGCTCGACGACATATTGCCGCCTATTCCACAGTCTGCTTCAACTATTACATCCTTCCGGAGTGCGTCTCTGGTGTCTCTGCAGGCTTATACTCCCCCTTCGGCTTCCGCATCACAGCTCTCCTTGCTTCCCTCGCCCACCGCAAGTCATAGTGCATCAAGGTTGTCTCTATTATTGGCATCCGGATCTTCCAGGAATTCGGTGGTGTCGTCTGCTGCATTGGACGCGCCCATCTCTATTCATCCCATACCTAGCTCGACACCCAGTAGGGCCAAGTCGATCTTTAAATTATCTTCGCGACCAAAAACCCCCAAGGTTCGGGCCGTGGCAACTCCTTCAAAACTTCCTCTTCCCCGGACGGTAGCTGTCTCTTCTTCCAGTATCCCCAATGGGGCAAGCCCAACTGCGTCGAAGATCCCACCACCGCCAACAAAGTTCACGCCCCCATCAAAATTAGCATCAATGCTTGCTTCGCAGTCTTCATCATCGCGGCTTCCTTATCCGACATCTCTTAACGCACTATCAACATCCATACTTCCACCTCTGCCGTCGAAGATCGCTCCACCGCCAAAAATTATTGTGCCAACTCCTCGGACACCATTCCTCTCACAAGCGAGCCCTTCGGCTATGGAATCGAAGTCGCCTATCTCAATTGACGAACCAACTGCACTGGTTTCTAGACTTCCATTGCCTTCGGCGATGAAGGCGTCCCGTACTAGTACCGTGAAGGGCTTTTGGCGAAGGGCACAGTAGGTGCCGTTTAGGTATGCGAACTTAGTTCAAAATCTTCCTGTACCCTAACATGGTTTTCACAGTTAAATCTAGGGGATTATGGACATCAGGATACGGAACGGGTCGCTTCTTTCTGCTCAACACGCCGGTGCACGTTTTCGTCAATCTCATACTACTATCTATTGGTTATTCTCAGTCTACCACACTCATTATTGAATTGTACACCTCGGTCGTTACTCAACTATCACGCTCGCTCACTGCTTTCCTTGCTTTGCATCGCCGGTTTTCGTATGGTTCCTCTGGATTTCCGCTCGTTGGTGGTGGATCTCATCCTCCACATCATCCATCTGCACTATCTGTTGTGGAATTATACATGTACTCACTCCTTACCTTTCCTGTCGCATTCAAACTATGTCCTCGTGCTACTCTCGTCTCGCTGGTCTCCTGCGTTATCGCCCTAATTCTCTCGTGCTCCGCCTGCATCTTGTTTATACGTCATTATTCTCGTGATTTCTTATTCTTGTTCATACTCCAATCCCGCTCGATCCCAACATCACAATCTTTTCGCGCATAGATAACAATTGTACTCAGGTCATACCGTCGCATCTTTCATACACGTACATTTACATTTACTTGCATATCGCTTACTCATCGCTGCATTTGTAGAACGGGGGATGGAAGGAAGAAGATGAAATATAACTAAAGTTCGAGTTCATTTGGGTTTGAGGGATACGTATCAGGATGCGCAGTCGATGTGGCACGGGAAATCCATTGCTTCAAAGTGCTGCTCCTGCGGCCCTCCGGGCGCCAGGGGAAGGCCGCTACAACTCCGGACAATAAGGTATTTCGTCATGGCTGACATTTGATGTTTGACTCATTTCATCAAGATTCAGCTGTTTTACCATCATGATGTTTTGAACCATAAGTATGTTTCAAATTCATCATGGCTCACCGTCCCGGAAACCCTAGTGCTTACTCTGTGTCGGCGGAAATGTAAGGCCATTCAAGGGACTGATCCTGACTGCATCAAAGCCTATTGAAGGGCCAGGCATCTCAAATACCAATATCTTTCGTCCGTGGTTCAAGAGACAATTTGTAATTGGTCGACCGCAACTACAGGCACGCGAATTCTGGACCTAGCTGGACCTGGGGGAGGCACGATAGTGCAATAATTTGGCCTACTCATTTCACAGCAACTCAGTACTCGGCACTTGCCACTTGGACGCCGATACCGTATGGATGGCTGAATGTCACCCTGATTTTTTTCTCAGCCCTGTAACTACACCTCTGCTTTGGAGTCTGGATTGACCTTTGACAGAACCTGGCAAAAATGGTGAGCAACCGTTACCGCTTATCTAGGTAGAATAAGCCTATATATATCCGGTCATAGATGTGCCATGCTGACACAATGGCGGCTTCAATCAAGCGTCTATTATATACGCAGAACTTCATGATCAGAGATTCGTACCATCTCATGGATTTCCTTCCACGATCAATTCCATAACACTACTGATCTTCAAATCAATGTCAGACCATCTTATTGGGACTTACTTCGTGACGGCGGCAGAGTTGGACCTGGCACTATAGTATGACACTGTTCGGAACGGGCATATCATTTTCTCAACAAGCTTCGATGTCTTCATGTACAGTCCGTGTTCGCGGCTAGGCGCTCAGTGCGCTGGAACCCTTGGTTAGTATAATGGCTTGGTTATGGCGTTTGTAATGACCGCGGACTGCAGCGTTCAAGTTGCTGATCGCAGAGCGACATGATACTACTCCGTGAGGTCATTTTTGCGGGCTCACTTCCGATGATAGGCATTCTTGTCCACCAGACCATAGTTCGGGAGCCTTCTCCTTATCGCCTTCCGCTGAGCGATCCCTTTAACAATTTACTCACGCGCAGACTAATACCCGCCTTCGGTTTCTCGTGCCGGTGCTCGCGCACATACCACTGCCAATATGGGCTGGCTCAGATTGAACCAATGAAGGAAATGCTACACTCAATGGGCAAGTAATGACCTTCAGCTACACGGTACCTCAATGATGTTGAACATTAGGTCATTATGCTTATCGGTTACCCGAGGACAAGGGTCGTTGCACAACTTCAAATCTACAAGTTTGGATTCCCCTTGCAGAACTTATTTCCGCCTGCTGATCAAGTGCACGCTACTTGAAAACCTTATATCATTGCGATCTTGCTCAGTTTTGATAGGATGGCTTTGCCCAGTATCCGGCGTGACGCCGGTACCTCTCTTGGCTTACGGCTTGAATAACATTAATCGACTCCAAATGGCAACGCTCTCCCAAGAAATTGCTTCCAGGAGCCTTATGTGCGCGCTGGGATAACCTTGTATAGCATATTGTTCGTCGTGGCACATTCCGCAATGACGTCTCACAGATTATTTACGCCGACGGAACTATAAGGAATGAGAAGAGTACGCCAGTACTTGTTTATCCCACTTTTGACCATCGTGCCTACCTCCCCTCATTTCCGCTCAGGCTGTGAGCGACGGCGCTTACTTTTCCATCGAACCTTCCGGTCAGAAACCCCGTATTTCGAATCGAACATCATGCCAAGTAACTTCAGTAAGTTCGGTCAAAGGGCTTTAAATGGTTGAGACAAAGTAGTAATAATTGCGGACTGAGTTTGACAGCGGTGTTATCAGGTTGCTCAACCTTGAAAGTCACATCACGACGGTCTAGAGCAAGATGTACACATGGCGAGCCTTGCTTCCTGATTCTTTCTCTCGGGTCGATATCTGCCCTTCCGCAAGTGGTATTGATCGACTTCCTGATATCCGCAAGTAAGATCTCACCGCACTAACGACGGAGGACAAGCCCTGCCTCTTCGATGCCGTCGAGTGTTTGTTTTACTGGTTGAAAACTAAGCACCATGTGTTGGTTGGTCATCTGTCATACATTGTTATACTCTGCTACACCACCAGCACTCGTTCTTTTGCCACCAAAACTTTGACTAGGTTGTTGTCCACGTAACTCTTGAGATGTGCAGCCAATAACTCGTATCTCTCGTATCCCAGCGATATCTCACTGCCCACTGATTTGGGTGTAGTTCGTCATTAACTCCAATGTATTACTCGAATCATTATACGAACCCATTATATCTAGTGTACTGAAATCTGCCAAATCTGTCAAGTCTCCAGCAACGCAGTTCTTGGATCAGCTCCATGAGAAGCACGGAGATTCACGACACCGCCGGCGACCGAACTATGCGCATGAGCATAGAAGTACGCTGCGTGGGCAAGGGTTGCTTGCTCGACCACACTGAGGACATCGGTGAGCATTAGAGACCATCCAAAGGTTCGGCGGTCGTCTATCGTTAGCAGGTCCGAAATCAAAACGGCACCTTGATCACGCAGGTATGTGAGATTTGTGGGATCGCGTTCGTCAGTGGCGATGTAGAATCTGAAGAATTTTAGTCTGAATTCTTTCCCTATTGATATCAAAAGCAAGCTAGATATCTCACTGGTCATGATCTGCCGGAGGATCAAGAAGTAGAGGCGTGCGATCGGCGCGACCAAAAGGAACCTTATAGGTGTAGAGAGGCCCATGATGCACAAAATGTAGGATATCACGTCCGTCGCGTAGATGGCGCTTGATCCGGGCGAGATGAGCTTCGAAGCTCGATTCCATGGTCCATTTCAACGTCGCAACTAAATTACCTATTGTGAGCGTCAAGGTAGTGGAGAAAACGTGTGGACTGACAATCCCCCCGTCGCATATGAGCTCCCATCCACATTCGTCCGCTGGCCTTCTCGACCATGCGGTTGGATAGTTGATCCGCCAGCTCAATCACATTGTCTGTGAGACGAAAGTCATACAGAACTGTTTGGGTGTATCTCTCTCGACTTTCATGAGTAGTGAACTTGAGGGCACCCTATTCACTGGATGTGATTAAAGCGTCTTGTAGAGGAAGATAATAAATTACCGGCTTCCGTCCCAAATGAACCTCACCGCTGAGGAGAAGTACGTCCTGCTCTATGAACCCAAAGTCTTCGTACAGTCCACGCAGTAGGCTTCGTGGGGTTACTTGACGGATTGGAACCACGACATCTTTCGTCGCGTCTGAGCCACAGCTAGGCAAATGGGTTTATTCTCGGGGCCAGCAAAACTAGAGAATGGACTTACACGCCGCCGTAGGTGTAAAGCACTTCCCAGCCATTCTCTTCCAAAATACTTGCGATACGGCCATCCGATGACGACTCAACCCCAATTGGTTCATTTTCATCTCCCACAACTATGAGGGCGGTGTCCCAGTCGAGAACTGACGCGCCGGATGTCATCGCATCATGCAACGCCAATGATAGAGGGGTTTCTTCCTTGGTAGCCCAGGACCCAACTGATCCATGAGTGATGTTCCATCCCCCCCTCTCCCGCATAGTTTGTGGCAGCTGATCAACCCGAACAACACCGGCATCATACCACTCATTCTTGATGACGTAGAGGCTGGGTTCCGCTCCGCTATCAGAGAAGATGTCAACGCCGCGGTGATACAAATCGGTATCCCAGCGTCCATTAGTGGTTTCCACATCCACCGAAATGTTGTGCAAGCGGAGATAATCAGATACTGTGATGACTGCGTGTGTCTCACGCAGATGGGTTAAATTGAACATGAGAGACACGGGTATTCTCCAGGCCATTTGCTGTTCTATGGGGAGTTGGCGCCATTCATCTGAGCCAGTTGCGTCCCCCCTATTAACCATAGTAGCATACGCAGCGCATACCGAGCTGTGAAAGTCTTTAAAAATGTGGGGGTTGATACAAGAATGTCACGTACATGTCGAATTCGCAGGCACGGGCGTACACGTAAGAGGGTATTACTGTAGTACGATTTAGAATACGTCCGTGGAGGACAGCCGCCTCGATGATATATCGCATCTATCGGGAATCAGTCATGACTTGCATAGTTAAGAAAAGAATCTAGTACGGACATTATTCCAGCCTAACCAGAGGCTGTAGTCACGCGCATAAAACCCTTTGGTTTGAGAAACTATATGGCGGAGAGCGTCGAGCTCGGGATCGACCTCCAGAGACCCGCCCTGTTCTGAGGTGATGTTGGAGGGAGACTGCGAGTCGTTCGATGTGGTATGCGCAAATAGAACTGGATATGAGGTGATTTTCAGCATCTTCAGTGCTAAGCCCGCCAGGATGCTGAACACAATTAGCGCGCCTATGGATGCTGGAACGGGGGGGCATGGGCGACTGTGTCGTTTCATTGTCGTGGACTGAACTGTAGCTTACGCGTGAATTAGAAAGAATGGGGGAAATAATAAATAGGCTGTGGTGGATATCAGTGCTGTTCAAACAAGTTGGTGGCGTTGCCGGCGCCATGATCAAACATAGGGGAATGTTTAAGTTTCGTCACTCGCCTAGAGACAAATTTCCTTTCTGGTCATTGGTATTCAGTCACGTCGTACTAGTACTTGGCTAGCTTGAATCCTCTGACATATCGCTCACTTGTTTCCTCAGCTGTGTGCTAAGCTGCGCATCCTGTCAGGATACATGGGTGTGCCTTGTTCGGGTACAACTTTCGATCCCTTATATAACAACGTAGTGACCGTTGCTAGTTGTACAGGCTGATGTGGAACTGGTGTCCGCAAGACTGTTATGACAAGAATCCGGTTAGTGGGACTCTGGGAGTGGGTACCATGAGGGTTTTGTCACAGTAGGATGAATTCGTGCAGTCACCTGTACGTTGAACTGCATGATGATAGACGGGTTTCTATGTATGTGGTACGCAGTGACTGTTATATCACTTTCCGTCCAACAAGCAACATATAAGACTGGCGCTACATCCTATATATATGGCCAAATTTTGGCCATCATCAAGCAGAGTCCAGACCGAAAGTCGCCCCCGAGAACGTAGTTCACTTGTGACCCATAGCTAAGTGGAGTGTTGTCGTACAAGCCTTTGACAGATTGAACCCGGCAGCACCAAAATCGCCTGGGGCACCGTGACTGGGGCTGTACTACATAAGTAGTCACTGGGCGTCGGGAGTTTAGCGTCTGATGATAATGGACACTAGCCTTCATTAGTGCGTCACAATGGCGGATGGCATCTGACAATGACAGACTCATCATCCAGATCCAGTGAACGTTTTAAACCGCATTGGCGAGGAGGCGTAGTTGAAGGCGTAGACCTGTGCGTGGCTATAGATCAAGCTTCAAGCCCGCCATCTATCATAAAATCCGAGACCAAAGCTTAGCTAGCCATTTATGGACTGGTCTCGGATGTATCACGTGGTCTTGTCTGGCAAGAAGCCACTCAACTTGGGACCCAACTGGTGCTCACAACGCTAGGCCATGTTCGCCAAAACCGACAGAAAAGCTCTGTTCAAGTCTCCACCAACTGTATTCACAGACAAGCTTATTTCCCAAGAGGCGCGTCGATCCAAGGTGAGCAAAGGACATGCTCTCATCTGAACATCCCTGTCTAAGGATGCGTGTTACTAGGCTTTGGAAGAACAGAAACGCGTGTGTGTGATGGATATTTGCGCATTTGCCCTCAAATATTTAACTTCCTCTTACAGAGACGAGCACAAAAATTTGAATCCTCCAGGCAACTCGATGCTTTTGCAGATCTCAATCTTGGGAACTCCGATGATGACGGTGACCTCGAGGATGAGCCAGAGATAATACGTGAAGGTGTCTCCGGTTTTGTGCAGATGGTGTCACAACCTGTGGAGACCCCTTCTTTGTCTTCCGATGCGCACAATCACGAGACAGTGCAGTCGGGGAAACGACGAGGGAAAACCCGGCGTAAACGTATCAAAGCCAAATCGTCCACATGGGCCGACAAATGCATGTACGCTGAGCTCTTGGAGATGAATGAAGAAGCCCACTTGTGGGACAATCAATCCGGTGATGTGATCGATGGCCTTCCACGCGATCTAGAGGCAGCCTGGGTAGCGGTGGCACCAGTTCCTGCTGGGAAACGATGCTTGGCTGTTACTCATCAGTCGGCCGGAGTAGTTGGCATATGTATGCAATAGCTTATTGGACGAACCTATCAACTGATCATATTCTGATAGCGCCAAATACGACTCTTCGATCTCGTGTATTGGGCAAGATGCTCCTTCCCCGATTTCCATCCTCCCTCCCACCTCTTACAGTGCTCGATTGCATTCTCGATGTCAACTGGAGGGACAATGGCATCATTCATGTCCTAGACGTGCTCAAGTGGAAGGGTCAAGATGTCGGCGACTGCGAGACCCCTTTCAGGTGGGCATGCATTACATGCCAATGATCTACTTACAAACATTCTATACGTAGGTTTTGGTGGAGAGATACCCGCTTAGCGGAACTTCCAAAGCCCCCTTTACCATCTGGAAGATTTTCATTTACAGTTCCTTCCACGACAGCGGACACTTCATCTCAAAATGCCGGGTCACTTCCAAATATGCCTACTTCTGAGCGTGAGCGCTACCGCTTTCCATATCCAACGTCTTTTGTCCCAATACCATATCACATTGACACGACATTGACTTCCCTCTCTTCGTTCATCATCCCTATGGCACGATCAACACGAGAAATTAGTGTTGATATCCCTGTGAACGTCTCACCACCAGAATTCACTTCACATGATATGGCCGTCGATGGCACTCATGATTCTGCGCCTTTACGATCCACTACGTCAGCTATTGCGCGCGTGGACTCAGACGGGTTGTTGTTGTATGTGTCTCATGCAAGCTATGAGGAGGGAACCAGTCCCTTGAGCTGTTGGATACCCAACAAGGCGATCACAGAGCACCCGGAACTTCCTAGTAGTTCTGAAGGTCATGACAGCCCCCTTGATGTGTTCCAACGGTGCGTGATGTGTTTCTCCATAATGTTCTTGAACGTTGACAATATATCAGCCTGGTCCAGCGACGTACTGTTAGGAATCTTCATGTAGTCCTCGGTTTACAAGACTCTATGGACATGTAAACCACAAATCGTCTCACACACCATCCATCCATTACCCATCATTCGTGCATCTATCATGCATCATACCTTCGCTTTGCTGCGTAAACTGGCGCTATCTTGTTACTCTGGTTTATGAACTACACTTTTCCAAGACACAAATATTTGTACTGCAGGGGAGGCAGCCTTTGATTATGGACGTACTTGACTGACTTATTGTCGATAACCGCGTCACGATACAGAGTCATGATGGAATTATTGGAATAAGCAACTACCTTCACGCTGCGCCATGATTATATTGTCTTCTAAGTGCAAAGATTTTCCATATTCTTCAACCTAGTTCGTGTTCTTGTTCTCAACAGCAAGCCTATCCAAAACTTTCTTCACCTCTTTCTGCCAGTCGGCTGTGATACACAGATAGATGCCCCAGACAGAGCAATAAATGAGGGAGACCGTGATTCCGACCCATAGTCCCGTTAGTCCCATGTCCATCTTAAAAGTCAACCAATAACCAAAAGGAATGCCAATGAGGTAGTAAGCACTGAAAAAGACGTTATCGGGGGAATCGTGGATGGTGCGTGTAGACCTTACCTGATATTGAGAAGTGCGCCTAAGGCCTGCAAGAGGATTAGATCAAATAGTGCGACGTAATAACCTAGCACATACTTGTTTGCCTCGTGCTCGCAAAATACCACTAGTAACAGCGGCGATTCCATCGAAGACCTGATACATAGCAACAAGTGGAAGAATCGAGGCCACCAGTGTTACTACCTCTGAGACGAATGAGTACCGGAATGCACATCACACCAATTATCCTACCGGGGTCATCATTTATGAGATATGCCCACGACTGCCTGAACGATATAAACATAGTGCTAAAAAGTTTGTCCGTATGTGAGCACCGCTTGACCTTAAACTGGCGCGGATGTACCTCCATATTACCGAAATCGCAACTGCAAGAACAATCGCGGCGTATGCGGAGACACCGGCACGCCTCGCCTGCTTTTCACCTAGAAGATTTCCAATCCTACTGGACATTCAGCCGAGATATCAGTTGGATTTGACGTAACATACCGCACAGACGTAGCTAAGGAGAGGGCGAAGGGAGCTTGATATGTACAGGAACTTGAGATGAGCAGAACAGATTGAGTAGCTAGGGCAGCGGGCCCGAGGCTATGAATGAACGTCAGCGAGGTTGGCTAGTTATGCGGTTGGTTCCATACAGACTAGCGGCCACTGTCAAAATGCAGATCAGTATATATATTCTCAAGTTGAATACTTATATACGCACAGTTATTAAGCTCCCATGACCACCATTCAGAGGCAGTCTGGCCTATGCCAGCGAGTCCCAGCTTGACAAGACAGCCCAAGCCAGTAAAGCTCCGCATCGAGATAGGATGCCAGGCGGTCCTCTCGACATAAAAAAAACCATATATTACCGATGAGATGGAAATAAGATTGAGAGATATGGAAGTCGCGATTGGAGCTCCAATAAAACCAATCCTGACGGACTCAGGGCCCCACACTGGAAAGCTGTATGAGCTTCCGATTGAAAAACACACCCAATACTATCACCAAAAGCGTAATTCAAGAGTGCGTTGATCGGCGCTACGACCAAGATGATCTTGGTCGGTACAGCGAAGAGTCCTCAAAAAGAAATCGACGATCAGTATGTAACCTTTCTAGTGATGTCATTCATTACCTTGAGATTGAAAGTAGCGGCTGTAATCCTCAGAAAGTCAGCATTGAATATGCCGATAGTGCGTATACTATCGCACCGCGAAATGCAGTTGAAAGAATATGCTGGAAGTCCAAAAGAGGTCCATTTTAAGTAGACGGCAGCTAGATGCGCAACTTCGCGATCCTGTCTGAGCAGGAGTAAAATGGTTTCAGCGTTGAACCAAATTATAAAAACAGGCTGAAATTATATCAATAAGATATTTGTGGGATGGGTAACACATACGATAAGGGTTGCGGCTGTCACAACAACTGCAGACATGGTTAGATGTAGGAGCATGTATAAAAGTATTACTTGCGCATGCGTTGGCTCCATAAGCCGACCAATTGCGGATGACTAGATGTCCATGCTGCAGGGAGAAGTGTGTCCAGAGCAGATACTAGACCTTGCACGATTGCGTAGCCCGATACGCTCGCGGTCATGAAAGCTAATGTTGCAGCAGCAAGTGCTGTCGTGGAGATGTGCCCGATAGCCACTACGGAAGCGATATTCAAACTAAACTCAAACAGGTGAGTCCTGCGTTGATCAAAGATTAGTGAAAGTTACATGGGAGGCTGCAATCTGTACAAACGTAAAAATGGGAAGGGTATATTTCGTGAGGACGCCAAGTTCCTCCCTGAATACCACCCAGGTACTGAGACCGTCCCTTTCATACGAACAGTCCCCATCCTCTTCTATGTGAGGAATCGGCGTTGACAGTAGAGGTGTATTCTCCGTCGGCAGATTGGCCATTACTGCTGGCGTTGGGGAGACGAAGGAAATATCGGGTTGTGGAACTGCACTGCTTGCAATTTGTGTTGGAGAATCCTCGAGGGTTCCGTCCGGTAGCATTTTCTGCGTTTGCTCTTCCACGTCATGTACCATGGAGTCCGCAAATTGAGCAAGAAACGCGTGGTCACGGGGCAAAGAACTTGGGGTACCCGAGTGCGTGGACATGAGAGACTCAGCAGGATTCCATTTCAACCAAAAACTGCCGCTTTTAAACGCAGATAGGCTACCCTCGTTGGAACACACGACCAAATTGAAGTGATAGGCCCAGTATAAAATTAGTATACTTAATATGTACTTGTGGGTCGTAGCATGGATCTACCCGCGAAAGCAAATTGTGGATTGCAGACCACTCCGCTTAGCCTAGACTCCATTCTGTTTTACAGCGTCCGGTGGAACTGTCGTTCGGTATATTGCCGATGACAGTCTCCGAGTCGCGATACCCAGTGAACTACTGGTAGTCCATTGATTGCGCTTGAATCGCAGGCAGTACTGATTCGCGTCCCACCGTGAACCTCGCCGATACGACTCCACCTGGCAAGATACTGATTCGTTGTCTCTTCTTTCTGCGGTACAACGCATGTAACACGGGCGGGCGGGCGGCGCCGGGTCTCGCGGATAAGTTCAGAGAGTCAACATTGATAGAAGGAACAATGGTATTGGGTCCAGACGTCCCAACTAGGCCTATATAGGGGCATTTACAGCTCTTTGCATCAATTTGTGTAAAAGTTTTTGCAATGTGGTAGTGGCAGTGCCAGCGTCGTCACACCCAGTTCCCGGCGCCAAAAGTGAGTTTGATAGGATCAATACAACCTTGATCAATGGCAGATGATCTGCTCGACATCTTCAATCTATCCACTATGACAACACGTATTACTCTCTCAGCACTGTCCACCGGGCTTTCTCGGTGTGAGGCACTCATGCTTCAAGTTGTCTTTGCTGGCTACTCGGATATCGAGCTCCGTCAGAGTTTAGACTAGCACAACTTTGCATAGATGACGCTATGCATCAGGGAAACGTAATTCACTACAGAGTGCTACAGAGCGCTCTGTAGCATTCTGTAGCACAATCCAACCCACTGATGATCATTCTCCATGAGGCATGGGGCCGGCAGCCATCCGCGTCTGCTAGTCTGACTAGGTTAATGACGTCCTGTATGATGACCTAGCTAAAGGGTTGGTCACTTGTCCGTAAAGTCGGTGAAGGCGAATGGCTTTCGATACAAGGCCAACTGAGACATGCAGTATCTTTGCAATTACTTCCATAGTCAAACCATCATGAGCATTGTGCAATTAATCCTATGTTTGAGGCTGGAAGACGTGACAAATCTCACAGGTTCCCGCGCCACATCAAAAAAATCCCCTTTTCACGAATTTATGCAGATGTCGGAGTTTGGAATGAAAACAGGTTGTAAAAATAATTTAGAGAAATAATTGTCTTTCCCGAATGGCGGAGGGATTGCATCCTCCACTGCAGCGCACAACGCATCCTCACGAGCCCAAGGAAGACGATCTTGAAAAACTTAAGAAATGGCAGGAAGCTCGCCTCGAACGAAAACTTCGTGGAGAGTATGAATCTGCTGTTTTCCACCTTGCAGAGCTTGTAAGCCACACCTTTGTCCGCATTCGCATAACCTCTGAACGCATCTACAACAGGTCAACCAAAATCTGGAGACATCACTATCGGTCACCTCAGTCCGTGTAGATGGTGCCACAAATACCAGGAAGTCTTTCTTAGGCTGGTTGATCCAGCCATGGCTTGCGCGGCATACAGACGACCGGGTGAGCAAATCGAATACCCTGCAAGGAGTGCTGTATACTGCAAGAGGTATAAGCCACATTCTGCAAGAGACAGACTTGTTTCACTCTGTCGACGCAAAAATTCAGAGGAGCCGAGACCACCTTGCCAAAGAAGGGGACGTCGATATTGTTGTCACCACCCGTGACAAAGGCCGGTTCTACTTGAAAACTGCCACGGAATTCGGTAATAATGAGGGTAACGTTGTGAGCATCGTGTTTTTATTAGTAACGATATGACACCTTCATGTTGCATCACCATCACAGAGTGTCACGGGCAGAGTGCGCAACATATTTGGTGGAGCTGAGTTCCTGGAAGGACACTACTCAGCAGGAACAAAAACGCGTCGTTCTTTTCATGGACTTCTCTCCCTTCCTCTTTCGCCGTCTTTGCGCACAACGGGGCAACTTTCGTTGTTCAGTCAGGAGCGAGATCTCTCGTCTTTTGCAAGTTGTTCGGAGATTTCACACGGCTTAAAAGTTGCAATAAATGTAAGCTTGATTATTTCTCCTTTGAAACGTTAAACATACTGAATCTGTGCTCCTGAAGAGCAACTGGGGAGTTTATGGTGTCCACGAAGTTGCATATCAGGCTGTTTTGAGGCACATCAACAATTTAGCACCAAGTGCATCAGTCAGGTCAGGCTGAACACGTCATGTCATTGCGTCTGTGTTTAAGGATTCGTGCAGCATTCGCGAACATGCTGGTCAAACTATCAAGTCATCGATCTCTCATTCATGGACAAAAGATACCAGGGATGACAAGCTCGCAGCATCGCGTGGCTACTATGGCAAGATTTTCCAAGAACTAGCTGGACTATCAGGAGACGTGTCATTTTACAAGGCGGAGGTCGAAAGTCAAATTTCCCGGTGCCTTGTTCCAGGAATGGTGAGATCTGTGCTGTTAGGTCGGTATGGCATAACTTCATGTTGAACATGCAGAGCCTCTCATTGGCTGCACGGTCTGGCTTCTTAAAGGCTTTTACCGGCCCCAGCCATTTTTCTGATAGGTTCCAGCTCGGTGGACCTCTCAGTTTAAGGTCGCTCAGGTCAAACAGCATGGGCCCTCGAGATGGAGGTATTTCTCAAATTTCACGTGGAAAGGGCCTTTTTTAAACTGACCGTGCTAGTCGATTCACTTGGCGGTGACATTCACTGGTCGACAGGCATTTCTTTGGTGTCCGATATCCCGCGGAAACCGCATTGGCCCATCAAGTCACACATCTTTGTGAACGCTGGGAGGTTGGATGCAATGGATGGAAGTGCGTACCCGCTCAATCCTTGCCCTCCAGAAAGATACTGACTGCTCTTTTGTTCTTCGCCTGGGACAGCGAAAGGACTGGGTGATAACTTAATAGGGTGCTTAAGAAGACCCTCGATATCCGCGGGAGTTGGCCTTATATACCGCTTCGATCCTGTGAGAGTAGAGGTGAACTTTGGGGTGCCGCTTGTTGCAAGCAAGAGCGATGGTGTGCGGAGGGGCTTCCAAGTTGGCATTGGCATGGAGTTTCTGTAAATTCTTCATGTTCGGAAGTGCATGTCAGATTTAAATGTCTGGTAGCTAGATCACAACTCGCGAGCCTTCTTCGAACTTTGGGAACAACTCCCACCGTGTGACCCCTCGAAACGATAAACGATTTTTATTGGCTGACTACGCTACAATTAACCCCACGGATGTTACCTAATCCTTCACTTCTCGCTTTACTGCTTGCATCCACTCAGCCAAGGTCTATACTTAAGTGTCTCGTGCGTTCAATTGCGTCTCATATATGTTCTACTGATAAACTTGACATAGTTGTATGCCTCTACCATATGACTTATGTGCTCGCGTCCAAAACGCTTTTCGAGCACGACACCACAAAATAGCAGTGGACCATACAACGCAAAACCTCGGGATCCTAAGCATCCTCTTGCGGACCGGCTTCATTTCCAACGTCACGCGTGGAACCATCGAGTCACCCTCTCCCACTGACTTCCTCCGCGTTGGCGAAGCCCAGCGTCGTATATGGGCTGAGCTTAAATACCGCGACGACCGGCCTGTCCTTTCGGATATGGAACTCATTAGTAGACCCAGTAGACGCATTTTTATGGACATCGGGGAGTTGCGACGGATTTGTTCCGGGCGCCGGGCGCAAACGATTAAGCCGCTGGG
The DNA here is from genome assembly GCA_016628065.1 of Suillus lakei. NCBI lineage: Eukaryota > Fungi > Basidiomycota > Agaricomycetes > Boletales > Suillaceae > Suillus > Suillus lakei. Next base: position 334,946 of record JABBWA010000024.1, on the reverse strand, counting down.
CATGGGTGAAATTGCGGTGGTACGGACAAAAAGCAAGGAGCATGAATGGTTGGAGGCGCGAGAGGCTTTGCAGTTAAATTTGGACGGGGAGGTGATTTGTCGAGCTCGTTGACCCCGTCGAAGGCCTTCTGTTGGTGCGCAATAAGAGTCATGGTTTGTTCATTCATTGAAGCTGATCCTACTCTCTAGTTCTGTCCTACATATCATATAGACATGTCCGCCTCTTCACAATTATCTGAGGCGTGTACGTGTTTTTGATACTTAGCACCTTCATAATGCCGGGGAGTTCATATCCTGATCTAATAGCCTTGGTTATCACATCGTTGACACAGGGTGCGCCACGAATTTGTCCAGGCGCGACTTTAGCCACAATGTCACAATTTTCGGCGAGCCTGTATGCTAATGGCTCTTTTTGATCATAAGGAAAAGAAGACAGCAACAGTTCCATCGGTAGATAGGAAGGTATCATGGTACTTGCACTGATGAGTTCACACACAAGGAGCGTATAGTGACACGACAATAATATCCATCGAAATAAGGTAATACCCCGCAAAACCCAGAGGACCCCCAAGCTTCATCCTACGCCGTCATCCGTTGCTTAAAGACCAACATTGATGGGAGTACAACCAATGCTGATGACACCATTCTGGAGAGGGTACATTGGTTCAATTCTAAACTGGTGGATTTGGTACTCACGTATTTCTCATTCTCGCAGCAAAGGGGCTCTTGGTTTCCTGCACAGCCGTCGGAAGTACCGACAACGTTGATCCCAGAGCACGAAAGGGCCACAAATGCATCCACTACTGCAGCGACGTCAACTAGACCAAGCTCGTACAGGTTAGGCTCTTTTTGCGCATACTACAATTTTTTTAATTAGGACATCATTGTATGCTTTTCGTTGAATTGAGCTCACAGTGTTGTCTTTGTTACAACACTCGATGACACCGGTGTCGCACTGGCTTTGAGCAGCAGCAAAGATGGCAAATGGAAGGAGAGCGAAGATGCTGAAGATCATTTTGGCGAGAGAAGGCGAACAAGAGTGATACTTGGTGGGCGGAGATGGGAGATGGAGGCCCATTCATTTTTTTGGCCTTTTTTTTTAAGCATTCTCCGTCTTTATTTACGGGAATCTCACCAGAAATTCAGAAGTGAGAATTTCCCTTGTCGCCTTCGAATTTTGACCAGTCGATTTGCGTTAGTGAACACGACATGAAACACATATATCCCTCCATACGGAGTTGCGTCTTTGCTTCGAGTGCCACTCAATCCCCTCATGAACCACCAGGAGTTCCGTCAAAGATTCTTCTGGATTCTGATGACGTGCGGGTTACGCTGCCATTCCGTACTGGTCTTCAATCAATGATGGCACGCTCGTTCTCGTCAGCGTAATATTCGTGGATTGACTTTTCTTGTCGAATTTTATTCTGATTGTTCGGATCGGCGTTTGCAGCACTGTGGGCCCCAGATACAAGTTCCTGATATCTTGGTCACGGTCTCGACCACAACACTTCCACTCAGACTTGCACGATGATCCTGGGCACGGTCTCTTCCTCGCCCAGTGGACACGACACTCAAGATTAACGTTAACACCCTATTCATTGTTCAATTGCCACCATATTAAGACTGTAATGAATGATTGACGAGCTTAAGCCGCCAATAATCCCGTTTTGGAACGTAATACATTTGTCTGGACTCTGCGGACTTATACACAACGCAAATAACGCGACGAGTGGTATGGGAGTGTCCAGTTATGCCCGCAGTCTTGTACTACTACAATATGAAAAGCATGCGGACAATCATGTTAATGGGTAGGCTGACCAGGCCATTCTATTGATTATGGTATGCTATTAGTCGCGCTGGCTGTATGTGCAAATCACTGACATAGGTATTGTCCTCGCAGCACAGTGGCTCCTGGTTGGCGGTAGATCCCGAAGAAGTGCCCACAACACTAATACCAGAATACGAGAGGCCAACCAAACCATCAAAGTTGCAACGTCAGCGAAGACGCTTACAATTCCCTCTTGCTCCAACTCCAAGTAGGAGGCAGCATTGCTTTGGAGTACTGTTCAAAGCATCAGGTTGGGCCGCGGCGCCTTAGTGCGTGTCTATCATGTGATATTCATAAATTTGAACTAGCAATGGAGGTGCTGTTGCAACAGATAATGTCACCTGTGTTGCACTGCTATGCGACTCCCAGAGTAACGATAGGGAAGAGGGCGGGGATGCTGGCGATCATATTGAGTTGATGAGTCTGCTACTCTGGCTATGTGTTCTCCAAAGTACGCGGCCCTGGTCCGCCTGCGATGTTAATTTTTGTATTGGCCATACTCTTTAGAAGCACCCGGCGATGACTTAATCTTCTGTTCAGTACCAAGAGTCTAGATTCGATGCTGCATACGTTAGAGACGCGACCGTCACGTGACTGCGATTGCCCGAGATTTACATAAACGATGAACGATTTTAATTTGCTGACTACGCTATTGATGCTATAACTCTAGAGTCTAGACTCTGAATCGATACTACGTACGCGACCGTCTCGTGACCGTGATCCCGAACTCAGTATACTCATATACATAGCCGAGATCCTAGGAGATTCTCGAGGTACTGTGGGGCGCTACATGTTCAACCTTTCATCCTAAACGTTTTCTCGGGGGACCACCTTCAATGCGCCCAACATCCGCATTAGATCGGCGTCACGGAAAATTCATGTTGCCCCGTCGAGTCGTTTGTCTAGCTTCTTGAATCTTCACGCATTGTTTGGTGAGGACTGAGGATCTGTGTGGCATCTAATCAACTCTAATGTCTCTACGCCCAGGCCCGGATTTGTCTATGCTGCAAACAATACTATAGTACTCTCGTTGATACAGCTGCGGGGATCTATCCTTCGCCCGCACTCTGACATACAAGATCCCCAGTAATCACGCAGAGACGTTAATAGGTGAACAACTAAGATTGACCAGGCCATTCTGAAAGATGGTCAATTCGGGTACTTTGACAAGACTGATGACTCACGGTCTCGACGTCTTCGCAGCATAGAGGCTCCTGGTTCGCACCGCAGCCTTGGGAGGTGCCCACAACGCTAAATCCCGAGCACTCGTTCTGCGCCCGACGCTTAACGATTCCCCCTTGCTCGAAATATTCTGCCGCCTCGGGGGACTGTGGAATGGGGGTGAGTAATCATTTCGCCAAGCAATATTTTGGTGATGTACCGCGGATTTCCTCTCACAGCACATAATCGCTCCTGTATCGCACTGCGAGTCGCCAGCCACGACGAGGAGCGTCAAGGACAAAAGAGTTACGATACGTGTCAACATTTTGTGTCGAATTGACTAGTCAAGTTGGTGTGTACACAACGGGGTAGATTTGAATCTAATTGACCTCCATGCAAGCTGCCCATTTATGCATTCCCATTGTTTGATGTTGTGTCTGTAGGCAGTAGAAGTCCGTTATTTCTTCGCGAAGTCCAGCGTTCAAATCAGCTACTACGGACCAGCGTCGGTGCAACCGACCTAGCACCGACGTGAACCTAGTAAGGCCGTAACTACGAAAGCGCTCTCATCTTGGACTCATAAGTTGTAAGTGTTACTCACTTTTTTGACCATTGCATTGTATGATTCGCCGTCTTGAAGGATGGTGCCTGTCCATGCATAAATACAGCCCGTAAACTTCCTCAAGCATCTAGTAGAATCTTCTTCAAGTGGAGCTTAAGTGCGCATCCAAGAAATTGTTGCTTCATCTCCACGAAATTTGTGTCCGTTAATCTCGCCTGACATTCATCCATTGTTGCGGGCCCTTATGCTAGAGAAAAAGTATGCGAATTGCCTATCATTGTTGAATTATGATGAGATTCTTTGCGTCGTCTTTAACGATATCTCCGTGCGTGGTGTAATACATATTGTATGTACGTACTATATAATGCCTATTACAGTTGAATGCAAATCCTCGTCAATACACTTGTCGCGGACAGAAAGTATTCCAGGTTCAAATTCTTCCGAGATGTCAGTGATACTCTGCGAGCCCTGCAATTGAATACGTGTTATTGTTCAAGCATTTGTCAGGGATCATATCATTAAGATTCCTCCATATATAACTGCCTTCGTCTCTTCTTCCGTCTCCTGAATATCACGAATAGTTGTTCATGATGAAAATGATCCATTGGTACCGACGACTGAGGGGCTGTGATGATACTTTTGCGTGTTCAACGAATGACCTCCAGACAGGGCGCAAGTGATCCGTTCTGCGAACGGTTGGGAGATCCGATCATATTCAATGCAAAACATGTTGCCGACGCCAGCACTCCCCATCCCGTCCAATGTTCGTTGGAGAGGGAAAATCATGTTACAACATCCTTACTGGTACAGTTGTTATGTGCGTTGTGTTGTCTCGTGTAATGATCATGCCCAATAGTTTCCTCTGTCTCAGGAAATGCGCGCCTTCTGGTGTTATCGTTCAGCGCTCACGTGTCACTTAATAAGGGTTCCTTCAGCCTTGATATGGGCTTCATGGGATCTCCGGTAGGGATGAAGCCCTGCGAAGTGGATTTTACATTTATGATGATACAGCGATACAAAACATGGAGAGTTCTTTATACAACTTGTCTGCTGCGCCGCGAGCGGTTGACAGTGCTGGAACGGTCCAAGTGGGATTTCAGCATCCGTAAGGTCTGCACAATCTCACCTGTCGCCACCATCAGCTCGGTAAGACAACAATAACGAATGCCTCGACTCACCCGCAAGCTTCGGCGTATCCGCCTCGAAGTCGTAACGTTTGCTCCCGCTGTCCCGTTGTACGATTATCTTGAAAAGCGTCGACGATTTCGCGGACTGTTGACATTGGATAATGCTCTTGATATGGAATGACGCTGTCTTTCCACTATCAAAGACCGCTTTGGCCCTGTTTGTGGATGGCATGATCTGGAGGAAGACTGTCATTACCGAGCTTTGGTGATGATGGAGGATCTTACATGGATATAAACACCATCAATAGCCAAAGTGCGTTCCTGACGAGCTAGCATAGGCATTTTGCGATAAATGGTATATTTCTTTTATCAAAAATCAAAACCGTGAGTAAGACCTGTCGGAAAGAATCGCCAACCTTGTATGCTGTCGCGTAGTCGGCCGCAGTGCTTAACTGCATCTCTGGGATATCCGATATCCGTTTGGAAATAGAAGCTGGAGAAAGAAAATCATTTAGCAATTGTGTTAATCAGAAGATGTTTACTAGCACCATTTGGGTCCGTCGTGCGTGCTGATCTGCTTTCGGGTTCGATGCCCAGTTGAGGCAGCATGGATCTCTTGACCAGCGTCAGCTCGCGTCCTACCTCCGAGACTAGCAACTGTGCGGTCGAGGTACGCCAACATGTTGAGTTCGTTGACAATCAGAGCGTAGTCCTTGAGATTTGCCAGTTTGCGCTTCCGGCAAACTAATTCAAGTACCTCCTGCATGTACATACCCGCTGACCTGTGCTCAGTGGTGAGGGGGGTAGAGGGGAACATGGCAAAATCCAACTTACACAGGGATGGTAGTGGATATATGAACTGCATCAGCGGTATCCGCAACACGAATACGCAAGAACAGTTGGGGCCCGTGGCTTGATGAAGGGCCCAAAGAAGATGATAAGATTGGAGTTGTACCGAACATCGCACTGGTAGGGCCGGAAACGGATGGCAACGTCAAGCCACCTGGAGGTCCTGAATCCTGCTTCTTTGGCGCTGTCATAACTCTCGAGGGCCGTCGCTGTATCTTGGTCTCCAGTTGTTCATTTTGTTGTACTGAAGGGGATAATTAGCGTTGACAAACAAGGAAAAGGTGCCGTACTTTGCAGTGGGGTAGCAGCCAGAATAGCGAATGCCTCAAATCCGAACTTCGAGATCTTGCCCGTGCGGTCAGGTGCTATGAAGAAAAGTATGAATTTTCTCCTATCCCAAGCGGACAACTGGACATACGCGGGAAATCCTCGTCGACCTCACCGTCATCCTCTGCAATGCGCATGATCCAGCCAATTGCAGAGAGCTTTGGGTCATCATCCTTAACATCTGCATTCAGTTCGGGGAGCCATCGCTCGTCCCAGTACGTCCATAAAGCGAAACCAATGACTTCCTCGATAGTCGCGTCTTTCCGCACGTTCAGAGTCACATGTTCACCACGAGGTTCTGTCGCGTGCGGAAAGTAAACCTTGACGTCCACTGAGGCTGTTTCTCCCCGTCCAGATATGGCACCATATAGTTCACTGAAAGGGTTAGCGGGACCGCCTGACGAAGCAAGGATAGCGGTGAGAGCAGATACATGCGGGCGCGCTGGTACGACAGGCTTGCGTGTGAATGTCATGTCGGACGGAGCATCAGTAACAGGTAGTGAAATTGAGACGCCTCTTCTTCGCGTTTCTTGTTTGGGGGGAGGTGGTTCAGATCGCTGATCAGGCTTTGGTACCGGACTGATCATCTCGAAGTAAGTCTCGATGGGTTTGGAGTGAAGGGTTGGAAGAGACCCCTCGTGAGTGGTGTCCGTAGCACGATGTTCAGATACAGGGCTCAACCGTGAGCGTGCTCGGGTGTAGGGAGCAACGAACGGCGATGTTCCAAGCGTTGAAATATTGGACCCGGACAGTGCTGAGGCAGTCCCTGAGAGGAGGGAGACCCCATCAGATGCGCTGTCCGAGTGCATGCCTCGGGTAGCAGCGAAATCTCTATATGTAAGGCGGTGAGCTTTGCAACCAAGCAATTGATACAACACCGTACGGATCAAATTCATCAGCTTCATCCATATTGTCGTCTCCTGGAGTCACCAAATCATAGTCGTCATCGTTATCATCTTCCAACATGCCATCCTCGTCATCGGATGAAGAGAGATCGGGATTGAGGCTGCGTGCCGTTACGGAGGGAATCTTTGGCATGGATGCTGGGACGCCGCGACGCGCCATCATTCGCACCCTGCGCCTGGCCTCCATTTCGGCCGCACCTTTGAATTTTGGCACAAAGGGAACATCCCTCGGGAGTAGCTCAGGAGGGGGGTCGTCTTTCCTTAGTACGGGTTGATTTTGTACAGGTAGAGGTTGCGTGACATCACCCTGTTCTGAAGTGATTGGACACGGATCAACTTCACTAGCAGCATTGATGAAGTTGACGCGCGGCAGGGCAGCGGGTGCATCTGCTCCTTCGTTATGCATGTTGGCTCTCTTGGCGATGAGAGAGGCCCTTTTCGACGTAGAAGCGCGTCGACCTGATACTCTCAAACCAAACGCTCCCGATCTATTGCCCATGATAGTTTGGTGGTGCTTAAGACCAGTCGCCCCAGGGAAACCCGATGACTTATTAGGACCTTCCGATTCATCGTCTGATATGGGTGGACTGGAGGGATATTCGAGTTCTGGCCAACGATGAACATCGGCGAGTGAGGCTGCAAGGATATAAGGGTTTGAGGTGTAGGATGGGCTCAGGGAGATTATTCGTGCGCCATATGGGTCATCGACGTTGCGCAGGTAGGACAGTCTTAGGCTGTGAACTAAGTATCTATATATCAAAGGCATGAGTGTACCATTGGGATCATCCAGACCTTACCAGGCGTACCCTGGGTCACTGATGAGAGACATGACGTCTGAATCTATTAGTTCGGTCGTCCCCTGACCTTCGCTAGCAGGATAGCAAATTACAACTTCAACCTTGAGATATTTTAGAGCAGTGAAAATAATAGAGCCTGAGCCAAGTCTGAGTAGGTAAAGCGCGTTATTTGCGAGTTCAAGTTGTTGGTTAGACAACTGATAGGTACAGTACGTACTACAAAGCACCGTGACCAATCCATATTGACCGGGTACATACACGTAACCGGTGACCGGTATGTAGTCAACTTGTCGAGCCTTTGTCGAGCCTCGTCTCGAGTCTGTGCATCACTTTGCTTGATCATGGTAACAGAACAACAAGAGACAGATCATTGATTGATGTAATACAACGGCGAAGTACGAGGATGGAAACGACATCATTCCAAGATTTCACAGCATCGCCGCCGGAGTCTTGTTTCCTGACTCTCTGCAACACCTGCATATCGCCGTTTCGTCAGTGTTTATGTCGTCTGTGCTGATGGTCTCCGTCTGATCCATTGTGAGGTGCTCTCGGGCTGTAAGCTTTGTCAGGGGAACGGTTCGTAGCGCGTCTCATCTGTAAAAATAATCCATTGCATCCCACTTTCTCTATCTCGTTCTTGGCGAGGACGGGTTGCTGGGACGAACAGATCTCAATAAGTGGCACTATCGCATCGAGGCGTCAACTTCGCACCAGAGGATGGATAAATTCACCTGTTATATAAACTATCTTCGAAGGATGGACTAAGTTCATCATCTTCGACTGTGGCACTGGCAGTCGACTCATCAGCGTGTTGCAAGTGTACCTTCTTTTATACATATGGGACACGTACGAAGTCCAAATTAACCAGGGTGATCATTGCAGTAATCGATAAATACGATCAATCGGTCAAATCATAGAGTTGCCGTCGTGACCGCAGACCGACATGTAGTGGAATATTTAGTAGAAATCGGGGAGCGAACGTTTGAACTTTGCGCCACAATATATGCGGGAATATTGACGATCAAACCAACCTAGTGGCGCAAGGTTGGTGAAAGGTACATCATCGGTATTGGACCAGGCACCAACTATGTGTCTCGTGCAGAAAGCCTTGCGAGCAGAAATACGGAGGGGCAAATGTTGGAACATCCTAGGTCAAGGTTGCGGTGTCGACCAGTCGTCGTTGGTCTTCCCCGGACGCATACAAGGAGTTGCTATAAATTCCAGAAGGACAGAGAGGACGTATAGTAAGACGGAGGACGCACAAATGATAATCATATATAACGCAATGACGTACGTTCTGAAGTTCAGAGAGAAGACTCGGGCTTGCAAGAAGGGTCAACGGGTCTAAGCTGAAGTAACAAGTTGAAAGTTCCAACCCGCAGTCACCGCACATAACTGTGCGAGTATGTACTTGGACTACCTGATTTTGAAACGTACGTGGATTGGCTGAATTCCTCGCTGCTCCTGTAGTAGCGGATGTGAGAATCCTGCTTGGCAAATGTATTTCACCTTGGTGGTTCCGATGGGAAGCTCTATCAGCTTGAGACAGTACTTGTGTTGTTCGGTACGTTCAAATTTGACCGCTGCTTCGGCGAGGTTACCCTCATGACGTAGACTGACCGAGCGGTCTTCCTTAGACGGACTGATCGAAGGAAGACAATACTTGCTTCGTTTCTTCGCAGTAAGTATGTAAGCGCGGTATTTGGGTCTTCCGTCGCGGAGACCGCCCCTCGGCTTTCTTTCAACGCCATGGAACGAAGAGGGGAATTCCAAAACTGTCTTGGACCTGAATGTCTGTAGAGAACTATCAGAGAAGAGATGCCGATGCGTATGTATCACAATAGGTAGAAAATACTCTGGACATCGTCAGCAATCAATCGGCAGTACGTTCAGGTGTACAGGTAACCGAGCGGTCTCCTCACAACGAACCTGTCGAAGAAAGACATAAGTTCCCAAGTGCAGTACTAGAATTTCTTTCTGGCATAAATAACGGCAGGTACCCCTCTCGGGTTTCTTTCATAACCGTGGAGCGGAGAGCTCGGGGAATTGCAAGGATCGGAGAAAATCATAATATTACTGTATCACGTGATATCCAACCAATGAAAAGTGATTCACCAAGGTTCCAGTCGCAACGTAGAAGACGCGCCTACACCGTCGGCATCAACTGAAACTATGATGCCGACACGGCGGGGCTCGGTGACTGTGATGATATCCCGAAGTCACAAGGCCTCTCCCGCAGGTATAAAGCCTGGCGGGTTTGTTCGATCACTCTTCAGTTCAAGTCGCCCCCTCAGCTCCTTGATCACCCAACTTCAACGCTCTTTCGAAAGCATCCCAAACCAGACTTTAGTTTTACAAAAATGTTTGTCCGTATCCTTACTATCACGTCTCTCGCCGTTCTGGCTATCGCCACGCCCCTCGCTCTGCGCGATGATAGCGGCCAGTGCAACACCGGCACCATCCAGTGTTGTCAGTCGACTCAGCCGGTGAGTTTCATATATACGAACATCTCTGTAATTCATACTTATATCGATACTAGGTCGATGAGTACAACAAGAACACGACGATTTCTGGGGGGATCCCCATCTTCGCCGATATTCTCGGTGACGTCGGTCTCGGCTGCAGCCCAATCTCCGTGATTGGCACTGGTCAAGGTGCGACCTGTTTACAGCAGCCCGTCTGCTGCAGCAACGAGAATTACGTACGTATTCAGTCATCGTCGTCTATTTTATTTTATTTAACTTTACTTCTGCAGAACGGCCTCGTCAACATCGGCTGCACGCCCATCAACGTCTTCCTCTGATATTTGAAGGCGGGGGAGCGCGCTTGGGATGGGGGGATGAGCGCTAGCTTTGAACGCGGTCGCTATCAGTTTGTTATAGTTTTACTTGGGCTTCAGAGGTTCCCTATTAGCAAAATGTCAACGCACGCTCTTTGTTTCCAGTTGATCCGTCTGAAGTTAAAGTTAATATAGTAATACCAGCTACCCTTAACGATGCTTGCCTGTCAACTTTAGCCTTTTGGTTGAACTTTCATTTCATGTCTCGAGCTCCTATGTAGACGGCAGATCTGAAATTTCCAAATTAGGCAGGTGTTCAAGATTGACCTCCATTCAGGGAAGACCATTTCTCCTTCATACATACGAAACGCAGAGGCTCGAGCTAGAGCCCTCTTGTGTTTGCGACTGGTTGGTACTACATAGGACATGTTACCACGCGTTTGAACGTCGTCGTTTCACTATGAGGGATCACTGCACGCTCAGGGTTTCACTGCGGACTAAGGTTAAATAGATAATGGGTAACCCAGAAAGCTATCCTACAGACGTGACAATATAACTCAATCATAGTGCTTCAATGATCTGCCGCACCTCTCTTGCCCTCCCTGCGAATAGTGAGATTTGCTTCTTCCCGTCCTGCATGAGTTGCTCATAGCTATTCTCGATCTCCCGCCTTATCCATTGCTCGACCTGTAAGACATCGCTCTTCAGGAGTGAGCGTTTCTGGTTGGAGAGAAGGAATAGCTGCAAGTTCTGGAGATAGAGATGGCGGAAGTGATGTCGGAGGGTGGGGTGGACTGGAAAGGGGAGGGTCGTATGATTTTGGCGTTTCATCAACAGCCATAGGTGCGTCATTGTCATGAGGTGTTTCTAGTCGCGGGGGAGGACGAGGCGTGGCTCTAAGGTTATCCACCTCTACATCGCTCGGATATTGGTCACTGTGAAGATCGTCCTGAATACGTTCTCGTTGTACTAGGAGTATTATCCGCTCTCGCAGGTGCGTCGACCTTTGCTTCCGACGGGACACTTTCTGTTTCCGATATGATAGGGTCCGTCTCAGATTCTGAGGCTACTACTTCGGCCTCGGATAGGGTTGCCAGTGTTGACTTGGACGATCTCACCGGAGCCTTCTTGCTAGTCGCTTTAGCTTTGGCTGGTGGCTTAGATGTGGAAACAGCGCGTCCCGTTCGTCTTGTCTTTAGTGCTTGTACTTCCTCGACAATCTCTGCCTTCGCAAGTTCATCACCTGAGTCGGACTGTTCAGGCTTGGCATCGGGCGGAACATCAACTGCCCCTTTCTTCATCCGTGTTCGTGAAACTGTGCGGGGTTTGCTACCTGATGCGCTGAAAAACGGGCACCGCGTGCCGGATTTAGTGTCGCGTTTCTTATGTTCCCCTCTGTCGTGGATGGGTCACCTTATATCTCAAGGGGAGAGCTTTATGTACCTACATTGGATCGTCGCCCGTATCCCAACCACCCAGTGAGAGGTTGCAATACAAGCAAGTCACGGTATCATCACCCTTTGTTTGAGGGGTGTACACGAACCCTCCCTGAGCCATCTAAAGATGACGAGTGGGATTTAAAGTACGACGCAAATGAGCGTGGGGACACACCTTCTTTGAGCTTGCGCCGTGATCATCTTGCTCGTCATGAGGCCACAAGTCTTCGCCGAATGTCTGGAGACGCGCCTTCTCCATCGCCTTGCTCGTTGGTAAGCGTTTCTTGTTCAAGAACACAAAGCTAGTTTTCTTGTGAACATCTCTCATGCTTAGAAGACGCGTGAACGCACCTTCCATCCTCTGCAATATCCTCGCTGAGTCCGCACCGGACTATTGCCCATGCACAAGTACTGCCACACTTCTGCCAATGAATCTGGAACGGGTCATCCTCTTCGTCCCAGTCGCTCAGCTCTTTCTGACAGAGAAAGCAAGCGACGCTATCCCTGTCCTCCCAGCTTGGTACCCAGTAGAAGCCTGCTTCAGCAAGAGTGTTTGGGTTGGCGTTGAAAGAGGCAGGATGGGGCCATTTCACGGTTGCGGAAGCCGAGTTTGACTTTGAACTCTTTTTTACGCGCTTGGATTTGAGAAAGGAGTCGATGCGTGCTTGAAGGCTTTCCATCGCGGTCGAGGTGGTCTTGGAGAGAGATCAAGGTTTAAGAAGGTCACGTGCATGTGCATTGTGCGCGCCGATGCACCCGGCCGGATTCCGACAAGAGCTCGCTGTCTACCACGATCCACAACTACATTCTGACAACGACTACGACGACAATGAAAAGGACATACGGACGTAAGAACTCACGCCGTGCGCGACCAAATTCACCAGATGTGGAGGTTGTGCCTTCTCCACCGCGGAAACGACCCAGAATCGAGGTTGAGATCGTGCAGCCGCCGTCTAATGCACATTTATCACCACCCAAAGTAACTAGTCCTATCCGAAGAAGTACAACGGTGCCTGACGTGAGCTCAATTTCGAGCACGCCGTCGAACATACGTACGCCGACTAAGCCAGCACGGGATTTGAGTACATTGTTCTCCGCTTCCCCGCATCGGACGCCTGAACTCACCTGGAAGGTCGCTCGGAGTGGTGAAGCGGATGCTGTCACGCTCTCGCACAGAGCCATCTGTTGATCACAATGCCAGTCACAGTGTCTGCTCATTAACCCGTGCGTCTTAGTCACCCTACTGAGTTTGGTGACGCTAATATTACAATCCCTAGCATCGTCTAATACACTTCCTGTTCATCCTTCTCCACCGAAGATGATTTCCTCGCGGTCACCTTCTCCGACACAGAGCAAACCCTTACCGACAAAGCACACACGGACGTATGCTGGCGCATCACGTTCGTACCGTATTGCGCTTCCGGCAGCTGATCTCGCAGAGCCGGACGACACGCGTGAATCTTATGCTGATTTGCGGTCCCGGTGGGGTGTCGACAACTCCGAGGACGATCCACGTCCTTTCGACAATGATACTCGGGTGTTGAAGAGGACTTCTAGCGTGGGTTCGCGGGTACTAGCGAATGGGATGATGAATGATCTCAAGAGTATTACGGAATTGCGGAGCAAGGGCGAGAGCAGACGATTTCTTGACGAGGTGGGGTATCTATTTGAAGGCATAGAGAGTGGTTGTGCTATTGCACTACGCAGAGCCAGGTGCGTACTGGCACGTGAAGGAACTTACAAGCTCACTTTCACCGTGAACAGCGTCTTGGAAATTGTTACCTAAACTATGCGACCCCGAATTTAACCGTCGCGCGAAAATATCTGATTTTTATGCCCGTACTTGGGATGTGTTCGTCAAAGCCCGTGAAGAGGGTCCAGATAAGGTGTGTTCACATCTTTCCTGTTGACCCTGTTCCATGTCACTTGTTACGAAACATGAACTTAACCTTCCGTAGATTCTTGATGCCACCCTCTCCTTCTTTGCGTTCCTTTCCACCCGCGACCCCCAAACCCTTTCCGAACTTGCTCATAAACTAGAACTCGTCCCCACTCTTCCTCGATATCCTGCGCTCCCTCACTCCCACTTTCGACGTGAAGGGTGATGGGCTAAATCAAGGTATGTTCTGTAGCAATAACTTCACTGACAGACTTTATTCTCGATATTCGTCAACGTGACCAACCGCTGACCAACCATCCAGGTTTGAAGAAAGACATCCTTGCACTTGCCCTGTCAGGGGTAGATGCATCGGGGCTCAGGGCATCAGGCACCATCCGCACAGATGTGGCGCCGGTGAGTACGTTTCGCGGCGGCTGTTGGGAATGATGTGATAATTGGTTTTGTTCATTTTCTTGGGGTCTTGTGACATTGATTGGCATTCATGTCATGCTAACTATTGGCGGTAGCTCAAAGCCCTTGCAGACGTGATCGCGAAATCAGGAGTGGTGAAAGGTGTACGCGAGGTACGTTATGCTCTTGCTCCTCCTTTCATTTTGATTCCCTCGCTCATTGCTCTTCATTTATCTATACGCCATAGCTCTCCACCCGTACCCTGGTCAGCACTACACTCTCGTCCTTGCCGCCTTCCCTCCTTCCGCCTGCATCTCAGATCATCCCATTGATCCTCAACTCCCTCCGTGCAGAGCTGCTGCTTGTACCTCCACGCGTCAGTGCTTGGGAGAGGGGGTTGGAGCTGTTCCCTGGTTTCACAGGCACGGATATAGGGTTAGGGGAAAATGGGAAAGGGAAAGAAACACGTAAACACTCAGATCCCCCGATAGATATCGCTACTCCCTCCCTAGCTCACATCCACGCGTGTCTCTGCCTCGTAGACGTCTACCTGCTGGAACAGTGGATGGGCCACGTCCAATCCCGTTCTGGTGTCGCAAGCGATGGTTCACATGAGACCAGAGAAGAATTACAGATCTACCGTGCTCTGGCAGACTCGGCACTTACAGACGAACTCGTGGAGTTGTGCGTGGCTGCCGAGATTCTTGTGCGCGATTGTGTGCGGGATTTGGATGCGATGAACAAGGACGAAACTGGTGCTGTGGAAGAGGATGCGAAGGAAGGTCAGGGTGAGCTTGGTACGTTTTCGGTCCTTTTCCTCTCTTCACTTCAATTCCCTGCCTCGTTCCCCAAACCATTATCCCAAATATGTTTCAGAAACTTGCACACACTCCCCCACGAATACCAGCCGGGATAAACGGGAAACTAACACCTCTTTTCAAACAGCACGCAAAACCCTCTTCTCAACCCTCCGTATCCTTACGCTTCTCCCATCCTCCACATCCTCTCATTCCCGTCCTTCATCTTCATACTCTCGCTCGTCCCTGACATATTCTGATGCCCTTCACACTTCCTGGATACCAAGCGACACAGCCCTATCCCTGATCACTCGCGTGGTGTTACATGCACAAGCTGGATGGTTTAGTCTTGGCGGCGACGGGGTTAAGGGAGAACGGGGCGATGAAGCGACGCAGGGGAACGCACAACATACGGCAAAACCGGAGGACACAGATACTACTTCTTCACCTCTACCCGGTTCCCGACTTGAATCTACACGTTCGCCTCGAAAACGGGCACCGTTCCCTGTTACTTCACCGTCCAAACTCGCGCATAAGCCTTCGAGCAAAACGAGTGCATCAAGTAAACTTGGCAGGCAGGGTCATGGAAGCGGTACGCTGATTAAAGGTACCAGCACATCGAGCCAAGGAAATGGTATGGGTAAAGGGAAAAGCAAGGCAATATCAGTCCCAACATATTCTCTCACACGTGTTGAGTCCTTCGACTTACTTTGTCTCGCGCTTGGGTTGCTTCTGAACTGGGCGTCTGGGGGTATTGAAGGCGAAGGGGTGAGTGAGGGGATGGAACGCATTCGTGAGTATTTCTCTTCTCCCGCTGTCGAGTTTTGTCGACGACGCTTTTCCTCGTCACTGACACTTCTTGCATAGTTCTCAATCCCGCCTGCTCTGCCACTCGCAACTGCGCGCACATCTGTTCGTGCCCTCCATCCTCGCAGCTACCGCTGCTTTCGTGTTTGGTGTCAGTGTATCGGGCCTATAGCGGTTCTGTATTCGCATCTACTGATTCTTTATCGCGGAAACGAAATATCGTGTCTGGCCATGAACCCGGTCGAAAGCCGTTATCTGCATGCCAGAAGCAAAATCCTCCCTCTGCGAGCCCTAGCGGCCCCTCCACCTCTCCTAGACATAAAACTCCTTCCTCCCAACCCACATTGAACACATCCAGCATGCCTCGATCTCCCGAACTCACTTTCCTGGCAGGGTACACCGCTGTCCTGCTCGGCCTTTTCTGTGCACCCGCAGCCCCGCGCGAAATCCGAGTGCTACCTACTAACCGATCACTGATATTTGGCGACATCCTCATCGAGACGCTCATCAGAGACGTGCGAGACTTTTTGGCGCTTTATGAAGATCTCGAGGGAGAGCTCAGTAGCGAGGGCAATATGATGGATGTGGATGTAGATGTGGGTCCAGATGCAGATGGACGGCGTAGTGGAGAACGAGGGCAAGGTGGGGGAAAGGGAAGGAGCAAAGCACTTGAGAAGAGGAGCGAAGATGTAGCGCGTGGGGTATTGAGAGCGTTGGAGGCGCTACAAGACGATGGACCATGAGATAGTCGATACTTGCTTCCGACTGGTGGGTTTGAAGATCAAACCTTTCTGCCAATGAAGATGAATGATTAGTTCTCTTGTGGCACCATTTCACGTGGAGCTAGACGTTTGTGACACTGAAAAAAATGACATCTGAAGCTTTGAAGGACGGCCGCAAACGTTGCTTGATAGGAAGTCAGCTACAAGAATCCCAGACGTCCGAACTAATATAATCTATCCCTGCTAGGTATATAAATATTATCGAGCTCGTTCTCTTCATGTCGTAGTGCTAGTCCTGTCAATAAGTAGAAACACGTGTAACCTGTCAGCAGACTGCGAAGGCAGTAAATATCATCCTCCCCAATCCTCAAATTTTTCTCACAAGTTACGCACCATAACCTGAGGCAGGCAGTGGGTGAATTCGCGTCCGAGCCACTCCGAGCCGCTCGGCATCTCGCGGTGCTTCCGCATAAATTTGAACCCGCTAATTCTGTTCAGTGCTCTCCCCATCTTTCCTCAACGTTCTGCTCGACGATCACGACAGCGACGTCCATCATGCTTGCTCGCTCTGCAGTCCGTGCTTTTTCCGCCAACTCCCGTACTTTCTCTTCGTCTGCTGCATGGCAAACGAAAGTTGCCGTCCTTGGCGCTGGCGGAGGCATTGGACAACCATTGTCGCTCCTTCTCAAGACTGACCCACTCGTCACCTCTCTCAGTCTCTATGATATCCGTGGCGCACCCGGTGTTGCAGCTGATGTAAGCCATGTTGACGCTCACAGCGAGGTACGTCGTTACTCGCTACATACGCTAACTATGGGTTAGTTCAATCAACTTCCAAGGTCACTGGTTACCCGGCTGACAAGCTCGACGAGGCCCTTGATGGCGTCCAAGTCGTTGTTATCCCTGCTGGCGTTCCAAGAAAGGTGCGTTTCCTCTCCTTATCCTCATGCTTCCTTGCACAATCCTGACCCTGCCTTTCAGCCCGGTGTAGGTTCCTACAACTAATTTGTTCTTCCGCTCTAATGCCTTCCCTAGATGACCCGTGATGATCTATTTAATGTAAGTTATACTGGCTTCCATGATTAGCTCCTGCTAAGCCTATCTCGGAAGACCAACGCTTCCATTGTCCGCGACCTTGCAGCAGCAATTGGTCGTGTCGCCCCTACTGCCCACATTCTTGTCATTTCAAATCCTGTCAACTCCACTGTCCCAATCGTTGCCTCTACTCTCCAAAAGGCTGGCGTTTACAACCCTGCACGCTTATTTGGCGTAACGACCCTTGATGTCGTCCGTGCTGCTCGCTTTACCGCTGGTATTGCAGGCGTCAAGCCCGCGGATACTCCCATTACTGTTGTCGGCGGCCACAGTGGCGCGACCATTGTGCCTTTACTCTCGCAGAATGCACACGGAAAGACTATCACAGGCGACGTTTACAAAGCTCTCGTCCACCGCATCCAGTTCGGTGGTGACGAGGTCGTGAAGGCTAAAGATGGCGCTGGTAGCGCCACCCTTTCGATGGCATATGCTGGTGCCAAGTTCACCAACTCTCTGTTACGAGGTTTGAATGGCGAGAAAGGCGTCATCACGCCCACCTTCGTTGAGAGCCCTCTTTACAAGGACCAGGGCATCGACTTCTTTTCCTCCAATGTGGAACTTGGTGTAAGTAACAGAACAAGTCATCCACTCAAATCGTACTCAAGTACATTATAGGTCAACGGTGTCGAGAAAATTTACCCTCTCGGGCCTCTTTCCGCTGAAGAAGAGAAGCTGATGGAGGCTTGCCTGCCTGAACTCAAGAAGAACATTGAGAAAGGCAAGGCGTTTGTTGAGAGCTCGTAGATTGATTCGTTTTAGATTTGTTGTCCCTCAAAATACTTTTGCTATATGCATGACTTGTTCAAAGCTTGCGCATAAACGAATGTGTTTCAACAGGTTCAAATACTCCTTGTCTGGTACCGAGGCTGTCAAGTTAGTGTGCACAGCCTGCAGCGAACTGCCACGGGTAGATCAATTGATCGATCGCGTTACCTTTCATAAAACTTTCATAAGTCGACCACCATAATTTGAAATGTGTATAGTTACGAGGAGACGTGCTGACGGCCCTGAGCACAAGGTCAGTGGCGCGTGTGATACTTGGTGCGCTCTACGATGCTCACAAAACTTAAAGTGAAGCACCTTGAACCAATGGTGAGCAGTTAAAGATATTTGACCCTTGCTTGGCTTGATGGCGTGTTACTTATCATGGTGCATTACATCCCGTTGTGGCCTGATGTCAAGCCAGAAACGCTTGACGTAATGTCCTTGATTGGATTGCTATATATTCCAACCTACCATGCTCGGCGACACTAGCGCCTCCCTCCATTGGTTCTCTTTTAAGCATGGATTTACAAACCTCCATTAACCTCTCAACCAGCCTCCAGTGCCAGGATGTGAGTGATTGATATTTGTTGACATTTGCGCTTCACTAATACGTAATCTTGGCACTGACAGTATTTCTTCGGTGCTATCATTTTGACCATAATAATATCTCTTATAGCTAACAGGGTTTTTGTTAGTATCACTAACGGTTTTTTGGGTGCGCACTCTTGTCATTTGTCCAACCGCCCTTCACAAACCACTGGTCACAGGTCTACGATTGTTTCCTGACCTTGGACCAGGAGGTGATTTCATCTTCGCGAGATGTAGCCTGTCGATCGACAGGCTAATTGTCGTGTATAGATAACTTTGATTCATGGGTCACCGTGGAAGAAAGGAAGCATTCTTTATGTCATGGAGAGATACTCGCCAGCTTTCTTGCTTTGTGTACACATATATAGTGAGTCCAAATAGCATGCTTTATCGTCAACTCGCAGCTAATCGGGATACGGAAGTGAACTATCTCCCAAATGAAAATTTCGTGGTAAGCACTTGTTGGAAATAAGGTCACCTGCCGCCCTGAGGAATCACTGATGCAGACTTGTAAATCCCTACATTTGATATGGTATGGTAAGTGTTGCCATAATGGAATTACCAGTTCGTCTCTAAGTTCGTCCTTTAGGTGCTGCCGCATTCTCCATAGCTTGTGCAGAAGGTATTACGAGTTTTTCTCGTGTAGCTACGCAGAATACTCACAGGATCCTCAGGTATCTTCATCCTTCGCACTTATGCATTATGGGGAAACAAGAAATCTATTCTGGGCCTTATGCTGTCAACGATACTCGTACGCACACAATTGCGTTCCCGTATTCCGTACTTTGACACACCTCACTTGTTTGGGCCCTCAGTGCCTGGTGATCTTGGACGTGGTAATAACAACGACGATTTCGAGCCGGTTGGAACGTGAGTGTCTCCAAGAAGAGCCACGTTTAAATTACTCAGTGCGGGTCTACGACAGTCCAACTATCAGGCGGTTTTGAGGGTTGTTACTCACTGACCCGGGACAGGTTGTCTGCAGCTCCTTGGTCACTTCTGGTAGCATTCGAGCTTGGTGAGATCACGTAGCTATGAATGTGGTCGCGTGCTCACTTTTTGTCTCAGAGATCATAGTACTCACCATGATTCGTGTATATTGGGCATGCCGCGAGGGAGGGTGTCATCTCCTTGATATCCTTCTACAACACTGTATTTTTTACTTTGGAACTGGGTTAAGTAAGTATTATTTTCATGGCTGTCAAAACAGGATTAATCTTTCAATCCTAGCACTATCGGTGTTCAATATTTTAGCCATCGAGTTCCTGACGGTGCGCTCGGATCTGAATTCAATTTGATGACAGCTGTTTTCTGATCATTTTTGTGCGCAGTACAACTCCTCGAATATGTTCGGGACATTTCAAATCGTTATGCATTCGATCATTGTTACTCGGATGCACTTGCAGTTTTGCAGCAGTCAGGTTTGCGGTTCATCTGAGTCCGGAATGACATCATGCCCTCAATTTACACACATTGAACTTGAGGCATGTTCGCACTCGGATGCATGATGGAACTTTTTCCCGTCGTATTGCAACCAATCTAAAGCTGTTTTGGCATTAGAAAACAGCAAGGGTTACAGGGTAGCACAATATAGTCCATGTCACACGAGTAGCTGAGTGGCTACCCCCACTCTCGAGTACACTATAAACTGCCGCCAATATTGTCCCCAACTCCCACGATCAGTATAGTGTGGTTCACTTAGTCACCGCCTACTTTGTGCAAACTTCCCACCACCCATAAAAAAAGTCGGATTTTATTTTCTTCTTGCAAAAACACTCCTTTTGATGAGTAGAACAGAACCCTAAGACAGGTTTTTATTTGGATAAAATCTGAGAGAGACAAATTTTCAAGCAGCAGGCAAATCAGTGGTATGTACATATGTAGCAGTAGGATGACATAATCAGTTGAAAAGATGAGCTGACGAGGTACCTACATACTTACCATATGCAGTGCCTGAGTTACTCATCAGTAGTGCAGTCAGCCAATTAACACCTATATTTTCCATATTAGTTAGTAAAGAGGACAGGTGGGGCTTATACACCCCCCTTAGTTAGCTAGAATCTCATTTGTACAGAGCACCATCAGGCAACCAACATGAAAATGATAAAGCTGTGTAAAGCCTTACCTGGCCTAACATTTGTATAATATCCATCAAAATTGCAGTTCACTTGAGAAAGCTCTATGTATATACCTGGAGTAAGTTGGATGAAAACTGCCAAAAGCACAATTATGACAGACTCCCAGCAACTACTTGCCATTTATCACAAAACTGGCAAATGTTGCAGTCACCTATCAGCCTTGACAAAGTTTGATAAGGCTGGGCTACACAAGGGCACCAATTTCTTGACTTTTGTATACTCATTTTTTTTGAAATGAAAAAATTTAATTAAACAAGTAGTAAGTATACACAAGTAATACTACAGCAAATGAGTGCAAGGAGATAAGAAAAAGAGGGATAGAAGAGGAGGTAAGGTCCAGGTCCAGATCCATGAAGCAGGGCCACAACCATGAAGGACCAGGACCATGAGGAAGGGCCAGGACTGAGGAGGGACCAGGGAGGGACCACAACAGAGAGCCAGGAAGGGACCATGGGTTGGACAGGGAGGGACTATGAGGGGGAGCCAGAGAAGGACCATAATGAAGAGCCCCTGGAGAGGAACCACAAGTGAGGATGGACCACCACAGAGGGCCAGCCAGGTGTTACATGGTTGGTCTTGAACCTGCATCAACAAACAAGATGCCTTTATTGCTAAGGCATAACATCTGAGATAGTGCTAAGATAAGACTTAGGCTAAAGATGATCCAAGAGAGATAGGATCAATCAAGGATTTCAAGTTGCAAGTCAAGACACTAGATTACATAGAACTAGCTTGAGAAATACAAGTGTATCTACATTGTACATACACAGGCACAGTAAGACCAGTCTAGGGCAGGCTCATAAAGTAATATAATGGTCAAGAAAGGAAAGCATGACATGGATATAGCAAAGTGGTATAATATTAGTTTATTGACCAATGAGAAAACAACCAATGACAATGAGATGATAATGAGATAAGAGGAATGCACTGGAATGTAAGAGAAAAAGTGTCTGCCAAGTACATGCTTAAGTATGCAGTTATAACACCAGGTGTCAAAGCTAATATACTTGAATATGTTTAATCATCTACATACTAGATGTGATGTCCCTTTGCTTCAAACACCTTCCCTGTCTTCTTCAGAATCTGATTGGAAAATTTGTCCATCATCAAGTCATTATCACAGGTGATGCAGCCTATAGGAATCAATCCTAAGACTTGGAGTTGGATGGAGTATGAGAACTTAGTCTGGAGAGACAGGAATAAGTAGAATCTAAGATGATATTTGAACTGAAGAACTACAGAGAGTCACAGGAGGTTTATATACTATAGATATCATAATGGCAGAGTCAGTCAACAAGTCTGGTGTGGGAAACAACTCCTGCAGTGGGCAGATATAATGTTGGGTCTTTGCTATACCTGCTGCTTCACTTGCAAGGCAAGAATGTTCGACCCTAAAGGGGTCTGCTACTGATGTAAGTCTGATAGTTAGTGTCTGAGGTCACGGAAAAGTAAAGAAACAAGTCCGAAGGTATGCGGACCAAGTCCGGAGGTCAAAATGTCGGGTCCGAAGGTATACTACCAAGTCCGAGGCGCGGGAAAGCGGGTCCGGAGCTTCGGGTCGTTCGGGTTATGGGTAATAGCAAGGGAACAGGTTTGGAAAGCATTGGACTATGTCTGGAAACAAGGGAAAGTCAGGGAAAACGAATGGCAAGGGTTTCGGGTGCGAAGCGGGTGTGGAACGGGTGATAACCAGGTATATTCAGCCAGGTAACAGGTAAGGACAGGTATGTGACCAAGTAGATGGGAAGTCCCACCTACAGTAAAGTAATGAGTGCTTGGTCGTACTACCAGTCCTATATAACTAGCTACGTAGAAATCCGGAATATCAAAAACAGGAAAACATCGGGTCCGAAGGTATGTAAACTGACATGAGGCACTGCGGACTTGTGGGAACACAGGTAATAACGCTGCCTACTGCATCAGCCATGGGAAACAAGCTACTACGCACCAGTGGGGTTGGACGGAACGGACAGGACATAGGACAGACGGGTTTCCGAAGGTATGCGAGCAGGTCCGGTGCATCTCCGGCGGGTCCGAGGCTCGGAGAGTGTGGGAAAGCATCGGGTTTGAGCGGGTTTCGTCGGAGATGACTGGGAGTGACTGTACTGATGTCTGGACAACTGGGCTTTCGACGTACTCCGTGATATGGGCCTCTGCAGGGCTGCAGCCAGAATGTTTCCTACACTGGGCTATGTATGAAGCATATGGAAAGCTTATTCAGTAAGTCAGACAGATCACAAATATGAAGTCAGAAATGAAACAGGTGAGATGGATCAAAAAGTGAGATGGATAAATGTATAACCAAAAACTGGAGTTAGGGGGAAATATAAATGGACATATACAAATGGAGAACATGTGGAGATGAGATGAAGAACAGCTCTGGAGATTAGGATAGGGTGCAGGTTTATTGAGCAGATTCAGAGGACTAGCATTTCAAAGGTGATTGAGTCAGGAGAATACGGTCCAGAATGCAGAATATGACAGTAATGCTCATAACTCACTCAGCTTTCATTGGATTGGGATATATAATATATGGAAATTATTGGGTGATCATGCTCTACATTCCCAGGGCAATTGGTGTTTAGTGGTCTGGTTCAGTTGCTTCCAAATATAGTGAAAAACTGGACTGGACTTTAAAACATTAATCTGGTGTCTTGTTACATAAGGGTTTTATATAGATCACATGTATAGTGATATCACAACTACACTTGATAAGACTTCTTGCCAATCCTTAAGTTCACAGTCTATGGATTTTTTACTTCTCAGCAGATCACATGGTGGTTCTTTAGGTAGAATGATCTTTTTTGTTTAATACTCTGCATTTCTGACTGTGTTCTCTTAACTGAATCTGATAGGTATGTTTTAACCTATGAAAGTCTGTTTCAATTTTGTTGAGTCTCCCTTCCTGAAAGAGAGAATTTGCTTGAATATGTAAAGTATTAATTATTAGCCATATAGTGTAAGATAGTATACAATCTAAAATAAATGGAGCCCAGTTGAATAGCTACCCCTGCAAGGTAGTATGCAACTAGAGGCTATACAACTTAATCTTACTTCAAGGTACTTACTTGACCTACACTTTAGTTCTTACCTGATCTCACTCTATGGAGATATTTGAAGTAAAGTGGGAAGTCTTATTCATGGGTGCAAAATGGGCTTCTTTTACATCTTTTTGGAGGCCAGATTACTAAGCATGATTCATCACATGGATCAGTAAGAATGTGCTTACAAACCAGGTCATTATTACAATCTATGCAAGACTGTTGCAACAGCCTTGCTGGAATATATGAGACCAAAAATAGATCCAAAGGGCTTGGCTTCAGCTTGTGCACTGTGCCTCTTGCCCAAGTATGTGCCCTTAATTTCCAGGAGCAAGAATGGAAGTCCAGGTTGTTCCAGAGTAGTCTGGAGGCTGGATATTGGATAGGTCTAGTGGACTTCTGGAGGTGTAAAAGAGAAACTGGAGTCAAGATCACTTCTGGGGTAAATCCCAGATAAAGGATAGATAAAGGAATAGAGAGGGACAGAGGCAAGACTACTTTAGATGAAGTCTGGAGTAGAAAGGAACAGAGATAGACTACCCAAAGGTAGAGGCAGAGGTGTAGTCTCTGGACATGTGTCTGGAGACATGGAGGTGGTCAGAGCATAGGTGTCCAGCCCAAGAAGAAGGTAGGGTAAAATGTGAAGACTACCTGTGTTATGACCATGCACACTAAAGGTGCACAGAAGTAGGATGGACCAAGAAGGGCTTGGCTTCAGCTCATGTGCTGCGCCCCTTGCCTGAGTACATGCCCTTGATTTCATATGGACTAGAACAGAAGTCTGGGGTGTTCCAGAACAAGTCCAGGTTGAACAGCAGACTTGTCCGGCAGACATCTGGGGTTGGGATAGTGAAGGAGAAACTGGAGTCGAGACTACCATTGGTAGAGCCTTGAGTTAACAGAGGGATATGCAGAGAACAGAGGTGTGGCTACTCCCAGACAAAGTCTGGAGTAGAAGGAGAAATGAGGGTAGACTACCTGGAGGTAGAGGTAGAGATGGAGTTTTGGGACATAAGTCTGAGAACTTGGAGGGGATGACTATGATTATTCAACCGGAGGTAATGACTGTGGGTAGTGAGAGTCCTATCTAGATGGAGTCTGGAATAGGCAGTATAATGGAGGTGGGTCACCCTATGGGTAGACAGAGAGAAACTCACAAGGAGAGTAATCCTTAAGACTCTAGAGTAGGAGCGGACATGGGGATTTAGTCTAGTAGATGATAGAGGAAAATGGGACCCATAGGGTACAATAATATTCGAACTGAGGATCTACTAAGTTTTACAGGGGGCTTATATACTGTAAGTAAGTAGTGTTAGGATGAGTAAGGAAAGGACCAGAGCTAGGAGCAGAGCACATGGAGGAGTGGAAGGGCTATACATATATGTGACATATGGAAAGTTAGATAATTAGATGGAACAGAACAATCACAATGAACTTGGATATGAATGGGGAACAGATCAGATGAATAAGATGGAATATACATAATCAATAACTGGAGAGATAGGGGTTTTCTATATTTAGAAGTGGGCAGACCTTGTAACCCAGGGCAGGGAAACTAAAGTGAAGATGACCAGAAGTGGAGGCACAGCCTGAGTGTAATTGTATAGGAATACTGAAGGGAGAGCTGGAAATGGTAATGACTGTAAGGTAGGGGTTGCAGAGGCAGATGATGCATGTGATGGGTGGAGACTTGTATAGCTGGTGGAGTATGGAGATTAGATTTGTTGATAGAGCTGGAGTGGATGGAGATTAGATTATCTATAGGACCAGACAAATGGGGATGAGTGAGGTGGAGTACAGAGGTATTGAGGGATAAAGGGGAGTGGTATAACATCTCATTGGTTCCAGCAGAAGCAGTACCAGTCTACAGGAGATTCTGGAGGTTTGAAGGATTGGGATAGGGGCAGATTAGATGGGAACTGAATACTGATTAGAGGGTTAGGGTTGAGAGAAGCACTGATCTGTGCATAGAATAAGATAGACCGCAGTCATACCTCGCTTGATCATGTGGTGTGACTTTTGCGGTGACCCAACTGTGATGCTATGTTACATTTTACTATCAATAATCACACTATACATGAGCTCCATCGAGATCGTGCAAAATACTATCTGGCAGTACTTGGTGGCCTCTGTACTTCTTCGAAGCCCATGCAGCTTGCTTCCCATTCAGTCTTTTTTGGTATGCATCCATGAACCGGCAGGCTCATGTTGAAAACCTGAGTGGTGTGAAAATTTGAATGTAAGATTGCAACAATTAACACACCGGCGCATACTGTCAAGTGGCACTGATTCGAGAGCTGAAAGAACATTTTGTTCAAGGTCTGCTTCTTTTGACGATGTGGGATATTGACGATAAATTCTTTTTGCATATCCCCAGCACTGTTCAATGAAGTTAAGTTCACAATGAAACTTTGGAAGGAATAACACCGAAAATCCTCTTGCTTTGCATATCCTTTCTAGATTTGACTCGACAGCGACAAAATCTGGCTGATTGTATAGCACCCGACAACAACAGCAATTTGTTGCTCCCTTTGCACACTTGAAGTCCTTGCACTGTGCCTGCAGCTTCGATTCCTGAATAAGGCCTCGCTCGTGCAAGATCACAGCCATCCCTTTGAAGAGACCTGCTTTGGGTCCAGCATCTTCACCAAAATAAAGTGACTGTTTTGATCCGTCTGTGAAGGTTGCATCACCCATTTGAATTTTTCCTTTCAACAGCTTGCCAGTCTGCACCGTAAACTTGTTTGCCAGCTGTGTCTTGAATATTAACCTCCACACCCCAATTGGTTTCTGCCTTTGATGTTCCCTTTGGCATATTTCTTGCTGAGAGAGCTCCATCTGCATGTTTTAAGTGAGTTGTTGCATTGTCAAACACGAGGACATGGTTTTCATTGGTGTAGTACTTCTCTAGAATATCCATTGATCTTCCAGCTTGCTCGAGGATGTCCTGGTTTGTGAAGTACCCTTCACAATTTTTTCCTGCTTTGAAGAAGACACGAGCCTCCTCTTTTCCATCAGGTGACTGCAGCCACCCATAATCAGCAGAAACAAGATCTGCAACCATCTGTGATGGTCCCTCCCCCTTCACATAGGGCACAGCTGTTTCACTGTTATGGACCCATCGTGTTTTGCGACGATCATTTGCATAGAATGTGGACTCGTCATGCCACCATACAACTGTCTTCTGTTCCTGTAGCAATGGATGAGGGTAATCTCCATCTCTCTCGTGACAAGACCAATCTTGAGTCTTCTCCTTGATTGCTTCCCATGCAGGCAAGAAAGTTTCCTGCTGGTAAGCCACGACGTCATCTCTTTCATGACCATCAACAAATTGACCTTTGGGGTCTTTTGTCCAATGGTACTCTAGCTTTTTCATCCATCGCTGTGCAGTTGCAAGATGAATTCACTTTGTGAGTCCACTCTGTTTTCGCATTTCTGGTGTGTTGAGGAAGTCAACAAGGTCCATAGCCTTCACATACTTTCCAATTCCTTGCAGATGGATGTGTATTTCTTGTGTGAG
Source organism: Suillus lakei (assembly GCA_016628065.1). Taxonomy (NCBI): domain Eukaryota; kingdom Fungi; phylum Basidiomycota; class Agaricomycetes; order Boletales; family Suillaceae; genus Suillus; species Suillus lakei. The sequence continues at coordinate 307,412 of JABBWA010000024.1, read as the reverse complement.
ATCCTCACCTTTGTCAAGTAACGACTCATTCCATGTCCCATAGATATTAAATGGGAGGTCCTCATGATCTGCAATGAAGGCATGTACTCGTTCATGGAGTACTCGTGAGTGTGCAGGCTTCCGTTCTAGAGCCTTTGCAGTAAGTAATGATGCCATTGTCCACTTTCCATATGCTGAAGACTGAGGGTCAACATAGACCCACAAGAATTGTTTCATCCCTTTGAGTTGGCGACGAAAGACTGAGTCAAGCTTAGGGTCTTGGTAGCCAGTAGTCTTCTTCGGTGGTCTAAGAATCCTCTTGATATCATTGAATGCTAAGTGTGCCTCCTCAACAGTGGGTGAGGGCTTGTAGAACCCTGTTACAGTATCTATCCTGGCACTAGCCATATTTATGTTTGGATCTGGGGGAGAAGCCCCTCCCATGGCACATTGACTTGGATGCTTGGGCTCAGACTTGTAAAGTGGACTCGGAGATGGCTCTATTATTGGTAGCACAAAGGGAGGAGGATCCAATACTGTAGTAGCTGTTACTCTCCTATTTTTCTTCTTCGGACTGGATGGAGGAGACTCGGACACATTGATTATCATTGGAACTTCCTGTGGCCATTGTCTTAGTATTTCTATAGGCTGCTTTAAATTATAAGGTTTCTTACATTTTCTTTGTTTCCAGAGTGTCCAAGTGACTTTGCCCAACTTCTGAGGTTTGCAACATTGGACAATTTCCATTTTGGCATAGTGGAGAGGTAGTGTAGTTCCGTCATTGGTTGCTGAAGTGGATCATTAAGTAGCTGACAAAGCACAATGCATTATGTTCCAAGTACAAAAAGGCTATCTCTACTCCCAGTTTAAGCTATATTCTGATTCTGAAACCTAGGTCCTCTGGGGATGTACTCAAGCCAACTTTCCCTGGTTTTAAATTTGTGAACAAAGACAATTTGAAGGTCAAGATGCAATTCTGGCACTTTTGTCACGAAAATGTCACGATTTGATCACATGAATCAAGCAAAGTATGACTGCGGTCTATCTAATGACAACCTGGAATAGAGCTCCAGAGTAGTAATAGAAAGGTGGAAGGTCTCCCTAAGGTGGAGCAGAGGTGTAGTTGATAGGAATAAGTTCCAAGCATTAGAGTAGGAAAGGACCCAGGAGGTTTATATATTGTAGGGACTATGCTGAAAAGGTAGTAAGCAAAGTCCAGAACTATATGTAAGTGGAGCACATGGAAAGTATTAGTAAGTACAAACAAATCATGTAAGATGAATCCAGAAACGAGATGGAGGACAGATCAATAAGTAGAACAGGAATATACATAGCTGAGGATCAGAGGAACAGGTGATAGCTGTAAGGGAAAGGATCTGGCTTAGCAATTAATATGAACAGGAAGTCTGGTGATTGTGGGAACTGGAGCCAGAGATATGTAACATGACAGAGTTGGAGCCAAGGAGATATAGAACATAGGGAGTAAAGTTTGGGTACCAGCAGAGATATGGACATAGGTAAAATGAGGTCCAAAACTAGAGGGACAGGTCTAGGAGAATACTGATGGTCATGGAGGACTGGAGTTGGAATATAATGTAATGAGGATGAGGATGAGGATGAGGATGAGGATGAGGTCTGGGAGAATTCTACATAGGAGAGGCAGGTGATGCCTGGAGATGGCAGACTAGCTACAGAAGTCCAGAGATGGATTAGAGATCAGAGTAGAGATGAGAGTTATGGATATGGTGCTATTGAGGAGTAAAGGGGACTAGGCCAGACTTCTACTGAGTTCAATTATAGATAATACCAGTCTGATAGACTTCCAGAGGTACATAATAGCTGATAGGGAAGATCTGGATGTGTTTGATAGGGGTCTATATGTAGGATATAATAGTCATTAGGTGTATTGAGTTAGCTTATTACTAAGTATCTTACAAATACAGTGTAATCTTAAAAAGCATGACAAAGAAATGGTAGGAGTCATCATATGGATTGGTAAGAATGTACTTATAAACCAGGCCATTGGGTATGTTGAGTCAATCTTATCACTTGTCATATCCCATATACAGACCCCTATCAATCACAACCATACCACCTCTGATCAGTACTCAAACATATCTAGATATTTCCTATCAGCAATCATGTACCTCTGGAGTTCCATGAGACTGGTATTGCCTCCAATTGAACTCAGTAGAAGTCCAGCCAAGTCCCCTTTACCCCTCAATAGCACTATACTCCATAACCCTAATCTTCACATTGATCTTCCTTGGTATCATATCTTGTATTATTGACCCTATCAGTCTTCTGATAGGGAGATCTGGATATGAGTGGAGGTTGAGTAGATGTGATATGGAGAAGATTGATAGGGGTCGATATATGGGATATGACACCCTCTTTCCTTGTGTAATTTTTATAAAAACTTAACAAGTTTCTCAACAAGTACTGGTACAAGCATGTTTATACTTGTTGTTTATACAATAGGTGGTTTATTGGTGTATCATGAGAGATCTGTCCTTCAGTACTAATGAAGCTCTGGTCTATAGTATAATCATCTGCATCACTTTCCTCCATGCTATTTTCAGTACCACCTTACTATTCCACTTCTTTCACAAAGTGCTTAAATGTAGCTTGGTAGGTAAGTGTCTTTAGTTATTCTCAAAGAGTGGATCAAAATGCACTATAGTATTATGATGCTACAGAGTGTGATCATGATATGATGGTGATAATTGTATACTGTGCCTATTGAGATGTTTGTCAATTCTATCATGTCTTCTGTCATCACTGTATTTCTATAATAACTAGCACTATTTAAGAAGATTGTTAGTTGCATAGAGATAGGTAACTAGGGATTATTTGAGTTGTGAAAAATAGGGTGGTTAATGATTATGTTAACAAGGTGTGTGAAGACAGGAGGATCCATGTGAAGTTTATGACAAATTTCTTGGGGTAATCCAATGATCATTCCTTAAGAAAATGCAGCTGTGGTGCATAACTCAATTTTGGATGTGCAAAGAGAACATGACTCTTTCAACTTTATCCTACAAGGCTTTGATTGTATCTGAGAGTTCAGTGAAAATATATGAAGTTATCTGTATCTCAGTTATTGAGGATATTACAGTGGCTCAAAAAAGTGTCCCAATGTTTATGTGTTTTCATGTAATTGCTTTGTTGTGAGTCAGGGTGTGGGAATATGACTAAGCTATAGGGAGGTGTCAGAAGGCTCTGCTTCCTGGCCATATTATTGGTCCCTATAGCGTGGGAAGCTGATATTACTGTGCGAAGATATGGACATTTTAATATGATGACTCATTGGGACACCTTTTTGACTTTAATTTTTATATACATAATCTCCATAATTCTAGTACTTAGTGTTACCTCCCTTGGCTTTAATGACTGCTGCTACCCTCCTAGGCATACTTCTATCAATTTCTGATACTCCTCCTTAGCAATCTTCCCCCACTCTTCTGCAACTCTCTCCCATAGCTGAAATAGTCTATTTGGAGGGTCTTGGTAGGCAGAAAGCATTCTCTTGAGTAATTCCCAGAGATGTTCAATAGGGTTGAGGTCTGGAGACTGTGCTGGCCATGATAGAACAGTGATATCATGGTCCTCAAACCATTTGGTAGCCAACTTGGAGGTATGCTTGGGGTCATTATCTTGTTAAAAGATAATGTCTTCTTCGTCAATACCAGATTCTTGCATGCTTTTGAGCAGACACTCCTCCAAAATGGACACATACTGCTCTGCATTCATCCATCCCTCCACCTCACATAGAATCCCCACCCCATGCCACCCCATACAACCCCATACCATCAAATTCCCTCCTCCAAACTTGAGAGTACCTTTCACTTCATTTTCTCTAAGTGGATCTCCTGCCTTTTTCCACACATACTCTTGACCATCTGACCCCAACCTATTGATTTTGGACTTATCTGACCAAATAACCCTCTTCCAGTCCTCTATAGTCCAGTGCTGGTGCTTTAGAGCAAATGCTGACCCTAGCAATAGTTGACTTGCCAAGACCAGTTTTAGAAGCAATCTACCTGATAGATAGACCAGAGGTAGAGAGAACAAGGATATTATCCCTTTGGGAAGTGGGAATGGACTTCATAGTGATTATGAGGAGTATAGTGTCATTGTAAGGGTTTATATATGTAAAAGATATTAAAATCACACCATCTTACCAATATAACATCATTTTATAAATGGTGTCATGTCTGAATGGTCTGATTTTTATATTTTGATAGCAACTCAAAAAAGTGTCTCAATGAGTCATCATATTAAAATGTCCATATCCTCGCACAGTAATGTCAGCTTCCCACGCTATAGGGACCAATAATATAGCCAGGAAGCAGAGCTTTCTGACACCACCCTATAGCCTAGTCATATTCCCACACCCTGACTTACAACAAAGCAATTACATGAAAACGTGTAAACATTGGGACATTTTTTTGAGCCACTGTAATACCTTTGAGGCCCATTGTTGTCTTTATCAGTGATTTTGAAATTACTTAGAAATCTATTGATGAGCTCTGCTTCCTCTGGTAAGCTCATGTAATACATAGGCTTTGGATTGTGTTTTGCCTCACTTGTATGATTTTTAGTGGAAGGCTCTTAATAATAAGTTGTATATCCTCTGCAAGGAACTTTGAAAGGAGAGATTGGAGCTTTAGTTATTGTATAAGGAAGATGTACAAGAAGTTTTTATGGATTGTGTTACAACCATGCATGCCAAAGGTGCACAGGAGTAGGATAGACCAAGAAGGGCTTGGCTTCAGCTTGTGTGCTGTGCCCCTTGCCTGAGTATGTGCCCTTGATTTCATACAGAACTAGAACAGAAGTCCAGGGTGTTCCAGAACAAGTCCAGGTTGAATGGCAGACTTGTCCAGCGGACATCTGGAGTTGGGATAGTGAAGGAGAAACTGGAGTCGAGACTACCATTGGTAAAATCTCAAGTTAAACAGAGGTATAAGCAGAGAACAGAGGTATGGCTACTCCCAGACAAAGTCCAGAGTAGAAGAGGAAACAAGGTAGACTACCCAGGAGGTAGAGGCGGAGATGTAGTTCTGGGATGTAAGTCTGGGAACTTGGAGGGGATGACTAAGATTATTCAACCAGAGGTAATGACTGTGGGTAGTGAGAGTCCTATCCGGACAGAGTCTGGAATAGGTGGTATAATGGAGGTGGGTGTTAAGACTGTACTCAAAGAGGAGATGTCTGGAGGGCTTGGCTTCAGCTCGTGCGCTGTGCCCCTTACCCAAGTGCATGCCCTTTATGTCTAGGACAGAAATCCAATGCAAGTCTGGTCTACAAAGTAGAGGTAAGTCCAGTGGACTTCCGGTGACTTGTCGGGAACAAGGAATAAGACTACTACGGATGAAGTCTGGAGTAGAAACAAATGGAGATAGACTACCCTAAGGTAGAGCCAGAGTTGTAGTCTATAGGAATCAATCCTAAGACTCAGAGGTGGACAAGTATAGGGACTTAGTCTGGAGAGACAGAGATGAGTAGAATCTAAGATGATATTCAAACTGAGGAAGTATGGAGTGTTACAAGAGCTTATATACTATAAATATCATAACAGAAGATCAGTCAGTGAAGTCCAAGGCTATGTATGAAGCATATGGAAAGCTTATTAGTAAGTCAGACAGATCATCATAAATGAAGTTGGAAATGAAACAGAGGAACAGATCAACTAGTACTATGGATGAATGCATAACCGGTGACCTGCACCAAACCAGTCTGGTGCATGGCTGGCTAATACTCCCTAGAGGTCACCTTTAGGCAAAAATGATGTATAAGCAACAGCCTACATTGCAACTCCAGGAGTACAGATTCCACAAGGCCAATTTTTCCTGAACCTCAACAGGTTGTAATGACCTCACTACAACCTGGACTCCACTTACATAGTGCAAGGAGGCCCTATAAATAATTTCATGTCAAATAGTACACTTTACAACAACCATGAAAACCAGTACCAAACTTTTACTGATCCAGAACCTACCCTAGCTAACAGAAGTCAGCTGACTTATGACTCATGATAATGAGTCATGATGAGTCATAAATATACCAAAATGGCACCATTCTGAATCTGACTAATTATGACTGACTCATGATGACTCATGTATACCAGTAGCACAGCCATTGATTTTGTCTATATAAGGACCTGCTTCTGACCTGAAAAAGCAAGCAGATTTACCCCCATTTCTTACGTGTGAGGTGTGATTAGAGTCAGACAACAGTGAGAGCTGCTAAGTTTGGTAAAGGTACCCTAACAGTGAGTCAGTAAATTGTTGAGAGCACCATCCTCCACAACCAGCAAGCCTGGTATTGCTTCATTTGACTGTTTTTCTGTTTCTTCTTTTATTTTCTGTGTTTCACCACTACAAGCCAAAAATATCACAAAAACTTGTGTTTGTCTCTTGCGTCCATCTAAGCTTCAACTAGCTCAGTGGGAGAGACTTCAGGAGTTGATAGTGACACTTGACCTTGCTCATCTGAGTGTTGGTATTGAGCCGGGGTTTCACTGCCACAAGACTTCAGCTATTGAAAGGGGACTTGGTATTGAAAGCCAAGGATGCCCATTTCTGTTCTGTTTAATACTCAAAGAGAGTTCCTTGACAGTGGGTTTAGTAGTATTCTAAGTTCTCTGTGCATTAATTAGTCCTGACCTTTGACCTCACCTGCTTGTGTGTTGGGTGTGATCATTATAGCTCTGCACAACGTGTGGTAGTAAGACTGTTACACAGCATCCTTTGTTGGGAAGTATATTTTTTGTTGTGTTATTCCTTGAGTGGTGGCTTGGTTGCTCACTTGCTGATCCCACAAGGAGTATCTTTGTCTGAACGTAGCTCAGGTAAATTCTAAACAACCACCCCACGAACAACCACATTATCAGCCATTGGTATTTGTCTGAATTGCTGACCATGGAGGTAGTGATTTTATAGGTGTTTATCTATAGATCATCTATCTAAGAAGACACCGGAAACTGGAGTCAGGAGAGAATCTATATGGAGATATACAAAAGGAGTAAGGAAATGGAGATAAAATGGAGATTAGATACAGAGATGGGATCGGAGGTAGAGGGTCCAGAACACGGAATATGACAGTATCCCCCTCTTAGGGCCAAGCCCATGAGGCTGGAGATAGGAAATCCAGACCGGAATAAGAGAAGGCGAGGTGATGGGCAGAGTTCCTAGCAAATGATAAGGGAGTTCTTGAGGGTTTTGAAGAAGATGCTCTTTGTTCCCCTCATTCTCAGCTCATCATGTCCAACAATAAATCCAACAATAACAAGACCGCAAAGCAACTCCTCCAGGAGTGACAAGTGGAGTTGGCAGCAGAAGTAGAGCGCCTGGAGCAGGCTGTCCATCAGGAGGAAGAAGAAGTAGTGGGAGATAGGGGAGATATGGAGGAATTTGTTGGAGATAGCCCACAATGAGGCTGCAATGGTGAGTGAAAACTACTGTCTGTTGTTTGTTCTCCATATTACTGGATTTTAGCAAGTGTGCGGGTCTAACATGTCCCGAGGCCTGGAGAAGGCCTGTGATGCCTGTACAGAGAGGAAATGAGAGTGTTTGTGGATGGAGGCATTGGGTTCCAACAAGGTGTATGCGTTCTCTGCGCCAAAGGGCTCTAATGGAGGAGACATGAAAAGGTCTGAAACTGCGATGGATGTCATAGATTGAAAACTCAGTGCTGCGGCAGAAATCCAACAACCAAGACGGCAGAGCAGAAGGGGAAAAGCAAGAAATGCAATCATATGGAGGGAACACCGTCTCCTAGGAGCAAGGGGAAGAAGCACCAGTGGAGTCCAATGGTCTTGGACAATGATATTGAGGTTTTGTCCAACCCACACACTGGTGCAATGGAAGAGATGGTGGAGTATGATGATCAAGCTTGGGTGGCAGTGGCCAACAACATAGTGGCAGAGTTGGCGAGGACTAATGAGCTTCTGTATAGGAGCATCACCGTGGCAGAGGGGAGTAGGAATGCAATGGATAGGATGGTGGAGGAACAGAGGGTATTGCAAGCCTTGTTCCAGGAGGGCATGAGCAGTGGCTTTCGTGTCATGATGGAGAAACAGATGGAGGAAAAGGCAGAGGAGGTTGATACAGAGGGAGAAGTAGAGTTTAGAATTCCCAGCAGAGACATGGAGATGGATGTGTAAGTAGGCCGGGTGTCTCTTCTGCCCAAAATGTACATACATGTTATCAATTTATCACAATGCGGAGATGGGTCTTGGTTTATCCAGATATGCCAAATGGAAATCCACTAAGAGTTCCAAAATCCACCAGTCAAGACTGCAGAGCAGAAGGGGAAAAGCAAGAAGTGTGATTGTATGGAAGGAACACCATCTCCTAGAAGTAAGGGGAAGAAACACTAGTGGAGTTCAATGGTATTGGATGACAATATTGAGTTGTTATCCAATCCTTGCACCAGTGCAATGGAGATGGAAGAGATGATGGAGTATGATGATCAAGCTTGGGTGGCAGCAGCCAATAACATAGTGGTGGAGTTGGCATGGACTAATAAACTCCTGAGTTGAAGCATAACCATGACAGAGGGGTGCAGGAGTGCTATGGACAGGATGGTGGAGGAACAGAGGGACATTGCAAGCCTTATTCCAGGAGGGCATGAGTGGTGGCTTTCATGTTGTGGTGGAGAAACAGACAGAGGAAAAGGCAGAGGAGGCTGATGCAGAAGGAGAAATGGAGTCTGGTACTCCCAGCAGAGATATGGAGATGGATGCATAGGTAGGCCAGGTATTTCTTCCACCCCAAATGTTCATATATGTACATTGATTTGTCATAATGTGGAGATGGGTCCTGGTTTGTCCAGATATGCCAAATGGAAATCCACAAGGAGTTCTGTTGCATTCCCAAGTTTGGTTGCAAGTAACCAGGATGTTTCTTCATCTGTACCTTCATATCCAGCCCATTGTACTAGAGTAACTGGCAGTGAAGCCTTTGGCGATCAATCTTGGTATCAAGGATTTCAGAGATCTCATAATTGGGTTCTCCATCAACTGTCAGTGGTGGCAGAGGCGGCTGGATGTGATTAGGAATGGTATTCAGAGTTGCAGGCTCCAGCTGGGAGACATGGAAAATAGGGTGTATAGAATGCATGGAGTCCAGAAGGTGGATGGTGAATGAATGGGAGCCAGGGTGGGCTATAATATCAAAAGGCCCCAAATTCTTTTCTGATAGCTTCTTGGAGGGACAGGTAGAATGGAAATATTTTGCTTTGATGAATACTTGATCCCCAACCTTGAAGTCTGGAGCAGGTTTTCATCTGGCATCTGCCGGCCCTTGATAACATTCCTGGGCACACAACATTTCATCTTGGAGGAATTGGCAGAGCCCATTGAGGTCTATAGAATATTCCCGAGCATGGGCAGAGGACAGGTCCTGTTCTGGGTGTATGGAGAGGTTAGGGTGATAATCTTTATTGGCGAAGAAAGGTGATACTCCAGTAGTAGCACTTGGAGCATTGTTGTATGCAAACTCTGCCAAGGGTAGTAATTCTGACCAGTTGTCCTGCTGATAGTTGCAGTAGATCCGGAGAGCCCCTTCAGTGAATTCACCCATATGAGATGGACAGCCAAGGGTGACAATGTACCAATACAGACGGGCCAGTCCATGTGGCCCCATGGCAATAATTGTACCATAATAGATGAGTGGGCCGAGGTGTACCTGATGCAACCGGATGGGCCGATGGTATATAGTATAGATGGTAGTATAGCAATGTACTATATAATAGATAATGAATGGCAGTGTGCAATGGAGATGAGTGGGCTGAGGTGATGGGGTGCAATGCAGATGGGTGGGCTGGTAATGAGGTGCAATGGAGACGAGTGGGCCAACAAGGGATAGGGTGCAATGGAGAATGGTGGGCCAGAAAATGAGGCATAATAGAGATGAGTGGGCCAACAAGGGATAGGGTGCAATGGAGACTAGTGGGCCGATGAGGAATGATATGCTATCCGGTGCATACAGGATATACCAACCAGTACCATGCCCATCTGGTACATCTAGTATACACATCCGGTTAGAGTTTAAAAGTCCAGTTGCAAGACCGAAAAAGACCACAACCAGACCACAACCAGACCAAACAAGACTGGACCTTGATTGCCAGTTGCCTCAGTCAGGTTCAGGCCGGTGTCAATCTTCATTGTTGGCCTGCTGAAAACCTCAACAAAAACAACAAAACCAAAACAACACTACTGCTCAGTGGTCCCTGTACTTAGAAGCACTAGGTACAGTAGTTGTTCAATTTGGGTGGCCTGATCCTGATAGTGCACCAAACACTTCGAGTGTTGAAGGGTTTGGGTGTGGGGAAGGTGGTGAATAATGAGCACAACTAAGTCTGCAGTGACCTAGCTGTGTTGGAGGGCAAAGAAAGTGTAGACCAACTGCACATGTGGCAGCTGAATGGAATACTGAGCTTGACAAGATGTAAGACAGTGACAAAGTTCCAGGTGAACAATATCAAAGACAATGATGATGACTGAAGACTTGAAAAATGTGAAGCCTATCTGAGGCTTCAAAGACTGGACTGAAATGTGGACTGTGAACTCATGTAGTTATTTTTCTAGCTAAAGTACAGGAGTTTATATACTGTTCAGAATCTGTGTATACTTGCAGTGTGCAAAGCAGCACTCCAGGCATATGAGTAAGACAATATAAAAACGATGAGTAAGAAGGTGTGTGTGTGTAATGCGAAATGAGTCATATAGGAAGGGGATTATGAATTAAGGGGAAAAACCATGACAAACCAGGACTACATAACCAATGATGATGACTCTTCCTCAGTGGCATTACCAAGCGCTCTATAGGCATGACTAAGTGCTGTGCAGTGGCTGCACAGTGATGACATAAGCAATTTTACTAAGTGGTGGCTGTGCAAGGTGGCTGTGCAATGCAGCTGTGTAGGATGATGGTAGAGGTGTATGATGCTCTAATGTACTGATGATCCAATGCTCCAATGCTCCAATGCAGGGATGGCATGTGGTTGTTGGTGCAGAAGTTGACGAATGGGATATATACAGTCTGTAAGACCATTGGGGTTGATCATCTGCATCTGCATGGTGATAGATTGACTTGGTTATTTGCAATCTCTTTGGATGGAATGGAATAGTGTGTGCATCCATGGTCATGGTGGTGAGAAGTGAGTGGATAATGACTGGAATGGTTTGACAAGTATAAGTCGCTGAAGAGGATTGCCAGTGGAAATGGTAAGGGGATAAAAGCAAGATGAATAAGGGTGCGGTTTTTGAAGTGTTTGTGCAACATGGCAAGGTCTGGCTGAACATTGAGGTCATCTGAGAGCGTGATGGTTGAAGATGGGAGAGCGTTGGAAGTGTGGGAATGATGGGGAAGTGAATTGACCTTGTTGAATGTGGTATGCTGTAATAATGTGGAATGCCATAATACTATTGAAAATTGCTTGAAAATCGCAAAATTAAGGGAGAAGAAGGGAATTGAAAGAAGAGGAACATAAGGAGTGATATGGGGAATAGTGTTCTACATCAAAAGCCATGTTCTCGCTACCAAACACATTTGGTGTGTGACACCAGTCCAGTTGCAGTTGCCTAACTTGTGTGGAAAAATGAAAGACCGGTCCAGGACCAGTCTTTCCAGTTGCAAGACCAAAAAAAGACCACAACTGGACCACAACCAGACCAAACAAGACTGGACCTTGATTGCCAGTTGCCTCAGTCAGGTCCCATCTGGTACATCTAGCATACACATCCGGTTAGAGTTTAAAAGTCTGGTTGCAAGACCAAAAAAGACCACAACTGGACCACAACCGGACTGAAAAGACTGGACCTTGGTTGCCAGTTGCCTCAGGTTCAGGCCGGTCCATTTGCAGTTGCCTAACTTTTGCAGAAAAATGAAAGACCAGTCCAGGACTGGTTCCAACTGGTCCACTTGTGGGACCGGTTGCCTATATATGGGTAGTACTCATCTAGGCAATTCTATCAGTGGTCCAATCTTGAAAAATGGTTGAGATTTGGGAAAGTTATAAGCATTATTAAGAATGGCTCATATAAATCAGTAAGGCCTATTTTTATGCTTGTTGGCACTGAACCAGGTCACTGATGTTGCAGATTATGTTAGAGTTTAAAAGTCCAGTCTGGTCCAGTCATTTGACCCTATTTGGAGGCAACAGGACCGGAACTGATAAAGACTGATATTTCTGGTTGTTTGCAGTCCTACAACCGGTTGTATACCAGTTGCAACCAGGACTGTCCTGTGGTAGTGGGACTTAGCATAAAACACAATGCTCTATAAGTCTAATATGATAGCCTACCATTAGGATTTTGATAAGGAATGACTAGGGTAGACCGTGGGAATGTTTCCGATGAAAATCAAAGCTGTAGCCCTTGTCAATGGTAGTCTATCTGTAGTCTCATGACATTTTTTGGTTAAGATCCTAGTGAGTTATAAGCAAAATACTAGAAAGTGGTGTGTTCAAGAAAGTTCAGGCACATGAGCAATATGACTGATGTTTGCTTATTTTACTAATATTATAACAATTGATCCAAATCAAGTGTAGACTATCATATTAGACTATCATATTAGACTATTGAGTTAAGACTATCAAGTTACTAGACTACTACTTAGTAGTTTTAGTCTTGTAAGCCCTGTGAGGCCTGTGGTGAAAATCCTAGTTTGCTGATGCACTAATTGTAGTCCTAGTCAACATGAATGCATTGTTAGTATTACCTTGTCAATTGGTTATCATTTGATTGAGATACAAGCTAAAGAAATCTGAAACATCAGTGATAAACCAAGCAAAACCAAATTTATTGCATTTTTCTTGTAAGGCTCATAACTTTCTCAAATCTCAACCATTGTTGAAGATCAGACCACAATGGAGTGGTGAGACACCTAAGCCTTATAACAACTTTTATTTTTCAAAGACAAGCCTGATGATGATTTTTGTCAAGTTTATATATATATATCTTGCTTATATCTTACCCTATTGACAAGATAAGACTAGCTATAGTATTGCCTTGACTAGCAGCACATATTTTGTCAAGATGCCTAAGCATGATAATGTCATTTCATATTTGACTCACATGCAGGGCGGAGTTTGGGAGCCCTTTTTGTAATGCTCATATCTTACTCAAATCTTAACTGTTTAATACAAATAAACTACCAACTGGTGTACAACCGGTTGTAGGACTGCAAACAACCAGAAATATCAGTCTTTATCAGTTCTGGTCCAGTTGCTTGCTATTGTGGGAATGAAAAACTGGTCCTGGTCCAGCTGCCTCCAAATAGGGTCAAAAGACCAGACCAGACCAGATTTTTGAACTCTAACATAATCTGCAACATCAGTGATTTTGGCTGATTTATACAAGCCATTCTCTTCGAAAAAGTTCCCATGGTCTACCCTAGTCATTCCTTATCAAAATCCTAATGGTAGGCTATCATATTAGACTTATAGAGCATTGTGTTTTATGCTAAGTCCCACTACCACAGGACAGTCCCGGTTGCAACTGGTATACAACCGGTTGTAGGACTGCAAACAACCAGAAATATCAGTCTTTATCAGTTCCGGTCCTGTTGCCTCCAAATAGGGTCAAATGACTGGACCAGACTGGACTTTTAAACTCTAACATAATCTGCAACATCAGTGACCTGGTTCAGTGCCAACAAGCATAAAAATAGGCCTTACTGATTTATATGAGCCATTCTTAATAATGCTTATAACTTTCCCAAATCTCAACCATTTTTCAAGATTGGACCACTGATAGAATTGCCTAGATGAGTACTACCCATATATAGGCAACCGGTCCCACAATGGACCAGTTGGAACCAGTCCTGGACCGGTCTTTCATTTTTCTGCAAAAGTTAGGCAACTGCAAATGGACCGGCCTGAACCTGAGGCAACTGGCAACCAAGGTCCAGTCTTTTCAGTTCGGTTGTGGTCCAGTTGTGGTCTTTTTTGGTCTTGCAACCAGACTTTTAAACTCTAACTGGATGTGTATGCTAGATGTACCAGATGGGCATGGTACCGGTTGGTATATCCTGTATGCATGGTATATCCTGTATGCACTGGATAGCATATCATGCAACCCACTGATTTCCATTGTGCCTCATTTACCGGCCCAACTGTCTCCATTGCACCCTATCCCTTGTCGGCCCACTTGTCTTCATTGCACCCTATCCCTTGTCAGCCCACTTGTCTCCATTGTGCTTCATATACCAGCCCATTCATCTCCATTGCACCTCATTTACTGGCCCACTCATCTCCATTGTGCCTCATTTACTGGCCCACCTGTCTTCATTGCACCCCATCATCTTGGCCCACTCATCTCCATCACACCCCATTTCCCTGGCCCACTCGTTTACATTGTACATTATTTACCAGCCCACTCATCTCCATCGTACACTGCCATTCATAATCTGTTATATAGTACGTTGCTATACTACCATCCATACTATATACCACTGGCCCATCCGGTTACATCAGGTACACACCACCCTCAGCCCACTCATCTATCATGGTACAATTATTGCCATGGGCCCATGTGGGCTGGCCCGTCTGTATTGGTACATTGTCACCCTTGGCTGTCCATCTCATACGGATATAAGTTACTGCATTATGTGATCTGGAGGTATTGTTCAAGAGTTTGGTTTGCTTGCTCAGTCTGTCCATCGCCTTCGGGGTGGTATCTGGAGGTAAAATGAAGGGTCATGTCTGGGGCTTTTCTGAGGGAGTGAAAGAAGTGGGACATGAACTTCATACCATGATTGGAGGTAACATGAGCAGGAACTCCGTGCTTTGAAAACACATAAAGTAGGAATAGACGGGTGAGGTCTGGAGAGGTGATGGTATCATAGGTAGGGACAAATATTGCTTGCTTGGATAAGCAATCAATGATGACTAGGATGACAGTGAAGCCAGTGGAGAGGGGGAGTTGTTCGATGAAATCCATTGAGATGGAGTTCCAAGGTTTTTTGGGGATAGAGAGTTGCTTGAGCAATCCATAGGGCTTGTGTCTAGGAACTTTGGCACGGGAGCAAGTGGTACAGGACTTGACATAGTCCTTGACATATGTGCATATTCCCAGCCAAGTATATCCTTGATGGATGAGTTCCAGAGTCCGGTTCTGACTAAAATGTCCAGATAGGGGATGATCATGTGGATTACGGAGGACATGAATGTGGAGATCATTGGAGTCTGGAACATATATACGGTTGTCACAGTGGAGGAAACCAATGTTGTCTACTCTCCACCTAGTATCAGAGGGAGTTGGCAAGTGATTGCAGGTGACATGGTCATCAGGGAGTGTGGATAGGATGTATTTATGGAGTTACTCGACATCCATTAGAACAGCTGCATGGAGCACTGGAGTTGCCAATGTGGTGGCTCATAGGGATGAAGTGAACTGTTCCATGGAAAAGACGGGACAAAGATTGTGTGGATTAACTTGAGCATAGTCCTTATCCCCCTCTTTTGGGTAGATGTTCCAATGGCGAGTGAGAGAGTCCAGCTTAGCTCCAAGCTTCCCAGGACAGAAATGGATGATGAGATTGAACTGATGGAGGAATTCTGACCAGTGGGCTTGATAGTGGGAGAGGAGTTTAGTGGTTGCAAAGTACTCAAGGTTTTTGTGATCCATGATGATGTCAATAGGCTTGGTGGAGCCTTCGAGGTAATGCTGCCAAGTCCAGAAAGCTTCATAAATGGCCAGGAGTTCCTTGTCATGGGTATCATAGTTGAGTTCTGGAGCCATAAGGGTTCTGGAATAGAAGGCTACTGGATGGAGCTCCTGGTCTGGACATACAATAGAGAGTATTCTGGCAATGGCATAGTCAGAGGCATCCATTTCTACAATAATGGGAACATCCGGTATCCAGTGCATAAGCACCGGAGTGGAGGTGAAAGCTTTCTTGAGCATTTCAAAAGATTGACAGCAAGTGTTGGAGAAGACCCAAGGGGCATCTTTGCAGGTTAAACAGGTGAGTGGTACTACAATGTCCGAGTAATTGAATATGAAGCACCAGTAGAAGTTGGCGAATCCGAGGAATGATTGAATATCCTTGACTTTATGGGGTTCAGGCCAGTCACAGATGGCTTGTATGTTTTCAGGTGACATAGTGAGGCCATCCGGAGATAGGAGATAACTGAGATATTTGACAGAGTCGGAGTGGAATTTGCATTTCTCCAGTTTAGCATAGAGATGATGCTTCCAGAGTCGGCGGAGGACTTTAGGACATGTTGTTTATGAGATGCAAGGTCTTGGGAGTAGATGAGGATATCATCAAGATATACAATAATGCATATGTCCAGCATATCAGCAAAGATACTATTGACAAAACACTGGAAAGCTGCTGAGGCATTGGTGAGTCCCTCAGGCATTACCAACCACTCATATAAGCTGTAATGTGTGTGGAATGCAGTCTTCCACTCATCTCCTTCTGCCATGCAAACAAGATGGTAGGCGGAGCAGTGATCTATTTTGGTGTAGACTTTTGCATGGCTCAGAGAATCTAGGAGGTTGGCAATGATGGGAAGAGGGTAGTGGTCTTTCTTTGTGATCTTATTGAGCCCTCAGAAATCCACACAGAGGTGCAAGGAGCCGTCCTTCTTCTTGACAAAGAGGACCAGAGCTTCATGTGGAGAGGAGGAGGAGGAGCAGAGAAGTCCAGTTGCAATATGTTCATCAAGAAACTTGTGAAGAGCTACAAGCTCAACCGGAGACAGAGAATAGATTGTGCTGATAGGCAGTATAGCACCTTCCTCCAGATCAATCTTTAGATCATATGGGTGGTGTGGGGGAAGTTGGCTAGCTTTGCCTTTATTGAAGACATCTGCGTACTCATGATATTCCAAAGGGATACCAGAAAGGTTTAGGGGTTCAGAAGAGAGTGTAGCAGAGCGGAGATCAACACCAGAGGGACTGGAGGTATATGCTGAACTGGACCGATCCTTCTAACCTGCAGGCCTGAGAAAAGGCTACTGCGTTGATCAGGGATATCTGGGGGGTTTTATCAGCAGAGGTACTCAGCAGAGTTGCAGAGGGGGTTTCCACAGAAAGTGGCGGAGGTGATATCAATGGGGTCAATGGCATTCCATGAGGAATCACCCAGAAATCAATGCTGCCCTTTACCCAGTCAATCAATGGATTGTGTCGGGTGAGCCAGCTATATCCTAGAATGATTAAACAAGTTAAATCCAAAGGAGTTACATAACATGTATCAGAGGGTAACTATGCCGAAGGAGAAACAGATTGGTACATTGATCGCTTCAGTAATTGTAGCATTAAAAGTACTGTCAAACAACTGGAGTGGAAGCAGAGGGATTGCATAGGTAGGGAATTTATG
Organism: Suillus lakei; assembly: GCA_016628065.1. Taxonomy (NCBI): domain Eukaryota; kingdom Fungi; phylum Basidiomycota; class Agaricomycetes; order Boletales; family Suillaceae; genus Suillus; species Suillus lakei. The sequence continues at coordinate 290,088 of JABBWA010000024.1, read as the reverse complement.
TTTAAGTATGAAGCTAGTTTCTATGAAGCAGTGAGAAGAACTGCAATCTACAAGAGCTGGAAAAGCAGAAATATCAGGATATGTAGGAAAAGTTACATAGGGTTTCAGAGAAGACAGACTAGAAAGGGGGGCGGCATTGAGATGTAACTCTAATGCATGGGTTGAGTCAACGCGACCCTCATCCCATGTGGAGTCAGGAGGGTCGTGGACTATTTTTTTGTCTCCTCAGAGACCTCCGGTTGTGCTTCCGGAGCGACTGTCACTGCACGAGCTTTGGCAGCATGGGAGGATGATTTGAAGCAGTCCTTGGCATTGTAACCTGCTCTGCTGCAGAAGAGGCAGAGTCTATTGTCCATATGCCTCTGGCATTCCTCTGGAGTGAGTTTGCTGTCCTTTCCAAGCTTGGTGGAAAGATCTGGGGCATTACCAGCAGAGGTGGTAGAAGGCTTGGCCGGCTTACTTCCGGAGGGGTTTTGATCAGGGGCGGAGGTCAACTGCTTGGCAGGAGGATTGGATGGGGAGGTTTTACTTTCACAGGAGATCTCTCCCTTGCATTCCCAGTAATGGGTGTTGATGGTCTGGGCAATAGTCTTGAATTCTGAGAGACTAGCTGGCTTGCCTTGGTGGCTGATTTCATCTTTGATACATGACAGAAGTCCATTGTAGAATTGGTGGTGTGGGGCTCCATCCAGTCAGGATGGTCATTGAGGTGGTCGGATAGTAAGTCTGGTTCAAACCACTCAAGGGCCATGCCCTTTAGGTAGGACTGAGCAAAGTTGACTTTGGCCCAGTCTGTGCAGAATGTGCAGGGCTTGTTCTGGAAATTGAGTTCACATTGAACAAAGAAGGCCCAGAGTTTGTGGGGTTCAGTACCATCAAAGGTATCTGGTTTCCAGACTTTGGCTCTGGAGTCATTGTTGGTGGAGGACTGATTGTTGTGAGTGAGGTTGTTGATAGCCTGCAAGAGGTGGAGAAAAATCCTATCTTGTGGGTTGAGCCCATTGTCTTCATCATCCTCCAGGACATCAGGAGAATCATCATATGGGTCACCTGCTCCGCCATCTGGTGGGTTTCCACCAGGAGTGTCATCACCACCATCACCAGGGTCCGGAAGACCACCGGCGGGAGTTCATGTGGGAGTTTCTGGGTGGCGACGATTCATGAGCTCAGAGATACTTTGGGTGGGACTGCATGAGGTGCGGCATTGGGAGAAGCTGGTGAAAGTATCAACAATGGGTGTGGGATCACGATGACTGGTGATAAGTCCGGCTGCAGCAAGGGTGGTTCAGGTTGTGGGAGCCATGAAATAGTGTAAGTATACTTGATAAGGTGTGAGTTCAAATATACTGTTAAGACAATACTCAAATGGAGATGTCTGGAGGGCTTGGCTTCAGCTCATGCACTACACCCCTTACCCGAGTATGTGCCCTTTATTTCTAGGATGGAAATCCGACATAAGTCCAGTCTATGAAGTAGAGGTAAGTCTGGCGGACTTCTGGTGACTTTGTCGGGAACAAGGAATAAGACTACTATGGACAAAGACCAGAGTAGAAACAAATGGAGATAGACTACCCTAAGATAGAGCCAGAGTTGTAGTCTATAGGAATCAATCCTAAGACTCGGAGATTGACAAGTTTAGGGACTTAGTCTGGAGAGACAGAGATGAGTAGAATCTAAGATGATATTCAAACTGAGGAAGTACAGAGTGTTACAGGAGTTTATATACTGTAGGTATCATAATGGAAGATCAGTCAGTGAAGTCCAAGGCTATGTACGAAGCATATGGAAAGCTTATTAGTAGGTTGGACGGATCATCCTAAATGAAGTCAGAAATGAAACAGAGGAACAGATCAACTAGTACTACAGATGAAATGCATAACCGGAAACCAGAGTCAGGAGAGAATCTATATGGAGATATACAAAAGGAGAAGAGGAACAGAGATGAAATGGAGATGAGATATGGAGGTGGGATCAGAGTTAGAGGGTCCAGAACATGGAATATGACATGTTCCCCGTTCATATCCAAGTCATTTTGATTGTTCCATTCTGTCTAATTATCTAACTTTCCATATGTCACATACATAGCCCCTCTACTCCTTCATGTGCTCCACTCCTAGCTCCGGTCCTTTCCTTACTCATCCTAACACTCCTTACTTACAGTATATAAGCCTCCTGTAAAACTTAGTAGATCCTTAGTTTGAATATTATTGTACCCTATGGGTCTTATTCCCCTCTGTTCTCCACTGGGCTGGATTCCCATGTCCGCCCTTACTCTAAAGTCTTAAGAAAAACTCTCCTTGTAACTTTCCCTCCGTTTACTCATCAGGTGACCCACCTCCATCATACCACCTATTCCAAACTCCGTCCCAATAGGACCCTCACTACCCACCATCATTACCTCTGGTTGACTAACTATAGCCCATCCCCTCTGAGTTCCTGGACTTACGTCTTGGAACTACACCTCCATCTCTACCTCTGGGTAGTCTACCCTCATTTCCTCTTCTACTCTGGACTTTGTCTGGGAGTAGCCATACCTCTGTTCCCTGTGTATACCTCTGTTAACTTGAGACTCTACCAATGGTAGTCTTGACTCCAGTTTCTTCTTCACAATCCCAACTCTGGATGTCCGCCGGACAAGTCTGCCATTCAACCCAGACTTGTTCTGGAACACCCTGGACTTCTGTTCTAGTCCATATGAAATCAAGGGCATGTACTTGGGCAAGGGGCACAGTGCATGAGCTGCAGCCAAGCCCTTCTTGGTTCATCCTAACCCTGTGTACTTTTAGCATGCATGGTTGTAACAAATCCTAAGACTTGGAGATGGATAAGTATATGGATTTAGTCCAGAGAGACAGAGATGAGTAGAATCTAAGATGATATTTGAACTGAGGAAGTATGAAGTGTTACAGGAGTTTATATATTATAGGTGTCTTAATGGAAGATCAGTCAGTGAAGTCCAAGGCTATGTATAAAGCATGTGGAAAGCTTATTAGTAAGTTAGATAGATCATCATAAATGAAGTCACAAATGAAATAGAGAAGCAGATCAACTAGTACTACAGATGAATGCATGACCAGAAACTGGAGTCAGGAGAAAGTCTACATGGAGATATGCAAAAGAAGTAAGGAAACAGAGATGAAATGGAGATTAGATCTGGAGATCGGATCAGCAGTAGAGGGTCCAGAATGCAGTGTTGTGAACATTCTGTCTGCAGCCCTGCAGAGGCCCATTTTATAGAGTATGTTAAAAGCCCAGTCATCCAAATGTCAGACTAGTCACTCCCAGTCATCTCTGATGAAACCCACTCAAACCCGATGCTTTCCTGTGCTCTCCAAGCCTTGGACCCACCAGAGATCATTGAAGATCCACTGGACCTGCTTGCATACCATCAAAAACCCATCTATCCTACTGTCCTATCCGTTCCGTCCAACCCCACTGATGCATAGTAGCTTGTTTCTCATGGCTGATGCAGTAGACAGCATTATTACCTGTGTCCACACAAGTCTGCAGAGCCTCATGTTAGTTTACATATGTTCAGACCCGATGTTTTCCTATTTTCTAAGGACTGACATGTTACTGACTATGCATGCTGAAGGTGCACAGGAGTAGGATGGACTAAGAAGGGCTTGGCTTCAGCTTGTGCACTGTGCCTCTTGCCCAAGTATGTGCCCTTGTTTTCATATGGACTAAAACAGAAGTCTGGGGTGTTCCAGAACGGGTCCGGGTTGAATAGGCAAACTTGTCTGGTGGACATCCAGAGTTGGGTTTGTGAAGGGGAAACTGGAGTCAAGACTGCCATTGGTAGAGTCTCGAGTTAACAGAGGTATAAGCAGAGAACAGAGGTATAGCTACTCCCAGACAAAGTCCAGAGTAGAACAGAAAATAAGGGTAGACTACCTGGAGGTAGAGGTGGAGATGTAGTCCTGGGACGTAAGTCTGGGAACTTGGAGGGGATGACTATGATTATTCAACTGGAGGTAATGACTGTGGGTGGTGGGGGGTCCTATCTGGATGGAGTCCAAAATAGGCAGTATAATGGAGGTGGGTCACCCTATGGGTAGATGGAGGAAAAGTCACAAGAAGAGTTTTCCTTAAGACTTCAGAGTAAGGGTGGACATAGGAATCCAGCCCAGTAGGAAACAGAGGGGAATAGGACCCATAGGGTACAATAATATTCAAACTGAGGATCTACTAAGTTTTACAGGAGGCTTATATACTGTAAGTAAAGAGTGTCAGGATGAGTAAGGAAAAGACCAGAGCTAGGAGCAGAGCACATGAAGGAGTAGAGGGGCTATATATGTGACATATGGAAAGTTAGATAATTAGACAGAACAGAACAATACAAATGAACTCAGATATGAACAGGAAATGGATCAGATGAATAAGACAAAATATACATAACTGATAACCAGAGAGATAGGGGTTTTCTATATTTAGAAGTGGATGGAAACTTGTAAACCAGGGTGGGGAAACTAAAGTGAAGATGACCGGAAGTGGAGGCACAGCCTCAGTGTATTTGTACAGAATACCAGAGGTAGAGCTGGACATGGTAATGACCATAAAATAGGGGTTGCAGAGGTAGATGATGCATGTAATGGGTGGAGACTTGTATGGCCAGTGGAGTACAGAGATTAGATTATCAATAGAGCTAGAGCACATGGAGATTAGATTATCTATAGAACCAGACAATGGAGATGGGTGAGGCAGAGTACAGAGGTATTAAGGGGTAAAGGGAAGTGGTGTTGTTAATTGTGGTAATTGAGCACCATGTCACTGAAGTGTCTTGGAAGTGTCTTGGAAGTTTCCCATTAAGTTATTTACTGTTGCTTATTGTTGTTTACCAAAACTTCAACTTAAGTAGTGAGTCCACTGGTCAGTTCACTTTGTGCAACTGACTTTGGACTCAAGGTACTGTAACATTACTATACTACTAATCAGACTTTTGTGCAACTGACTCTGGACTCAAGTGTGTGACTAAGTCAACACTTCTAACACATCAATGGACCTTTGCACCACCTTGCATTCCGTTATCGTATTACCCATGCACCTCCCTTGATCTCATCCACTCCGCGGGTATCTACCAGTTCTCATCTGGACTTCATTCTTGGGCCCAGAACAGCTCCTGGCGTCTTAGAGCACAAGTTCTACATACCCATTACCCGTTAAACCCTGATACCTAGATATACCCAGATCTACCTCGATGTTCCTTGACTCATCTGGACCTTTGGCTATTGTCCATTTTGTACCCGTTACACTCTGTCTCACGCATCCATTACCATTCCTTCATGGACCTCTAGTTTCTGCCACTGGACCAGTTTAGAGTAGGCCGCTGTCGATCTTCGTTGCTGATCAGTTGTAAACCACAACAAAACAACTAACCTAGCAACGCTACTGCTCAGTGGTCCTTATGCTGAGAAGCACTGGGTACAGTAGTTGTTCAGTTGGGTGGCCTGACCCTTGGTAGTGCACCACACACTTCGAGTGTGAGGGGTTTAACTTGGAGGATAGAGATAGATGAGCAGCAAAGATGATGGATTGGACTGAAAGAATAGAATGGCAGTGGGACAGTGTTCCAGGTGAACAAGGTCCAGGAAGACGTGGGGGATGAAAAATGCGAAGCCAACTGAGGCTTCAGAGAGAACTGAACATGAAATGGTGAACTGGATGAGTTTATTGTTCTGTAGCTAAAGTACAGGGGTTTATATAGAGTATAGTACCTGCGTACGTCTGTGTATGCAAAGCAACGCTCCAGGCAATGAGTAGGGCAATGAAGAGGGCAATGAAAGGGGGGAATGGAATGAATGTGCTGCGCTTCAGGGGTAATGACTGAGCAATTTCGAAAAATAGAACAAATCCTATGCATAATGAGTCATAAAATGGAGAATGAGTCATAGGGATAAAGAATGAGTCAGAGAATGAAAAAGCGATGATAAAGCAGGGCTGTGACCATTACAAACCATGACTCATGACCTGAGTCATCATGACCAATTGCTATGCAAGCATGACAAAGTGCTGTGCGGTGATGATGCAAGAGCTGTGACGCAGCAATGACGCAGCATATGGGCAGTGGAGAATGGAATGGAGTGATGATGCTATGATGCCATGATGGTGTGATGATCCGAATGCTCTGCTGCAGAGATGTCATGTGGTTGTTGGTGCAGAATGTCGACATGCAGGGATCATGGGATATACACAGTCTGTAAGACACTTCCCCAGCATGATAAAGGGATTGGTCATCTGCATAGGGACTTGGTGGTTTGCAATCTCTGGTGAGCGTTAGGATGGAATGGCATGGTGTCCACAGTGATCATGAAGGTGAGGTGCGAGTGGATAATGGTTTGAATGGTTCAACGAATATAAGCCACTGAAGAGGATTGGAAATGGTAGGGTGATGAGGACAGGATGAATAAAGACGCGGTTTTCGACGTATTGGTGCAATTTGGCATGGTCTGGCTGATGCTGAGGTTGTCTGAGAGTGTAGTGGGTGAAGATGGGAGAGCGTTGGAAGCGTGTGAATGGGGGAAAGGTGAATAAACCTCGTTGAATGCAAAATGCCGTAAAAATGCAGGATGCCGTAATACTGTTGAAAATCGCTAAAAAATCGAAAAATTAAAGGAAAGGAAGGGAAACAAATGAAAAGGTGAGTAAGGAATGATATGGGAAATGAAGATATAAATAAAAAAACCATGTTCTCGCTACCAAACACGTTTGGTGCGTGACATCGCTCAGATCATAACTCCGTTGGTCTGCCTCCCTCGTATCTTACTTTCTGAGGAAGTGCTCTTAGTAGCAGTCCCCTTGGGTCGAGCAATTATACTCGCACTCATCAGGATCAGTAGCCTATCACTATAGCCTACACTCACAATTCCTTTCTCACACCAGAACAAGGTGTGGAAACATGCTTGGGGTCATTCACCGGAGCTTGCTGTAATAGTTCAATGTCAAGGTGCCGCATTCAAGGTTGTCCAATAGAAAATAATCGAGCACTCTGAAGGTGAACACAGTCTTCGGCCTGTTAAATGATGCAGGGAAAAATCTGTGTTGAAACATTTGAATGTCTGGACTCATCATATTTGGACAATCACAGCATTGAACCTCGAGGCAATGAACTCTGGAGTTGTCAACAATGACCATGGTGTTTTCCTTTGGCTGGAACTTGGGTCCCGACACAGATGGACCTGTAGGCATGTCGTCTTGTGCTTGCAAGTGGGACCTTGACCCAAGTCTTCCTACCTTTGCTGCCCCTTGCTTCTACCCTGTGGGATTTTTGCAGTGGGGTGCATCTACCTATCTTCATCTTATTTTCTAATGTTGCGAGCAAAGCATTAGCTCAGGAAGGTTGAATGAATTGTTATTCCAATATGATGTTATGCAGTCTTGATGCCTCATTACAAATTCATTTCCATTAATGGCATTGCATCCAATATGGGTCAATTAACCTCTTGTTAGGCCCTGCCCAAAGTTCAACTTGTCACCATTATTACTTCCACCTTGCTTATCCTCAGCCCATTCTGCAATCTGATTCACCATGGCAAGATCAGGTCATTCCACTCACTTGACTTCTGGAAGACATAGGGCACATCAACCACAGACACAGAAGCTCACAGAAAATGAAATTTTGGAGTTGAAGAACTACCTTCCTGAGTGGACTTCAGCAAAAAGGATGGAGAAGTGGGCAGTTTTCACTGCCATAGCTAGGGCTGCCAGGTTATTTGCTCCTAAGGTCAACCAAGGACAGTGGAAGAAGAGGAAGCAGGTGATACATCCTTGCTGTGTTGAAAAACTAAAATTTTAATATCTCATTCTTCCATCAATGCTCAGATGTACAAGACTTGGTTGTTCAACAACAAGAAAAAGAAGGAAAGGAAGGATGTGATAAAGTATGGAAGGAGATGGACTCCTAAGATGGTGATCTACCAGCAGAAGTGGGGAGAGGTGCTAAAGAGGATCGAGGATGAGTCCGGGGCAAAGCCAGGAGGTTGTGGTATGTTCAAGCATTATCAGGCAGCTGTAAAGAGAGTCATGGCTGAATTGTCTGACAATGAGTTGGAGAAGGCAAAGGAAACAGCCGAAGAATGGTCCAACAACTTTCCTCCTCCCGAGGTACAAGCACAAGTTGCTCATAAGAAGGGACCTACATATATGGAGCACTTTTCAAAGGAGATGTGGAGGCAATGTGGGATGAGAATGTTTGTGATGTCAGCTTGGAAGAATGAACAGGGTGAGGTGCTGTTCAGGATGTAAGTTGAATTCTATTGGTCATCCCAGATCTTTCATCTCAATTTATTTCATGCAGGCACAATGATAACAAGGCATTAGGAGATGGGGACAGCTTCATGAAGACAAAGGACTGGGAGGACATCGAGCCAGTGTGGCAGGAGTACACACAGGAACAGTTCAGTGAGTGTTTGAACTGTGGATATGGGAAGGATTAGGTTGATCATTGTGATGATAGGTGCTGGGGCATGGGATGGAGGATGACAGGTGAAGGGAGGTCACAAAAGAATCAGAAAACCGGCTTTCAAACTCAAAACAGACGTGGATGGGATGCCCTTGCTTCTGGACATCACTGAACCGAAACTCGAGGTGAAGAAGGCCATAGTGAGGGCCTTTCTTACATCACACTATTGTGAGTCTATCATCGCAACATCAGAGAATTTGTTGAATGCATGGACAGAGGGATCTGTTCTGGGATTGACAAGGCAGTTGTGCCATGGAGTGCCATCTTACAAAGTCAGGATGACTTTGTAGCAAGAAAGTATCTTCTGGCAGATGTGGACTTGAAGGAGCTGTCAAAGTTGCAAAATTGGGACACAACAGCCTTACTCAATTTCTCGTATGCTCAGCAGGAGACAGGCAAAGGTCCAACATTCCTGTTCAAAGCATGGAAGAACAAAGATGGAGACATGGTAGCATTGGTTGTATCTGGCAGGTCACCTTCTCATCAGACTTGAAAAGTCCGAAAGCAGATTATTCAAAGGCCTCGGGAGTTGTCGACTGAAGCCAAGAGTGATCCCGAGAGTGACACTCATCACATGGAGGATAATGCTGATGATGACACAGCCAATGGTAGATCCCCGCAAAAGAGACCCCAGGTCCTTCATCAGCACATGAAGTGACAGCAGTCCCACGTTCAATTCCAAAGCCTCGCCCTGTCAAGCCGGCAAAAACTGGTGCACTGCAGACATCGCAAATGGGTGACCTCCTGGTGGGTTTGACTGACGTAGTCACTGGGGATTCTCTGGAAGATGTTGCAATGGAAGGAAGGAACACATCACTGGCACCAAAGAACATGCAGGGAAAGAAAGTGGTGATTGAGCCATCAGCAAGGACAACCCAGAGTAAGTCAACACTACAGCCATTAGACAGTACCCCTCAAGTGACTAGAGCAAGGGGAAAGAAGCAATGGACTTATACTACACTGCCTGCCTTTATGTACATGTCAATGTTCAACACTCGGGATATTAGTTCTGATGGTGTTCCCATCGCAGACAGCACTTTGTCTCTCATGATGGAAGCAACTTTCCAAGCAGATTGAGCATTTGAACCCTTGAGCTTTTGTAGACGATGCTTAGTCATGTCTCCAAATGTCCACATACCATGAGTGACACCTCGTGCCAGTCCAAAAATAGTTCCCCAAGGGAGTTCATGTTGATTGAGGACTACCTGAGCCATTTTGCAGTGGGCGATGTGCTTGATATTCAACTCAATACTGAACTCAGGGGAACTGTGGTTATGGCTTTGTCTGAACACTTGGGACTTGGTGAGCCAAAGCAAGAATTGAACTTCGGTGTTTGACACTCGGGATTTATTGATCCTTGGTAAGTCAATTGGAAATGGCAAAGTAAAATATCGAAAATTTGGTAGTGTACATGATAATTCAGGAGTTTACATGTTATTTGACTACTATCAGAAATTCGGTAATGTACATTTCAATTTATTCCTCAAACTCATCAATCAAGGAATCAACTACCTTGAGCATTTCGACGGTCATCCATTCAGCTCTTTGCATCCTCTGGAGGTCCTCATCAGCTCTTCTGAGTTTGTCAGATGTGTCCGCCCAAGCCATTCGGAATGGTTGCTCGGCCTCAAGTAGTTGTGGTATGGAAGGGTCATGAAGATTTCCATGACGGTGTTTGTAATCACCAAGTCGATCTTGAATGGATTGCACTTGCAGATAAATTAGCACAAAGATAAATGATCTATGTCAGATACTCACATCCTGTGTGTTTGTATGACCTGAATAGTCGGAAGTCCTGGACCATCGAACGTAAATCTTCGTTAGCAAGGTCTGGTTAGTCTGAATGAGATTCAGTAGATGTTTCATCTGCTTGAGAGACATATTAAGTATCGATAATCATCTGAAATCAATGAACTCACATAACATCAACTCTTCTGGTGGAGCCGGAGCATCACACTCAGCATCAGCAAAATCTGGTATCTCATCAACGTCGATCACATCATCCTCAGGCCTGAGGTACAAGTCTGGGTCAATTACCAAACCTGGTTGATCAGCTTGAGCCAGAGGTGATCGATCTGTGAGCATGAATGGTAATACTTGATCCAAATGAATATATAAACTTACCAGGTATTGCAACCAACACATCCAGTGGTCCGGGTGACACAGGATGATACTCTATGTCCTCATCCAGCCCAAGATATAAATCATCTAAGGGATATCCGGTAAATAGATAAGGCATGATAAGAACACAACATACTTAGTGATGCCCAGGACATTAATGACTCATTCACATCCATTGAATTATAGTCGGTCACCGGAGGGTCATTAAATCTGACAGTTGGATGAGAGCTCATGTTGTGGGGAATTGATTGACTGATTGACTGATAATTGAAAAAACTTTGAAGTTTAAGACAAACCTGGCAATTTCCGAAAAGTTGAACCATGACCAAACAAAGACAAACAATCAACAATTTTATAGATTGTCCATCAAATGTTTTGTTTCTTTTGAAACTTCATCCTTGTGATAACAGATTTCAACCTGAATTCAAGATCTCTAAATCTCTCAACTCAATCATCATGTCTACTCCAGTTGACACCACTTTGACTGGTCTCAAGTCAAGTACTGCCCAGATCAAGGCCATCATCTACAGTGCCCAGCAAATTCCCCTGGGTCCCAGCCACTATGCTCTGACATCACAGGTCACTGGACTTGTGGTATGTAGCACTGTCTTTGTGTTCTCTTTTGTGTTCTCTAACATCCAGGCAGGCTCATGTAGTTAAGGACCATGGGGATGGACTCCTGCCTGGCATCGTCCTTTCGTGCTCCAAGAAGCTCATGCGAGTCCGGAGCATGACTTCCCAGGTCTGGTCCAACTGGTTCAGTATCGGGCATGACAATCCCCATCTCTTGAAGCACCCCTGGCACACCAAGGTCCTTGCCTGGGAGGCTCTGGGTGACCACACCTTTGATCTCCCAGTCGCTGCTCCTCCCTCGACAGGTCCAATTCCAGTTGACCTTCCCTCCCCACCTGTCCACACCGGCAATGTCACAGGTCCATCTACCAACCCCACCACCGAGTACTGGGACAAGGGGAAAGGTAAGGCCATCTTTGCTGACCCGGAGGCTGAGGTGGAAGGGAGTAGGAAGAGGAAGTCTCTGGTGCCTACATCAGCAAACTGATTTGTTTGTTATCCAACCATCTAAGCCCAGTTATGTTTATGTGGTAACAACTACCTCGGCCCACCCGTCGATATAATATATATCACTACCTCAGCCTGTACGTCCATATAGTATACCAATACCGTGGCCCTTATGTCTATGGACTGTCTTCCTCGGTATTACTGGATTCTGAGTTGACAGGGCGCTTGGCTGTGTTGACTTTGATCAACGTGGACAGGGTCTGAGTCTGAATGTCATTGACAACTCAGATCAAAACTAGTGCAACAGCATTGCTCATATGTCCATTAGTATACCAATACCTTGGCCCATATGTCTATATGATACGTATCTGGGCCCACCTGTCTATATAACATCCCCCTACATTGGCCTACCTGTCTATGTAAAATACCTTATGTTGGCCCATCTGTCTATGTAATGTACCCCCATGTTGGCCCACCTGTCTATATAATAAATATTTCACTGCACTCTCGGCCCACTGGTCTATCTAATATACCCATATGTCAGCCCACCCATCTATCTAATAAATTCTTTACCTCACTGTCGGCCCACCCATCTATCTAATACCACCCCACGTTGGCCCACTCGTCTATGTAAAATACGCTATGTCAGCCCACCTGTCTATGTAATATACCCCTACATCAGCCCATCCATCTACAAAATAATACTAATATGTTGGCCCACCTGTCTATATAATAATATCTGCTATACATCTCTCTTCAGCCCAGCTGTCTATAATATATGTCCATCCTACTCTACATATTACCCAGATGGGCCCACCCATCTCCATCAGTAATAATATTTCTCCTGGCCCATCCACCATCATCGAGGATATATATAACATTGGCATAGATGGGCCCACCTGTCTCCATCGGAAATAATATTCCTCCCAGCCCACCCGTCAACATCAAGGATATACATAACATCGGCCCATAGTCCACTGGCCCATCTTATATGGGATATTATGTAGGTCAGGTGACCCATATAATATGGAGTTTGTCACTGAAGGGGCTCTGACGTGGGGGTATATTACATAGATGAGTGAGTCAAGAGTGCAGTGAAAATTCTTTTATATGTTAATTGTGGCGATTGAGCACCATGTCACTGAAGTGTGTCTTGGAAGTGTCTTGGAAGTGTCTGGGAAGTTTCCCATTCTGGTATTTACTGCTGTTTATTGTTGTTTACCAAAACTTCAACTTAAGTAGTGAGTCCACTGGTCAGTTCACTTTGTGCAACTGACTCTGGACTCAAGTACTGTAACATTACTATACTACTTAATATATTTAGTACAACTGACTCTGGACTCAAGTGGTGATGAAGTCACCACTTTAAACAGTATGCAAGTGGGTGAAGTTGATCATTATAAAGACATGAGAATCAGCTTTTGGGGTTAGGCCTAGGCTGATTCTGGTGGATGGTATCAGGCACCAGGCATTCATAGCAGAACCCATTGGAACTAAAGCATATGGCTTGCTTATACTCCAGATACCTCTGAGTTTTGAGGATGCCTCGCTGGCAAGAGTACAGGAGATGTTGGCCATGTACAGAGAAGAATAGACAAACCAAACACTTGTCCTCATTCATCTGGCACCACCGACCAATTTGCTCCTCCTTGCCAATTTGGGTGGTGGGATAACCCTGTTCTAAGGTGGGATCAACCAGGAACAGATCTTGAGCATCATTTCTTGGAGCAGAGTTGGAGGGTGGGTCAGGAGCTTGGATGTGATGAGGACCGGAGTGACTGGGGCTTTGAGGTTGTGGGGGTACATATGCATGTTGTGTGGGTGTATGACCTTGAGCTGGTGGCTACATTGTGGAGTAGATACATTTGCTGGGAACTGATTGGTTTGTGTGTGAACCATAGAGGATGAACTGCATGGCTTTGGGGGCATGGGGTGCATCCGAATCATCAGAGGAACTTGGTTCCTCGTTGTTGTTGTGCATTGGAGGGTGATACAGTGGCTCAAAAAACTGTCCACATGTTTGCGCTATTTTGACTGTTTACATCATTGTACAAGAATGGATAGGTATTCCCAGGACGTCCTGCCATGGCCTGGGAGTACTACATCAGGGCTTCAAAATGAGCCCTTACCCGTGGGAATTGGTGGTCATATGGTGGCACTATGAGGTTTGCAAAATGATGACTCATGTGGACAGGTTTTTGAGGCTAGATTGAAACTATATAAATTAATGGTTATGACACCATAAAGTCATACCATTATTAAATAAATTATAATGTGGTGTCATTATGGCATTATTAAACCTATCTCTCACTATATAATGAAGGGAGTCTCATGTATGATAGTCATAATCACCATGAAAGCCATCTCCTCTGCTCAAAGGGATAACATCCTCTCTCTCTCTACTGCTGGCCTCTCTGCTCGTCAAATAGCATCTAGAACTGGTGTATGCAAGTCTACTGTGGCCAAGCTCACCAAAGAATGTCACCCAGACAAAGAAAACTCTAGTGGAGGTCGTCCATCCAAACTCACCTCTACTGATAGGAGGGCCATTATTCAGCATATTACTACAGGAAAGGCTGACAATGCTGTCCAAGTCACTCATCACATCAATTCCATCATCACTACCCCTGTATCTTCACAAACTGTGAGAAATGTTCTCAAGGCAGCCAACCTCAAGGCTGTAACAAAGAAGAAGAAGCCTCTCCTTTCTATCAGTCATAGAAAAAGAAGACTGGACTTTGCCCTGGCCCATCAAAACTGGACTGTAGAGGACTGGAAGCGTGTCATATGGTCAGATGAGACTAAAATCAACAGGATTGGGTCAGATGGAAAGGTATATGTGTGGAAAAAGAAGGGGGGGCCTCTAACAGACAGAGAGATTAATGGGACACTCAAGTTTGGAGGAGGTTCTCTGATGGTAAGGGGGTGTATGGGGTGGAATGGTGTAGGAATGCTTGCAGAGGTTGAGGGGAGGATGGATGCTGAGCAGTATGTGGACATTCTCAACCACCACTTGCTGCCTAGCATGGCAGAATCAGGAATTGATGAAGAAGATATCATTTTCCAACAGGATAATGATCCCAAGCATACATCCAGGAGAGCCAGAGAATGGTTTGAAGAACATAATATTCATCTCCTTGACTGGCCAGCACAGTCCCCTGATGTCAATGTCATTGAACACCTCTGGGGAATACTCAAAAAGAAGCTTATAGCCTATGAACACCCCCCTAAAGGAGTATGGGAGTTATGGGAGAGAGTGGTGGTAGAGTGGGGACAGATTACAGCAGAGGACTGTCAGAAGTTGATTGAAAGTATGCCTAGAAGGATAGAGGCAGTAATCAAGGCCAAGGGAGGCCACACAAAGTACTAGAATACCTGATTTCCTATGTAAAATATCTGAGTCAAAAAACTGTCCACATGAGTCATCGTTTTGCAAACCACATAGTGCCACCATATGACCACCAATTCCCACGGGTAAGGGCTCATTTTGAAGCCCTGATGTAGTACTCCCAGGCCATGGCAGGATGTCCTGGGAATACCTATCCATTCTTGTACAATGATGTAAACAGTCAAAATAGCGCAAACATGCGGACAGTTTTTTGAGCCACTGTATATAGCTCCTGTACCCTTGCAGTATCTAGTATCCTACTCTTCATACAACTCATGAGCAGGTTGTCTGAATGGTATGAGTGAGGTCTGATGGTAAGGTATATTTGGGGTGTGGCAACTGATTGGAGTAGGAAGCCCATGTGCTTGAATGCCTGCTGGCTGGATGTGAGTATGGGCTGGTGTCTGAGCATGAGGAAGTGCAACAGCTTTCAGATGCAAGCCCGATTGGCTACTGTAACATTGCTGATGATGTCTGAGGACTTGCTACAAGGTTAATGAGTATGAGGAATTTATAGATGGATGGGAGGAGGCTTATCACATGTAATAGACATACATTGCAGAGCTCAGTTGTAAGCATGGACAAGCAGGTCTGATTCATAGCATCCAAAAAGAGGGAAATGGTCCTGCAATGGCAGATTTGGTGGGACACAAAATCCACCATTACCTGGAGGCCTCCATGGTCAACTGAACGATGGAGGTCAACAGAAGGTACATTGCTATAGAGGAGGTGATGGACACTGGGCTTTATGTCATGGGTAGCATGACCTGACATTTGAGCAAAATGAATCATCAATAGAATCTTGTCTTGCTTGTTGCCCTGATGATCAGTGCTAACCCAGGAGATCTCACAATTGATGATAACCCAAACAGAGTGAATGTCAATTTCTTGAGCCATGGCCAATGTACCTACAATCCATGTTGATTTTCCTGTTCTCCACATCATCATGGCTGATTTGTGCTGCTCATCGCTGAGTTGGCCATGATAAATAGGGAATCCTAACGTCTCTGCCAGCTGCTCACAGCAGTTCATAGTCAATACAAAGATGATGCCATGCTCATGAGGTTGGAGCTTGTATGACAACACTAAGGACAGGACATCTTGGTCAATTGTTTCCTTTGCAGTATGGCAAACACAATATTGAATTTCTGGGCAGTGGGTGGGCATGTGAATTTTGTGCACTTGGGAGGGGTCCATCCATAACATCTGGTAATGCTGCTTAGCATTGTAGGTGACCATATAGACTCATGCTTACCTGCAACAATGCAGCCTCAGAATAAGGGCTGAGTGTACCCATCAGCAGGGCCACCTGGACACTAAGACCTGTGAGCTTAAGGAGCATCTTATATGCATGATGATAGTTCAAAGCCATGAGGATATCATGTGCCTCATCAATGATAATGCCTCACAAGTGATTAGACGCCTTGCAGGCCATGACCCATGTTCGAAACTTGCTATCAGCGCAATACTTCAAGGTAACAAAAACCATGTGCGAGTGAAACAAATTGATATCTAGGGAAGGATAGGTGGCATATGCCAGTCCCTTGGAGTTGGCATCTTTAATGATTTAGTCCATGAGCAATCAATAGGGAACAATGATAAGGTGGAATCCAGCATTCTCCACATAGCTGAGAGAGCCATAGATTGGACTCTTCCCAGCCCCTGTGGGCATTACAATGAAGACATGAGGGCTGCCTTGTGAAATAACCTCTACTGCCAAGGCCTGTTGGATGGTTTTGAAGTTGGCTGATGAGTTGGTAAGGTATGCATGGAGGCCCTGAGTTTGAATGAATGCAATGTCCATAGGCCCTATATTATGAACCGGTGACTGAGAGGCATGACCAGACCCAGCTTGAGCTTGAATGATGGCCTGATAAGTGCAGTCAATCTTCTCGTGTGTTGACTGCAGCATATCAAGGATAAGCTTATTGTTTGAAGCCATTTCCTGTATGATTACAGTTTGCTCAGCAGCAGCTACCTGAAGCTTGCCTAGGGTGGCTAATGCCATTTCATGGAGATCGGTATAGGAAATCTGTGGTTCACAAGCAGTGCCCTTGGAGTTATCTAACCATGTCCAGAAGTGTTGCAATACCTGGAACAACTCTGATAGCATGTCCTGATGAAGGCTTGGGAGGTTGATCCATGTTAGGCCATAATGTGGCCTGCCAGTGTTGGTGCTATGTCCAAAAGTTTTGCTGATGGCATTGTCCTGTTAGTCTCCTTCATCATCAATGTCCAGATTGAGGATCCAGTGCATGATGGCCTTGGTCATCTGATGCCACATGTGTAAGCCCATAGGGACATGCAAGTGCTGAGTGGTTTGAGTTTGCAGGACTTGTGAAAAGTCCTTGCTCCACAGTGGTTTGCTAAAGTGCATGAATACCTGTGGGCCCAGATCCCTATGGGGGGTATGGATAGCATGAATCCAAACTTCAGTAATATGTCACAGGGGGCCAGCCAGGTACATGATGATTGGTTGGAGAGGGTGATAGATGGAGCAAGCAACATATTTATCAGGGTAATCTGTGCGCTGGTGAGATTTGTTGTAGCCCATAATAAAGAAAATATGGCCTATAACAAAGTACAATGTGTGAGGACCCTCATGTGTATTGGTGAGGTGGTAGGTTTCCAGCTCTGTGCCCCTTGCCGGTCCCCCTAAAGTCACATGGACATGGCAGAAAGTAATGTCATGGAATTTGGCCAGTGTAGTAACAACCATGCGACTGATGCTATGAAAATCTCAGCAATGAACCTAAATGATGCAACTGTCATGCTCACCTTGCTTGAATACCATCCTGGTTGGCTGATGCACATGATACTTGTTGAATATTTGAGGTTTGTCATAGAAGCTCTGTAACAAGTGGTCTTGGAAAGCTTTGAATGGGTTATCTGGGTCTTGAATGAAAGAGTAGCCTGGAGTGTTGTTATGGAGCGGATCCTTAGGCCACTTGAGAGGCTCCTTGGGATCCAAATGGGTCTTCAAACACTGGCCGAAGTTGGCCATGTCAACACCTTCACATAACAACGTGATGAGGGTATTTGCACGATGTATCAGTGAATTGACCATGTCTCTGATAGCTGATATGATCAATGGTGAGCCATCGACCTGCAGGACTGTGTGTTCCATGTTCCAGAGAAGACATGGCAGGCCAGGTGCATCTCCTCCCTCAGCATTGTGAAGAGATACCATTTGCCTTTGGTGAGTATGGGTTTGAGTGTTTTCAAGTAAAAACTTTTGTGGGGTTGGTGAGTGAGATTGCAGGACAGTGACAGCATGTACTCTAACAGCCCATCACTTGTCCCATTTGCCACACAGTTGTACCCATCGATAACCCCAACTGCATGCATGCAGTACTGCATACAAGACAAGTTGGGAATGATGGTGGATGCAGGTTTGAAGGTACCATCAAGGAGTAGATGAGACATTATCATGAATCTGATAAGATTACAGCCAAAATGATCCTGCATAATATGTTTATTGGGAGTGCTCACAAGCAAAAATGAGTTGGACATTACTGCGCAGCCACTGCACAGCACTTAGTCATGCCTATAGAGCGCTTGGTAATGCCACTGAGGAAGAGTCATCATCATTGGTCATGTAGTCCTGGTTCATCATGGTTTTTCCCCTTGATTCATAATCCCCTTCCAATATGACTCATTTTGCATTACACACACACACTCCTTCTTACTCATATGCCTGGAAGCGCTGCTTTGCACGCGCAAGTATACACAGAGTCTGAACAGTATATACATAAACCCCTGTACTTTAGCTAGCAAAAATAACTACATGAGTTCACAGTCCACATTTCAGTCCAGTCTCTGAAGCCTCGAAGCCTCAGATAGGCTTCACATTTTTCAAGTCTTCAGTCGTCATCCATCATCTTTAACATTGTTCACCTGGAAC
The DNA here is from genome assembly GCA_016628065.1 of Suillus lakei. Lineage (NCBI taxonomy): Eukaryota > Fungi > Basidiomycota > Agaricomycetes > Boletales > Suillaceae > Suillus > Suillus lakei. The sequence continues at coordinate 271,194 of JABBWA010000024.1, read as the reverse complement.
TTTGTCACTGTCTTACATCTTGTCAAGCTCATCACTATTCCATTCAGCTGCCACGTGTGCAGTTGGTCTACGCTTTCTTCACCCTCCAACACGGCTAGGTCACTGCAGACTTAGTTGTACTCATCATTCACCACCTTCCCCACACCCAAACCCTTCAATACTTGAAGTGTTTAGGTGCACTATCAGGATCAGGCCACCCAAATTGAACAACTACTGTACCTAGTGCTTCTAAGCACAGGGACCGCTGAGCAATAGCATTGTTTTGGTTTTGTTGTTTTTGTTGAGGTTTTCAGCAGGCCAACAATGAAGATCGACAGTGTGGTTCCTCTTATGGTGCATTTGCAGGGATCATCATAGACAGCCTTGCATGAGTGACAATGAAAATTGCCATCACTTTGACATTGCAAGGTGATGCTACCTGATCTAACTTCTAATTAGCCTTATTAATAAGGAGCAAGGAATACTAACCAATGCAGACTGAGGTTATATGCTCAATTCATGCATGCTTGGCTATGGCTGAATCGGACCTTGCAGCATAGTTATATTCACCACAGCGTAGTGTCCTAAATCTGATCATTAGCATGAGAAAAACAGGACACCAGCTGAGCTCACATTGTAGGGACAAGGGGATTGTTACTGCATCAGCAGAATTTTTTCCTTTAATACTATAAACCAATGCAATACATATACTGACATACTGATTATGGTTTGTATGCAGTTCTGATAGAAGCAGCCAGCTACTACATTTTGCAGTGACATACATAGAACTAATATACATTTGTCTGATATAAGATGTGGAGTGGGCCTGATGCACATGTGGCTTTTGGTTTATGAAGTCAAAGGATGTCCTAATACTGATTAATATATGTAGGAATAAGTTTGAGAAGATGCTTCTATTATCAGTAATTAATGTTCAGATAGTTGGGAAGTGTGGGCCTGGCCTGCAGCCAACAAACAGCATCAAACCTTCCATCCTCCACCTTTCAGATAAGCCCCCTGGAGGCAGACTCAGTATCAGGCACTCCAGATCTCACACAGATCTGGAGCGCACATCAGCCAAGATCTCATATAGATCTTGATTGGCACAAAAACACAGGTCAATACCTTACAGCAGGGAGGCATGGACAGGCAAAGACAGTGACAGAGTAAGGTTGAGGCACAGATCTGCCAAAATAACATTGGTATGAATGGCATGAACTGGAGGGAGAGGCACAACAATGAAAATGCACACCTGTTTTGCTTTGTCAACAGGAATACCTTTACCTGAGTTGTCTAGCATGACCAGATGCTGAGTGCAGACATCGCTCATGACAATTTCATTGGCATATAATTGACCACCAGCAATTCAGTGCAAACAATCATGTAGCATGCATGCTAATTGTCCATGGGGACAACAGCATTGTCAGCAGCTATATAGCACCATGTTAATTGACACACATAACAAGGAAAATGGGATTGCACCTTTTATGCATAGCTAGGATTTGAGTGTGAACTATGCAAGAGTATAGGAAAAACAGCATTGTCAAGAGCTGTATGTCACAATGTTAAATGAGACGCATGAAATGAAAAGATATGCACCTTTGGTCTATGGATGGCCAGCAACAATTGAGTGGGGACAATGAGCCACCATGCATGGTAGCTCTTCATAAAAAATGCCCATAGGAAACACCTTTCTGAGACAAAGTCTGACATGGCTATGGTAAAATAGCTGGTGTGGCAAGGAAATTAAGAGACACACCTTTGGGGTAGTCACCCGCCAACACTGGGTGAGGACCATGAAATTGGATGGACTCTGACAGAATTGCTGGAGGATACAGCATTATTGGGTTTTTGAGTGCAAGTATGGTATGGCTATGGATTATTGTGTTATATAGGTGACATGGAAAGTAAAAAGACATACCCTTAGTGTATAGTGGGCCACTGGGACTGGGGAAACAGCATTGTCAGTGCATGATATTGCTGTGAATGTAGAATAGTGAGGGTAGGACAGGTGAAAAGGAAAGTGAGATGCACCTGACAAGTGAATAACCCAAATACACCACAAAACAAGCTGTTACAACCATGCACGCCAAAGGTGCACAGGAGTAGGATGGACCAAGAAGGGCTCAGCTTCAGCTCGTGCACTGTGCCCCTTGCCCGAGTACATGCCCTTGATTTCAGAACGGACTAGAATGGAAGTCCGGGGTGTTCCAGAACAAGTCTGGGTTGAATAACAGACTTGTCCAGTGGACATCCGGAGTATGGATAGTGAAGGAGAAACTGGAGTCGAGACTACCAATGGTAGGGTCCTGAGTAGAACGGAGGTATAGACTGAGAATGGAAGTATGGCTACTCCCAGATGAAGTCTGGAGTAGAAGAGTAATGAGGGTAGACTACCAGAAGGTAGAGGCGGAGATGTAGTTCCCAGGACGTAAGTCTGGAAACTTGGAGGGAGTAACTAAGAGTATTCAACCGGAGGAAATGACTGTGGGTAACGAAAGTCCTATCCGACACGGAGTCCGGAATAGGCGGTGCGATGGAGGTAGGTCACCCTATGGGTAAACGAAGAGAAAGTCATAAAGAAATTAGTCCTTAAGACTACAGAGTAGGAGCAGACATGGAGATCCAGTTCAGGGGATGATAGAGGAAAATAGGACCCATAGGGTACAATAATATTCAAACTAAGGATCTACTAAGTGTTACAGGGGGCTTATATATTGTAAGTAAGTATATCAGGATGAGTAAGGATGAGACCGGAGCTAGGAGTGGAGCACATGGAAAAGTGGAAAGGCTATGTATGTGACATATGGAAAGATAGATAATAGATGGAGCGGAACAATCAAAATGAACTCGGATATGAACAGGGAACAGATTAGATGAATAAGACAGAATGTACATAACTGATAACTGGCGGGATAGGGGTTCCCTATATTTAGAAATGGGCGGAACTGTGTGAATAAGGGCGGGTGACTAAAGTGAGGAGGAATGGAAGCAGAGGCACATCCTGAGTGTAATAGTACAAAATAATGAAGAGAGAACTGGAAATGGTAATGATTGTCAGATAGGGGTTGCAGAGGAAGATGATGCATGCGATGGGTGGAGAATTGTATGGCCGGCGGAGTACGGAGATTAGATAGAACCGGAGCAGACGGAGATTAGATGTTCTATAGAACTGAATAGCCAGAGATGGGTGAGGTGGAGTACGGAGGTATTAAGGGGTAAAGGGGAGTGGTATAATGTCCATTGGTTCCGGCGGAAGCAGTACCGGTCTTCAGGACAATCTGGAGGTTTGAGGAGTTGGAATAGGGGCAGATTAGATAGGAACTGAATACTGATTATAGGGTTAGGGTTGATAGAAGCACTGATTTGTGCATGGAATATGACACAAGCATGAACTAAATGCTAATCACCATTGGGACACAGATGGATGATGAAGTGATGGACAATGACTCAAGTGTTTGCACTTGGGCCAGGGAAAATGACAGCAAGTGTTTGCACTTGGTGTCGACATTGGAAAGAGGCTCTGAGCATTCACACTCTGAGCCATAAGAAAGTGTTTGTTGATATGAGCATGCACACTCATTGATGACAATAGAGACACTCCAAAAGTGTTTCAACTTTAGGGGTCATCAAAGTACAGGAAGAAGAGGAAAAAATTACATAAGATGCTGAACAGCATTTGTTTATAGTGTTGAGCTCTGTATATTACATAATCTGTACAAATAACACAGTGCTTGTAACCCACAACTATTTATTTCAACAAACAATAATCCTGGTGTCTGTTTGTTATTATTAGGCATGATAATATTAAATGGCTACACAGTGCTTGTAACCCACAACTATTTATTCAACAAACCATAACCCTGTTTGTTATTTGAGGCATAATAATATTAAATGGTGACAAAGTACTTGTATACCACAACTATTTATTCAATAATGCATAACCTTGGGGCCTGTATGTTATTATTAGGCATAATAATATTAAATGGCTACACAGCACTTGTATACCATGACTAATCATTCAATAAAGCATAACCATAGTGTCTGTTTATGATTGGCATGCATGAGGATATTCAATGGTTAGCCAGTGATTGTATGTGTGTTAGTCAAATAGTCATGCCTATTATGAAGAATACAATTATATGGGTGTCTAGGCTTTGTGTAACAGGTATGAACAATATATATTGATTCACCCATGCTGTGAGGAGGTAATGGAGCTATGAAATGATTAAATAGATTAAAATTAATGAGGAATTTGGTATCATAATACTCCCTGAGTGAGGCAGCTAATCCAAAACAAGGAGAGCCTGAGAGACTATGTATTCACCCTAAGTGAGGCACCAAGACAATGAGACACTGAGAGATTATGTTTTCATCCTAACCAAGTCAGCTAACCTGAGACAATGAGACACTGAGAGACCATGTTTCCATCCTCATTGAGTCAGCTAACCTGAGATAACGAGACACTGAGAGACCCTGTTTCCATCCTAATCCAGTCAGCTAACCTGAGACAACAAGACACTGAGAGTGTATGTCTCCATCCTAAGCATGGCAGCTAACCTAAGATAACAAGACATGTAATTTTACAATCAAATGGGTGGTCTTACGTAGGGAAGCTCTAGTTAAATCCCCAAGGGAACACCCAGGGCTGTCAACAGGTGTTCAGGTATATTAAACAAACATATTTCATCTTTTGCTCAAGCCATCTCTCAACATATCAAGTAGGTAGTGGTCATGTAATGTCATTTTTGAGCTTTTATAGGGCAGTTTTGCAGTTTTACATGGGGGAACCCTAGTTAAATCCTCAAGGGAACACCCAGGGCTGTCAACAGGTGTTCTGGTATATTGAACAAACATATTTCATCTTTTGGTCAAGCCATCCCTCAGTATATCAAGCCAATATTGCCACATTTACTGTTTTATATAGGAAAAGTAGAGTTAGATATGGGAGAGCACATATTAAAACATCTCAGATATTGTAGGGCTGGTGATATGAGGTGTGGGTATGTTGGATGAACATATTTTGACATGGCCAATCAAGGTTAGCACCCATGTTATATTATTTGGTGATTTAACTTTGATTTATTGAATTTAGTAATCTATCTGCACATTGCCTTATACGGACATTGGAACCTTAACTAAATTTGTGGTTATATAAGCACTGCAATTCTAGATTTTCTGAGATACTTACTTTGGTATATAGCAGAGATATCACTGAGGAATTCCAATATTACTTAGTGAAATATAGCCAATTTTAAATTGCCTATGAGGATAAGGTATGCTTAGTAATCAGATAAGTGTTAATTGATAGCTCAAGCCAAGAGGGTATAGTTCATGGTCTATGACTCAGAGTTTGTTCCTGCACCCTCTAATCATCTCATTGTGTGTTCTGAATAGTCTGGAGTGCAAATGGAGCTTCCAAAGGGGAGTCCAGTAGATAGGTAGCTACAGCATCACCAGTTTCAAGCCCTGTACTGTCCCATCTTGCCCTGGTAGAATGATGTTCACATACACGAGGAGAGGATTCAAGCAAACTTCTTTCCAGAAGTATATTGAGTCCTCTAGTCAGCTGACCTGTCGGTCTTCTTCGAGGACCTGATTGGATGATAGGGATGCAAGGAAAATGGTAGCTTGAACTACAGGTAATATTAATAACTGTGACTTCAGATGTGTTGTTGAAACTTACTGTCACCGAAGTAGGGCATCCACTGGGGTCACATACTTCTACTGCCACCAACATCATAAATATACCACTCTGAACCAGTGAGCACAGGTCAGGGGAACTGTGAAAGAAAGGGCTGGGTCACATACCATTTCCTCTGCTCAAAAGGATAATATCCTTGTTCTCTGTACCTCTGGTCTATGTGCAGGAAAATTGCTTCCAAAACTAGTCTTTGCAAGTCTACTATTGCTACAGTTGTAAAGCAGAACATACCAGATAAGGAAAATGCTAAAATGGGATGTCCTCCCAAGCTTACCCACAGAACAACAAAGCTGTTGTTCATCAATTTCTGTCTGGGAAGGCTTCAAATGCTGTGCATGTCACCAAGTTCATCAATTTCATTATTCCTACTCCTCCCTCTACCCAAACAATCAGAAACACCCTCAAGGCAGCCAATCTTAAGGCTGTAACCAAGAAGAAAAAACCTCCTCTCTCAGCAGCTCATAGGAAGAGAAGACTGGCCTTTGCTTTGCAACACCAATATTGGACTATGGAAGACTAGAAGAAGATTATTTGGTCAGATGAAACAAAAAATAAATAAAATGTGGTCAGATGGCCAGGAATATGTATATAAAAAGGCAGGAGAACCACTAGGAGAAAGAGAAGTCAAGGGTATACTGAAGTTTAGAGGAGGAAGTATGATGGTTTTGGGCTGTATGGGGTGGAATGGTGTGATATTCTCTGTGAGGCGGAGGGAAGGATCAATGCAGAGCAATACATCTTTATCATAGAGGAGTGTCTATTCAGAAGCATGCAGGAGTTAGGAGTTGATGAAGAAGACATTATCTTCCAACAAGATAATGACCCCAAGCATACCTCAAAGCTGGCCACAAAATGGTTTGAAGACCATGACATCAATGTTTATTATGGCCAGCACAGTCTCCAGACCTCAATCCATTGAACATCACTGTGAATCACTCAAAAGACTACTTGCTGCCTATCAAGATCCTCCAAAGGGGTGATTTGAATTGTGGGAGAGAGTTGCAGTAGAATGGGAAGAAATTACCATAGAGGAGTGTCAGAAATTGATGGAAATTATGCCTAGAAGGGTTACAGCACTTATTAAAGCCAAGGAGGGTAACATAAAGTACTAGAATTATATAACAAGACTGGTTTATTACAAAGTCAAAAAAGTGTCCGAATGAGTCATAAGAATAGAATTACCATATCTTGCCCATATAAGGTTGTGTTCCCACGCTATATAGCTCAGATTCAAGCTATGATATAGGGCCTTCAGACATGTCCATATACCCATATGTTATATTTAGGTGCTGGCTTGCTATGATCCAATTACTCAAAAATGCACAAACATTCGGACACTTTTTTGAGCCACTATAGATACTGAAAGAATTGACCAACACAACATTAGAGAAAAGGAAAATGAATGACTCTGAAGACTAGTGCTAAAGAAGCAAATGAGAACAAACATCATATCCTGTGACCAAAACACAGAAGGTTCATGACAGATGCATATATTGTAGTTAGCACTGCAGACTACTGTATAAGCTCTTATACAATGAAAAAACAGTCTATTGTGTCATTTTATGTATGTACATGCCAAGCTACTACTTATATACAAGAGTGAGTAAGGGGGAAAGCTGTGGTGAAGCAGGTAGAGCCAGGGAGGTATGTGGGAATAGCAAGAATATTGGAATATCCAAATTTGGTGATTTGTCCAGTGGTAGTGCTATTTTGGAAAGCCTGAGAATCACAAAAGGACTCAGAAGCTGTTACTGTAAGCTTATGTGTGTAGGATCTGTAGACTACAAACAAACTACAAAATCATCTCATTGCTAGTCAGTGAGTATTATGCTTAATTTTATCATTATAGCCTGGATGGTCGCCAGCCATTGATGATGGATGAGAGTGTTCACAACCTGGTTTCTAACATAGCTTTCGAAGCTGGAAATACCAACCTAGATGAGCCAGACAGAATTGTAGTATTTTTGGCTTTCGTCACCTCCAATCAGGCCATCATGGACATGAGTTCTATGGTAGATCACTCCAGCCTTTCTATTGAATCCCTGCTTTCAGATGGAGGCATAAGCTCAGAAAGAATGCAGAATAAGACTTTGGAAGATAATGTGTGGGAAGAAGACGGTTTGCCAAGTATTGACATTGTGGAGAAGATACTCAAGTGTCATGCAAAAGCTCTCAAAAGATGTGTTGAGCTCACATCCAGAACGACATGCCAGTTCTGCATTGTAGAACATGATATCTGACCTGACCTTGCTCATGTCCCTGCAGCCCCAAAAACACATTAAGAGTGTTGGTGGGAGCCGTTGGCACTGCATACTTATCTGGAGACTGCAATAGATTTGTACATGCCTCACAAACTGTATGATGGCACATCTAAACCCGTGGCATAGAGTGATTCGCTTGTTTTGAAGCTGCTGACCCAAGGCTAGAACTAAGTCTACAGCCACTTGAAGTACTGCACTCAATCATTAGTGAATTGATGAGTCCTCAATTTTGTGGTTGTGGGAAGTATAGGATGATATCATTCTGCTACTGCTGAATATACCTATATATATGGCAATAAATATTAGTTATCAGTACATAGCCATGAATCTCTGAAAATTCATTTTACCATGAGGAGTTTGCGACAAGATCACGACATTGCACTGTCACAGCAATTGATGTGCAATAGCATTGTTAAGTCGCACTTGTTGACTCATACCATATTTCTTCATTTATTTTTTAAACTACCAACTAATATAAGACTTTATCATGGAAAGTGCTGTTAGTGTTTTTAACCTAATTTAGATTCCTATGAGAGTTTCCGACAAGGTCATGAATTTGCGCCATCACAACCAGCGAGGTATGATAGTGTAATTAGGTACCATTTGTTGAGCAACATCATATTCCCTCATTTATATTTGACTTACAAAACTATATAGATTGGTTCAAATATTGCATGAATTACAATGGCATCTAAAGTCATGCATGTGACTAACCCCAAATCATGTGAGCAGCGCAAGTGGTTGAAATTGATTTGTCATTATTTGTTCATTGTTTGTGCAAGATGGAAAATTTCATGCAAGTCCCTTTCAATTTCATTTCACTGCTACTACCACCACCCTCTTGAGCTCAGTGTCTTTCCTAGTGCTTCCTCCCTTGTCCTTCGTGGTGGTCCCTCCCTGGCCTTTCGGATTTCCTTGTGGTTCCTCCCTGGCCCTTCATGGTGGTTCATGGTCCCATCCTGGCTCTTCCTTGTGGCCATTCCCTCTCCACTATCTTTCTGTTTCTTTTTTTATCATGTAACTACATATGTATTTCAATATAAATAAAATTAATTTTTTCATAAATGAGTGCTAAGGCTGAGAATTATTTGGTGCTGGTGACAATCTGGTGTTTGTGGTAGTTCTGACAGATGTTAGTTATTGAACTACCACAAACACCAGATTGTCACCAGCACCAAATAATTCTCAGCCTTAGCACTCATTTTATGAAAAAAATTAATTTTATTTATATTGAAATACATATGTAGTTACATGATAAAAAAAGAAACAGAAAGATAGTGGAGAGGGAATGGCCACAAGGAAGAGCCAGGATGGGACCATGAACCACCATGAAGGGCCAGGGAGGAACCACAAGGAAATCCGAAAGGCCAGGGAGGGACCACCACGAAGGACAAGGGAGGAAGCACTAGGAAAGACACTGAGCTCAAGAGGGTGGTGGTAGTAGCAGTGAAATGAAATTGAAAGGGACTTGCATGAAATTTTCCATCTTGCACAAACAATGAACAAATAATGACAAATCAATTTCAACCACTTGCGCTGCTCACATGATTTGGGGTTAGTCACATGCATGACTTTAGATGCCATTGTAATTTATGCAATATTTGAACCAATCTATATAGTTTTGTAAGTCAAATATAAATGAGGGAATATGATGTTGCTCAACAAATGGTACCTAATTACACTATCATACCTCGCTGGTTGTGATGGCGCAAATTCATGACCTTGTCGGAAACTCTCATAGGAATCTAAATTAGGTTAAAAACACTAACAGCACTTTCCATGATAAAGTCTTATATCAGTTGGTAGTTCAAAAAATAAATGAAGAAATATGGTATGAGTCAACAAGTGCGACTTAACAATGCTATTGCACATCAATTGCTGTGACAGTGCAATGTCGTGATCTTGTCGCAAACTCCTCATGGTAAAATGAATTTTCAGAGATTCATGGCTATGTACTGATAACTAATATTTATTGCCATATATATAGGTATATTCAGCAGTAGCAGAATGATATCATCCTATACTTCCCACAACCACAAAATTGAGGACTCATCAATTCACTGATGCTTCCTTGCATGCAGGATCTCTCCCCACTCCTAATACCAGAGACTTGTTAGCATGACAGTATGAATATCTATGAATGTCAGATAATGCTATCAGAGTGTAATGAATAGTAAATGTACAAAGGAACAGTGTCATTAATTGATTATCACTTGCAAGTGGATTTCAAGTTCATTCTTGAGAAGACCTAGACAAAAGAGTTTGCTGCTTTGCTGGCAGCATTGAAGGATTCAAAATGCATATACGAGTGAGTAGATTTACTAGAATTTGTCTCCCACTGCTCTATACACTCTATACTTTGGACAATACCCCAAGAACAGCAGCATGTGCTCAATCCCCATCCTTCCTCCAAGTGCAGGTACAGAGCTATTTTTTTTGGTTGGGATTGATCCTGTGGTAGACCATGGGGAGTCTGAGTGAGAAATATGTGCCAGATGGTGTGTTTGAAGCTGTTCAGAGGTGTACAAAACTTGAAATTGATTTACATAGATGATTTTTCAACATTTCTATTCTTTTTGAACCATTATGAACACATGAGACTGTCAAGACTTTCCGAAAAGACTGTAGACCTCATATGCCATTTGTGGCAGCAATATACCAATATGGTGCTATTTCCGCTAGCAGCAGCATCCATCACTATTCGGCATGAAATGATCAAGATTCTTCAACAACCAGACCATTGGTAGGACCAGAGGAGCAGCAAATCCACTGATACAATGTATCACAGATGGTGAGTCCTTCTACACCACCCGTCAATTCATACTAAGCCTCATGTAACATTCAGCTATAACAACTTGGCTTTCTCTGCAGCTCTGGAAACAGAAGAAGGATGACTTCAAACCACAGAATGACAACCTCTCATTTGCTTGTGTCAACACAGAACCTTGCATAACATGTTGCAAAATACTTGAGAAAGTGAGAGATGCACAAAAACAGGGAGACTTTTCTCACCAAAATATGTGTCTCCTTCTGCAGGTTTGCTGCTGTCATTTGGAAGTCATATATATGGTGCTCATCAGGCTTCTTAGTCTACTACTTGACCATCTCTGCAAATTCCCTGCTAGTGCAACAGGAGGTTTGATGCTTGCTAAGTAAGGGTCTTACAACTATCCCACTCCCTCGTTATCAACATCAATTCATCTTGCAGAGACCTCAAATCATACCAGGATACCACGGCATTCTTCAGTATGCCCGCTCTGCACAGTTTATCAGACAACTCAGCAACATCTTTCTGGTGTGCCCTGAGATCCTTAAGTCTTATATCACAGAAAATTACCTCAGGTGCATCAAGAAGGGCATTGAGAAACCACCACATTTATGCAGATGGGTGCAGGTGCACTTGTTGCAGCTTGCTATCCTGATGCGGATGCTTTACATCTCCAAGTATGCACGGACTCCATTAACTTCTCGTTTACTATAGACGACTGGATGAAATTTGATATCATTGATGCATGAGGAGTGCATCAAAGCTGTATTTCTGCATTACATGATCCCATCAATTTCCACACAGAAGAACTTGCTGCAAAGTTGTGTAAATCATATGTCCATTTATTCTACATACACTCATTCTAATGGTCTTTTTTGATAGGTACTTCGGCCACTTTAAGGTGGCTGGTGGCCCCACCTGCACTGAATGGTTCATCCATGCTGCAAACCTGTGCCTCATTACTGCGGCTCAACAGCTGGATGACTATGCTGAGCGAGGTACCCTTGATCTTAAAGCTTACATCGCCATGAGGTGAGACACAAGCTTCTGCAAGCCTGCCTTTGCCCTTGTTGAATATGGTGCTCAGGTTGGTCTTCCTGGCGGAGTGGTGTCGCGTCCGGTTGTCACAGCTGTGAGGCCAAACAGCAATCATATGGCTTGGGTCAATGTAATGCCTCATTCTCTCGTCAAGCATTGGGGCACTGCTGACAGTGCCACTGACAGATTTGTTTTTATACAACAAGGGGCAATCTCGCCATGACATGCACAATATAGTTCCTGTGCTCATGCTTGAACAAGGCCTGGACCTGCAAGGCACTGTTGATTGTGCCAGCCATCTTATCGTGGATGCTGTCAAGTGCTTTGAAGACAACCATGCCATTCTCCCGCTGTGGGGAGAAGAGATTGACAGGCAGGTGGCTCTCTATGTTGAAGGGCTGCAGAATTGGATGGTTGGTTAACAAAATGCAGACTAGATTGATACTACAGAGTGGATATGGAAGTAATGAATATGGGACAACAGGAAAGATCAGTCTTCCCCGCCAGAGTCTGTCACATGATCCTCATCAGGCTGATCAAACACGCGCAACCTGACTCATTCATTCTGGCGCTGAGGATTGATGGCAATCATTGGGCCTCCTTTTTCTTCTGAGAAAGCACTGTCCATGCTCTGGTGGTCTTTCCACCTGTTCCCCACATATGATCCCCCGATGTCCATGGCGCCCATGCCAGCTTGTCAAATTCTTCTTGAGCACATCTCTGATCTTAACCAGAGCTGTGTCTTCTACAGTGCTAGCAAGAGCAACTAGAAAAATTCTGACCACTGGCTCGAGCTGCCTGGATGGAAGAGGGGAAAATGCGGTCAAAGTGCATCGTCCACTGCACTGGCATGCATATGCAATACTGAACTTGATCAAATGGCAACTCAAGGACCTGTAGCAGCTCTGGCTGTGCCAGATCAATGTGTCTGTGGATAGGAATGGTGAGGTATGAACCCTCCCATTTAGATTTCCTGTTGGGTGCTTGTTCGATGACGTCAAAGACGAACTGCTCATAGATCTTGGCAACATGCTGGCCAACTGGGAGTTTGCCCTGCACATCATTCCCTGCCTCATCAAGGTCTCATTCATCACCCCCATTCAAGACATGCAAGTCCACATCCCTCCCTGCCAAGCGGACTGCAGGTTTGACAACAACACCCCGAATTTCAATATCTAAGACTAGTCATTCTGGATCTCTGACGTCATCAACATTTCTGGTGTTTTGGTTGTGGTTGTGTGTTCTTGTAGTGTTGGGTAGTTGCCTGCTGGGTACAACATTACTCCAGTCAAACGAGGCCTTGACATCATTTATGGACACTTTGTGGTAAATGCGAGCCATGGACTCTGGATCAAAGGTCCTCTGTAGTGGCAGCTGTAGAAAGGTGGTGGGCCCTGTGTTCATGATGATGTTTCAGATGAAGTATGTACCACTGTCATATAGGATGGGTACTGTAGGGGTGTCTTCATTGTCCGCTTCAAGGTATTCTAGCACTTGCTGGCAACAAATTTCAATCAAATTCTCCCACCCAAAACCCTCCACAGGATGATTGAAACATGCATTCATTATGTAAATATATGCTGCCCCCAGGCCCAGTGTAGGGTTCAGAGTACACACCCTGGGATCAGCTTTGGCCAAGTTTTTGAGCACCAGGTGTATTGCAGCCAGGCAATAGTAGATGAAAAGCCTGGGACACCAGGACCATATCAGCTCACAACAAAATGTTAGCACAGGTGCGTTCTTACCACCATACACGCCTATTGATGGCAACCACTGAGCGTTCAACCAGTTCACGAGGGAGAGTTACCAAAGAGTCCTGAGCCTTGTCCAGTGGAATCCAAATCTCCAAGTGGGCACAACCATCATGTCCAACCACATCTCCTTCGCCAGCACATTCATAAAATACTTGGCTCATAACATCCAGGTCCTCAACTATCTTCTGCTTGGTCTTCTTCTCCAAAAGCTCTTTGGGTTGTTGGCAGGTGAACAACCCTGGATTGAGCTGGTATATCACATTCTTTTCAGTGCAATAAGCCTGCATGTATGTTATTCCATCACCAGCTGCAAAATTGGCTGTAGTTGCATGGAAGCCAGCTAACTCTTTGATCTGCAGGGTGCGGTCAAAGTGCAGCCACTTTTTGAGGGCATGCGAGAGGCATGAGGTGCCTGATGAGGTCCTGGTGACAAGACCTGTGCCATGTGATGACATGTCCCTCTACTCCAATGGTCAGAGTGACATCAACCAGCCACTCCCAAGAATTCAGATTATTGACATCGACATGCTCAAACATATCTTGGAAAGCCATCTGTCACTCCCAATCTTTCTCCCTGTTGTGTATAGTACCCCCCTTCGTTCCCCTCAACTCATGGACAAAATAGGTGTCCCTGAAAGCAGGCTTCTGCTCCTGGAGTTTGGCTAGCAATGTTGCAGCTACCTTTTCCAATCAATTCCAAGGGACATCTAGGGTGTTGAACACAAGCCTCCTGGCGCAGGTCTTTGACTGCATGTATGCAGCAGCATATGATGTTGGCACCTGGTCAGCAAATTCCAGCAGAACCTCTGCTAGGGTGGGATGAAGGCAATGATCATATATAAGGGCCAAGTCCTCTTGAGACATCAGGACTACGCTGCCTGCACTGTAGAGCTGGGGAAGGAAGATCCGGATGACATGTCTTTGCTGGACTTTGCCCAATGGCACATTAGGAATTTTGTGCATAGGAATCAGAATTTTATCACCCTGGTACCATGATCAGAATGCACCACTAACCACCACCACTGACTAGTCTCACCTGAGCATCATATGCATGACTCTGGGCATGATTATCTTTTGCCAGCATCTCCCTGAAAGGAGGAATGGGCCAGACCACTAAAGCACTGGTATAGGGCAGTGTGTGTGATATTCCAATGGCAGAGTCAAGGTCCCAACTGATCCGAGTCTGAGGAAGAGGAGGAAGATCCTACAGGCAATTCAAAGTAACATGACACTGGTCGGGCTCATCAGCTGCCTGCCACCCAACCCTACCTGCCAATATGAAGTGAATAAAGTCGACCTCTGAAGGAGGACCTTCAATCTGCTTAAACAGATGCTGGGAATGGCCGACAAATTGCTCCATTATTAGCTGGGCAAGGTCATCAATCTCATCCGGGTACTGCATGGCAGGGAGCATCCAATGTAACTTTGGTAAGGGAGGGGAGCAGATGGGGCCTGGGATGCAAATTGCAATGATAACTTGAACCAGTGCAATTAGTTTATAATATAACTGCAGTGACTTTAGTGGTATCTTGCTTCAGCGCTAAGACAGAATCTCCTAATCCCATGTGCACTGCAGAGCGGAGAGAACTTGTGTCCATTTACGTTCGCGTTTTGAGGCCTCTTTGGTAGACTCGCATGGTAGGTCATATTGTGAGTCACACTAATATAACTGTAGTGACTCCAGTGGCATCTCACTTTAGCACCAGGACAGAATCTCCTAATCCCATGTGTGCCATGGAGCGGAGAGAAGTTGTATCCATTTACGTTTGCATTTTGAGGCCTCCTTGGTAGACTCATGCGGTAGGTCATATCATGAGTCACACTAAATTTTGCATGGTGTAACATATCACCATTCCCAGGCTCAGGCATGTTTCCTTGCAGTAATGCAGTGTTCATGAAGGAGGAAGTTCTGGGCTGCATAATTATGATAATCTCTCCATCGTTTCTCAAGTAAATTTGCATCTACCATTACTCGTAGCAATTTGTTGGACCTAGACTAGGTAAAATGCATTGTCAATTTGTGACTCATCTTGGTGCTTAGTTGCTTAGTACGTTATCAGCTGACTTGGAAGGCATGAGGCCGAGCCGATATGGTACCCTGAGATGTGACATAAAGATTATCTTTCACAAGGTCGGTTTCTTTTGGGGCTGATGGGTTCAATCATGTGTAGAAAGATGAGGTTGTAAGGTGGCAGATGCTGATTCGAGGAAATAATTAGTGGTATATAGTATGCTAAGGTACCAGATAACTTGAATCAATATACTGTCCATCATTGACATTCACTGCATCAGCAGCTGGTTCCAAGGCTGCTTCCAGTGCTTCGAGAGAATGCTGCATGGGAAGATACAGGAGAAGGAGGGTGTGAGAAAAATTGCTCAAAGCCGCTGTTTTAGCACTGCGAGGGTTTTGATCAACACATCTGCAGGAAAGCTAGAGATAAAATCATTGTTAGGAATCAGTATGTAGCGATCTGCACTCCTTCAACACAATATCATGGGAGCTAGGCTTGGGACTTTATCTTCAAGTAAAAAAAATTGGTTGCTATCATGATCACAGTATTGCCGTAATTGCATTTTGGTTCTGGTTTCTTTGGGGAACATGCTTCCCTGTTTTGTGAGTCTCACGCATCCTCAAATCTCACTGGTCCCCTGCTATGACCACTGGAAATGAAGCAAATGTTTCCGAATCAGTCTCCCATGTTTTAATGCCAGCTGCATGTGTCCCTATTTCAGAATAATTTGATCAGTTGGAACCAGTGAGGAAGAGCTGCAGGCCACCCAACCAGCAACCATCCATCACAGAGCAATCACAGAGGGTGAAGAAAGTACATATCAGCAATGATGGTGAGCAGCATTTTGCGATCTTGGCGCCTCAGGCCTCAGTGCTCACCGGTGGCATCTAGGCTCAAAAAATGCCTTTGTTTGGGACTGATAGGCTGCGCCTGCCAGTGCAGTTGGGCATTCCAGTGGAGCTCTTTCTGCTCCATCTCCACCTACACACCAACTTCCTGACCACCCATATGACTCCCAACCGTGGATTGTCAAGGTATGTTTGATCTTCTGTCAATGCTGCATATTGATGAGGAACTTGTGCCTCAGATAAGTGGCCAAGTTGGCACCCAACTGGTCTTTGAAGTGACACACAGCATGCTGGACAATATTTTACAATTCGAGATGCCCGTCCAGCTCGAAAATCCAATCAACCCTGCCTCGGTCTTCGACTTTATCTTTGGCCCCCATGTGTTTCATGGGCAGAGTTCTGAACCACTTGCTCGGCACATGGTCCAGTACCTTATCAACCACCAGCCCACTGAGCGGCAGGAGTTGGGGAACCTTAAAACAATTTATGTCTGGAAGAAAATGTTTCCATGGTGCACCAGAGATGATTTTTCAGTATTACCACCGGAGTCAGTGTACATCGATGCTCCAAATTTTCATGCAAACAAAGCTCCCCCAAGGCACGAGGAGGAGGTGGCCACACTCTTTGAAACCATTACTCACATTACTAGCTCCCTCCGCTGTCTTCTTAGATAGATGATCTATAGATGAACACCTATAAAATCACTACCTCCATGGTCAGCGATTCAGACAAATACCAATGGCTAATAACGTGGTTGTTTGTGGGGTGGTTGTCTAGAATATTCCTGAGCTATGTTCAGACAAAGATACTTCTTGTGGGATCAGCAAGTGAGCAACCAAGCCACCACTCAAGGGATAGCACAACAAAAAAAAGAGATATACTTTCCAACAAAGAATGCTGTGTAACAGTGTTACTACCACACGTTGTGCAGAGCTATAATGATCACACCCAACACACAAGCAGGTGAGGTCAAAGGTCAGGACTAATCAATGCACAGAGAACTTAGAATACTACTGAACCCACTGTCAAGGAACTCTCTTTGAGTATTAAACAGAACAGGAATGGGCATCCTTGGCTTTCAATACCAAGTCCCCTTTCAATAGCTGAAGTCTTGTGGCAGTGAAACCCTGGCTCAATACCAACACTCAGATGAGCAAGGTCAAGTGTCACTATCAACTCCTGAAGTCTCTCTCACTGAGCTAGTTGAAGCTTAGATGGACGCAAGAGACAAACACGAATCTTTGTGATATGTTTGGTTTGTAGTGGTGAACCACAGAAAATAAAAAAGAGGAACACAGAAAAACAGACAAATGAAGCAATACCAGGCTTGCTGGTTGTGGAGGATGGTGCTCTCAACAATTTACTAACTCACTGGTAGGGTACCTTTACCAAACTCAACAGCTCTCACTGATGTCTGGCCCTGATCACACCTCACACATAAGAAATGGGGGTAAATCTGCCTGCTTTTTCAGGTCAGAAGCAGGTCCTTATATAGACAAAATCAATGGCTGTGCTACTGGTATACATGAGTCATTATGAGTCATTGTAATAAGTCATAATTAGTCAGATTCAGAATGGTGCCATTTTGGTATATTTATGACTCATCATGACTCATTATCATGAGTCATAAGTCAGCTGACTTCTGTTAGCTAGGGTAGTTCTGTAATCAATTATTTATATATAGATTAGTAAAAATTTGGTACTGGTTTTCATGGTTGTTGTGAAGTGTACTATTTGACATGAAATTATTTATAGGGCCTCCTTGCACTATGTAAGTGGAGTCCAGGTTGTAGTGAGGTTATTACAACCTATTGAGGTTCAGGAAAAATTGGCCTTGTGGAATCTGTACTCCTGGAGTTGTGGCCTCTAGGGAGTATTGGTCAGCCATGCACCAAACTGGTTTGGTGCAGGTCACCGCCTCAGCATACACCCTTGCCGACTTCTGGTTAGCGCACAAGTTTGCTGCGTAGGAGTGCAAGCTCCTTCACAAGGATATCAGCCCAAATAATATTTTCATCATCATTGAGAAAGCAGTCCCTGTGGATGCAATTCCTGGCTTTGAACTCCACGAAATTTTCAACAACTCTCCAAGGAAGTATTAACTTGGAGATTGGGGACTTTGCATGCCACTAGGGGGCTGCCAGTTTAACTTAGCTTCTCATAGTGTTCCCGACAAGGAATGGACCAGTACAACAACTATAAATCCAGAGGGGTTGGCTGTCCAGGACTGCGGTCATTCTGGGGTTACTGCACCTCAGGATGGCTCTAAGAAAGAGCAGCGTGACCACCTGAATATGCCGTCCACGGCTTTCAATCACTGTCGATCTTCATTGCTGATCAGTTGTAAACCACAACAAAACAACAAACCTAGCAACGCTACTGCTCAGTGGTCCTTATGCTGAGAAGCACTGGGTACAGTAGTTGTTCAGTTGGGTGGCCTGACCCTTGGTAGTGCACCACACACTTCGAGTGTGAGGGGTTTAGGTGTTGGAGGATAGTAGATGAGCACAACTAAGTCTGGAGTGACCTAGCTGTGTTGGAGGACGAAGAAAGAATAATGCTGCACACGGACAGCAAGGATACTGGACTGGGCTTGAATGAATAGAATAGCAGTGGGACAGTGTTCCAGGTGAACAAGGTCCAAGAAGATGTGGAAGGATGAAAAATGCGAAGCCAACTGAGGCTTCAGAGAGAACTGGACATGAAATAGTGAACTGGATAAGTTGATTTCTCTGTAGCTAAAGTACAGGGTTTATATAGAGTAGAGTGTCTGCGTACGTCTGTGTATGCAAAGCAATACTCCAGGCAATGAGTAGGGCAATGAAGAGGGCAATGAAAGGGGGGAATGGAATGAATGTGCTGCGCTTCAGGGGTAATGACTGAGCAATTTTGAAAAATAGAACAAATCCTATGCATAAGAATGGAGAATGAGTCATAGGGATAAAGAATGAGTCATAAAGACAAAGAATGAGTCAGAGAATGAAAAAGCGATGATAAAGCAGGGCTGTGACCATTACAAACCATGACTCATGACCTGAGTCATCATGACCAATTGCTATGCAAGCATGACAAAGTGCTGTGCGGTGATGATGCAAAAGCTGTGACGCAGCAATGACGCAGCATATGGGCAGTGGAGAATGGAATGGAGTGATGATGCTATGATGCCATGATGGTGTGATGATCCGAATGCTCTGCTGCAGAGATGTCATGTGGTTGTTGGTGCAGAATGTCGACATGCAGGGATCATGGGATATACACAGTCTGTAAGACGCTTCCCCAGCATGATAAAGGGATTGGTCATCTGCATAGGGACTTGGTGGTTTGCAATCTCTGGTGAGCATTAGGATGGAATGGCATGATGTCCACAGTGATCATGAAGGTGAGGTGCGAGTGGATAATGGTTTGAATGGTTCGACAAATATAAGCCGCTGAAGAGGATTGGAAATGGTAGGGTGATGAGGACAGGATGAATAAAGACGCGGTTTTCGACGTATTGGTGCAATTTGGCATGGTCTGGCTGATGCTGAGGTTGTCTGAGAGTGTAGTGGGTGAAGATGGGAGAGCGTTGGAAGTGTGTGAATGGGGGGAAAGGTGAATGAACCTCGTTGAATGCGAAATGCCGTAAAAATGTGGGATGCCGTAATACTGTTGAAAATCGCTAAAAAATCGAAAAATTAAAGGAAAGGAAGGAAAACAAATGAAAAGGTGAGTAAGGAATGGTATGGGAAATGAAGATATAAATAAAAAAACCATGTTCTTGTTACCAAACACATTTGGTGCATGACATCGCACGGCATGTTAGTTTTATCTGCCACCTCCTTGCAAGGTCTTAGCATAATGTAGGGTACAATCGGGACAATGTCGTCACAGCTTCTCACTAATCCCCATGGCCAGCTCCTACCTCATCTTGAGTGGCACAACCTCAAATCTGTTTTCTGGACAATCTTTTGGTGCCTTGTAAATTGCCAAGGTCCATTTCACAATATCGTGCAATGGTTCATGAAGTCCTAGCAGTCCACTGCTACCGGTGAATCCAATGGTAGTAGCAACATCACAATGAACCTGCTTCCCCTATTTTGGATGTGGGGAGGACTATATCAGTTCTCATTTCACAATGTCCTAGTGTTCCACTTGGAGACTCTTGGCAACTGGCAGTACTACAAGAGCATCATTCAACCTTACTGGCAGGATGCGGCCATCCTGGTGGGCATGCAGAAGATGTTTAACATCTTCATGCCCGATGAGCTTGCACCAGTGAATCCTGAGGGAGGGATGAAACTTGACTTGGCCTTCAACCAGGACCTGCGCCATGACCAGTTAATCAACATCGTGGAGGAGATACTCACTGGAATGGGAAATGACGTTGATTACCTATTCAAGACCCACCAGCACATGGACGATGTGACTGATCATGGCCAGTAGCACTATGAGGCCCTTCTCCGATACAGCCAGCTCCCCCCTTTTGATGGTCCTGATGACAATCTCATTGACCATCCTGCTACCACCATCCAGCGTAAGCACTGCTCCCGTCTTCCTTTACTCGACACTTCAGATATCACTTACATTGCCCCATCTTTGCAAACCAGTGGATCAGGGTATTCTGTCATCTCTTCCAGTGGTCAACACCAGCTCTATTTCCCCATCTCTCCCGGCCACAATCACCAGTGGGCGGGCCTGACTCCGAGTGGTGCCAAGAACATGCTCAAAAACGAGGTCCACTTCCCCAGTAGCAGGGCCTCACCATATGCACACACACTTCTCACGTATCCCATGGGCCCCCTCATATGCCAATGTACAGCACCAATGCTGCACCTCCCCAGTTTTTCAATATGTCCTCAAGTCACTTTGGGATGACCGCTGGTTCTTCCATAAAGCATGCGGCCTCTGGTGATGAGGAAGTGCCATCGAAGAAGAAAGGTGCAAAAAGGTGAAGGAACATATCACTGGGGGAGAGCTGGACATGGGTGCACCCCCGGGGCAAGGCTGATATCACAGGTGTCTTGCACAAGCCAAAGGCAGGATCCTCTGTGCACTTCTAATTTCATGCATTATTCCATTGAGTGCATCAACTGTTGTATGAGGTTTCATAGTTATGCATCTTCACAATGACTTTCACTATTACATGTACAAATTAGGATTAGTCTAATCCATAATGCCAAGTTACCGCCTGAAAAGCGCCATGCATGAAAGTGTGCTCCACTGCTGCAGTACAACCCTGGGTCAGGCCGGTACCATCGCCTTCAGTCCAAAGTTTGGCCCGAAATTGGTAGTTGAAACAAGACCAAGGTCATTCCAGGTTGGCACTGCAGGAGGATTGGCAGACTGATGTTCTGAGTGCTGTCTCTCGCCAATGTTGTATGCTGCCAGGGAAAAGTGCAGATACCCCAGTGGCAGTAAAGAAGCCAAGTAAAAAAGTGCTCATGTGTTAAGAACATTTGTTTCAAGATGAAGGAGCTCCTTTAAGCCGCATCAGCAAGACATGCGTGTAATCTGCCAGGCCTTCAGGTTGTCAACAGGGCTTAACTTGAGGCCTGGGGACCTCTGAGGACCCATGTGAGGGATTAAATCAATAAGTTACTTAGGGTCAGGTTGCACTGGAACACATAGTGTAAGCCTTTCTTATTGGTTGTGAATGATATTAGGATCAGCACATTATAAGAACAGAATGGAGGGACTGCCATCTAACATTTGTGGAATATGAAACGAGTAAGATACAGAAGGATATAGATGGTTGACAATCTACACAATGCGGGCAATGGGTAAGGGGCTTCATAGGCGAGATGTTCTGGCACAATCTACTTGGGAGACTGCTGTTGTTGCATGTGGTCATTGGAGGAGAACTTGGCAGAATGGGCAGGACCTAATGGGACAGGGTTGAAGGTCTGCCTGTGTGGGTGAGAGGGACCAGCCTGAGTTGACTGGGATCCTTCACTACAAGTGCTGCTGTACTTCCATGATGATGTGCCAGCTTTTAGTGCGCAAGGGTGGGGGAGCCGTTTGTTAGGTGCAGGAATCGCCACAGATGTACCCAGGTTCCCACCAGCTACCAGCGCACGCTTCTTGTTGAAGATGTCATCAAATGGATCAGAGAGGAGGCAGGGGGGTTGCTTGTCATGCTCCATAGTCAAGTGGCTTTCATGATTGCTGCCATCATTCCAGTCTTGGCCAGCATTCCAGCCCATCTCATGGCCATGACCAGCTAATTCTACCCCCACTACTCTATGCTGGCAGTCATCTTGTAAGCCTGCAGGTTAGTCTGACTGAGCATTTGGGGTAGAAACTGGATCGGGAGTGGAAACTAGAGCTAGAGCTAGAGCCAAAGGGCTGGTGGATAAAGGGAGGGGATGAGAAAGAGAGGAAGGAGGAAGAAGGCTGGGAAAAGCAGGCAGAGAGGTCAGAGGAGGTGGGTCGGAGAGGCATGAGTCATCATTTACACCCTGCAACTGGGGCAGCACTGTGACATTGCTAGTTATATTGGATGACCCCTTGCCTGTGATGATGGGCGGTGGCTGCTCATACTTGCGACACCTGTGTGAGCCGCCCTCAGACTCATCATCAATACCAACTGTCATGGACTTCGCCTTAGTTCCATTACGACTGCACTTTGTGGCTGGTCTAGCAGGAGAGAGTGGGGTCTTGGCTGTCACTTTAGTATGCGCCTTCTTTTTGCCAGCCTTGTTCTTTCCAATGGGTTCACAGGCGGTGTCCATAAGGTCATCATCATCATCTGTGAAATCATCCAACTTTGGTGCTGATACAGATATCAGATCTCCCATAGCGTGATCACCATCATCATCATCACCAAACATGCATCCTACGGAGATGCTTTTTAGCCAAGCCTTCAGCAGTCAAAGTAAACACTTACAAAATTCCTTGTCAGCACCCACAAATGCCTCATGCATTGCGCCCTTTGAGAATGAGATATTATTGAGAAAGACATCAGCTGTCTTTAAGGCAATGGCTTGATAAACATGCACCTCTTTAGCCTGAGGGTGACAGTAGATCTGCCTGCACAACTGGCGATCGTCCTGCTCCGACCAAAGGGTATCCTACCATAATCAGATCAGCTATGCCTGAAACATGAGTACCAATAAAAATGCACCCACCACCACTACCATTATATTAGCGCAGGCCAAATTTAAGCCTACCATACCTACACCTAACAGTATCAAGATGCACGCTCCTTTGGTCCCCACCACAGATGTCCTGAAGTCATCCAAAATGCCCTTGTGCTTCTTCATGGGTGTCTGCCCATTAAGTTCTAGCACATGAATGCCGTGAAGGTCCAAGATCTGGAAGTAGGGATTCAATAGAAAAGGCTGGAGTGGTCTACCGTAGAACTCACATCCACAATGGCCTGATTGGAGGTGACAAAAGCCGACAATACCACAATTCTGTCAGGCTCATCTGGGTTTGCATTTCCAGCTTCAAAGGCTAGGTTAGGAACCAGGTTGTAATCACTCTCACCAATCACCAAGGGCCAGCGACTGTTAGACTCCAAATGGTACATCAGAAGTTTAACCAGGGTGTCCAACTTCATACTTTTGGTGGGGCTGGTGTTCCACTCCTCCAGGGATTTCAGTTTTGTCCATGACTGTTCCTCAGTTGGGTTCATATGCAGGTGAAGGATGGACCGTCTAAATTCAACATAGAAATTCTGTACAGAACGAGTTCCTTGCTCAGATGACAGCCTAATGACATGTCCAGAACAATTGACCTCACCTTGCTCATCCCCACAATGGGGCAGTCATTGATATATCCCTGCACAATATTCCTCAAATTCTCCATCTCCCAGTCAAGCAGCTTAATTTTTAAGCTATGGTCATGATAGGGAGGGAGGCCCAGGATCTTATTGCCTGTATTGTCCACGGAATCCAGGGTGCGAAGGATGATAGCAGGGGAGAATCACTCTCTCATATGGCCCATCCATTGTCTCATTGCAGGCAGATATTCTTCCTGAGCAGCTTCTGGATTGTGACTGCTGACAAAAATGCCTTGCAGCATCAATCCCTCCACTCCTGCCTCTCTCTGCGCCTTGCAGTCCCTTCTCTGAGCTGCGGCCCATTCTCAGTTCATATTCTTGAGCTGCACAGTATCCTTGAATTGTGGAAGGCCTAGCAACTGACCCATAATCCAAAGGTCCTGGTGTCCATCACAGCCAATATTGGCCACAAAGTCAGCAACATCCATTGATTGATGGCGTTTAGGCTGGCTTACCATGGGTTGTGTGGTGACTAGTGTTGCAGTCATTGCAGCCATCAAGTGAGATCTTTCCTGAAGTCCTCGAGCCGCTATGTGTACTTTATTGTATTTCCTTGCACAGTGAGCTTCATCGAAAAATGTCACATTGTATCTGCGACCGAAGAGGGTACTGGGGCCAGTTCATTCAAAGCGAGGGCTAGCCATTGGCTGCCCGTAGCTGTCCCTGCCACTGTTGATGAATACAGTGGTTGCATCATCATGTGCTACCTGCCCAACATCAGTCATTTTGTATTCCAATAACCAACCTCAGAAGTCACTTACATTTGTCATGGCCAAAATGATGCATCATATCAGAGGTTATTAACATTTACTCCAAGCCATCGTCCACCACTGTGAATGCACAGTATATTTCCCACGTAAGGAAGAACATCAAATGTTGCTTGCCTTAGATACCGCTGGATTTCACTCATCCACTGATGTTGTAAGTTAGGAGGACTTGTCAGATCATCAAGCCATTGCTGACCTTGCTCACTCCACGAGTCAATGGTGGCATCAGGGTCAGATTACGTCTGAAAAAAAGGCAGCCTCTTCTCCGGCAGGCCAGGTGTTCCCAAAGGTCATCCTCACTGCACTTGTCATATTCCTCTACTCCACTCTTCCAGTCACTCACATCAATATCCTCTGTGAAGTTTACTGCCACCTTATCACTGTCGAGCGGCACCATTGCAGCAAGTGTGGCCTCAATCAGAAGTTCAAGCTCCTTAACTTCCTGTTCAATAGCCAGCTTGTCAAGCACATCCTGTAGAGATTTAGGTAGCCCTAAACAACCACCTTCAGTCATTGTGTACATGTCAGTCAGATACTGGTTACTAACTTGCTATTAATACTGCTTTGGTGGGATCTTTCTTGGCAGCAGCCAGCATTGCATTGACTTGCTCACAACATGCATCAAGGTTCTTGGCTGTCTCTTGGTCTTTGAACATGCTAAGAAGCATGACCAAGGTCTCCAGTTTCTTCATATAGGTGCAGATCCTGGCCATTGTGGGTTTTGCATTTGCGCTTGTGATGACTGCCCAAAGGTTAGCTCCTGCCTCAACTCACCAACCTGTGCAGCTTACCTAGCCATTGCTCTTCAACTTCCCTAGTCTTCTTGTTGATGCTGTTAGCCTGCCTTTTGATCATCTTTCTATACTTACGCCATGTTGATACCAGCACTGTACTGACAAACATCATGATGGGTGCTACAAGGAAGGATCCGTCAGTGAATGCATCATCACCAAACAACACATCAGCCAATTTGATGGAGACGATCTGCTTCACCTGCGCAGCCTCCATCGTCGGGAACTAAGTACATGGCTATATCATATTATGAGATGGATGGATTGGCACATAACTTACATCATCTGCGGTCTTGCAATTCAACCTGGCCATGACATTGTGGGGCATGCAACCACTGTCTTCGAAAATGTCATTAACCAATTTGTTGATATTCCATTTGGCATATGAAGTCTTAACCCAGGTGTTCCACAAACAACGACCATCATAGTCATTATCTTGTTGTTTTATGGCATAGTGTTCAGCAGGTTCTTCAGCCATTTTACAGTTGTTGATGAAAGCTTTGACTGCCTGAGCCTTGCCCACAGTCCATCCAGTAACATCATGATATCTGGCCACAGCTGACACATCCTCACCATGGTTGTACACCCAGGGTTCGCCAAGAATGTGTGTCACAGACTGACACACCGGGTTGGATCACGGGAGTGCTGGATTGGCGATCCAGAGTTGGATCAGAGCAAAAGGGTATGAAATGGTTGGCATTTTGGGGGGTGGAAGCGACTGGACCTCAAGTGGGGCATCAGTAAGCTCTTTTATTCTGCCCTCCATGAGGGCATGCACTAGGACGAAAAGTCCAAAACCTGATAGGCTTGCCTTATGACTCAGACATATGTCACACCACTGAGTGTTAATGATGGTAATGCTACAATCTGTATACTTCATCAAACAGGAAAAAAACCAAGGGAAAACAATCTCTGTTCCTATATAAATGATACTTACAATTGCAATTTCTATATTGTGATTGAATGAGGGCAGAACCGTGTTATCAGTGAAATTGTTGAAAGAGTGGATGCCGCACCATGACTAAAGTGCAGTATCAATTATAATCTCCGCTCAAAAACTGTACACCAAGTAAGACTGACAGGGGAGGTGTATTTTATAGCAGCCTCCTCCAGATGGGCCAGGTCAAGGGGTCAGGTCGGGCCCAGCCCTCCAAGAAGACTTTGGATATATCTGGAGAGCGCATGTCTGCTGCTCTCACTTATCTTCATGAAAATGTTGCTGGCAAAGTAAATTATTCTGCCACCACTCAAAAATTTAATGTCAAGATGGACTCTCTGTGAAATCACTTTCTGGGAAAGCATAAATCTGCATTAGTTGCCCACTAGCAGCAATGAATACTCACGACATTCCAAGAAGATGTCCTGGTCGACTGGATGTGTTACCAACCACACCACATACAGAAACAAACTGAGTAAATAAACTGGAAAATAAATGCAGCCGTCCAGGCTCTAATAGTAGTTTGACTTCAATGACACAGTGCGACTTCAAGGACACAGTACAACTTCGAGGACACAGTGCAACTTCAAGGACACAGTACAACTTCAATGACACAGTATAACTTCAAGGACACAGTGTGACTTCAAGGACACAGTACAACTTCCAAGACTTCCACAACCTACCACTAAGTCGAGTATGTTGTCCACACTCTACATCTTACGTAAATGTCCACTGCTCAATAGTGTATTGACTACTTACATAAACTATTTAAATCCTCGTTTGACCACATCACACTTATAACCCTTTCATCTCATCTCATCCCAAACTCAACCCATTAACTAGCTTCAAGTCCTAACTCCTTGCCCAAAACACCTCTGGCTTTATCTTAACATGGAAATTCCTCATTGAAATAATATGCCCCAGTCCAGCCAAATCAGCAAGAAGCTAAGGCTTCAGCACCCCAATCTGATTAATTCAGACTTAACCACCAATGAAAAGCAGCACAAGTGGCAAAGAAGATGGTTCACCAACCAGAAACACGATCCAGTCAGGGCCCAACAGCTGAAGGAAATTAACACCACCAAAAAACGAGAATGGCGAAAATGCCAGAAACAGGAAATTGAGAACAATCAACAAACCATCAACATAAATTCCAAAGGCAACGCTTCTTGAAAGCAGTGTCGTACTTCATCTTCTGAAGCTCCTTCCGGTCATGTGGTGCCATCCAACTCACCACCCAACAACATCCCCATCGATCCCATCCTCCTGAACCAGGAGCTCACAACCACTGTGACTCCCTGTCTAATGCATGATGTTGAGGTGATGACCAACACACCTGACCCTCTCATCGACCTGGTCTGCCTTCCAGATGACCAAGTCCCCCCCTCATCCACCTTATCTACACTCACTAACCTAAACTCCCGTGATCTGGTGGGTCCTATCATCAGCTCTCAAGTCCATGCAGAATCAGATACCGTCCAATGGTGCGATGGATCTACTACCGTGCTTCCCTGTATCATTAGGGACAGCATCAATATATGTCAAGATGACACCAATGCAGTATTGTTTTTTGTGTCACTTCCAGAATCACTCCCCACTACACCACAAAATGTTGTCCACTTACAGTATAGTGACTGGCACCTGAAAAGCCAACAGTTGTGTAATGAGATCTCTGCAGCGATTCGCGTCAATAAGGCCGTCATCATTTGGCAAGTCAGTGCACCTGAGCCTGCAATGCTCGATCTAGAATACCTCAAAGATCATGGTATGTCAGACCTCATGCATGTCGTGATACATGGTCAGTCTGTCAAAATTCATATTGTTTCTCACTCCATTTAATGCTGCTACACAGATGCCGAACAACACACAAAGGATTTTACATATCCCCACCAGGACGCAACCCTTGCACAATTGGTGAGCAATATACACGACCCTAATAAGATATAATGCATACTAGACATTGCATTTGGACAAGGTGGTCTCCTGTTATTTTTGAGGTGTGTATCATACCATTGTATGCTGTTACAACTCTAAACCATCTATCCCTAGCAATCTCGACAGTGGCATCATAAACGGATGGAACCAAACCACTGTTGACTGTCCCATTGGTGAAAAAGTACACCCAGACAACTTCACCATCCATTCATGGGCTTTGGTCCACAGGCCCGCTTATTGGACACCTCCCCACTACGACTCTGATGGTAGCGTGACTTTTGTTCAAGTCGAAACTGGTGAGAAAAAATGGGGCCTATGGAGACCAATTGATGAGGACACGATTACTCGGACCAACCTCTCCAATATAGCCCTAACATTGCTAGATATTTACCAAAACCACAACAAGATCCAGGAGAATTGGCATGGAGAAATTGTCACTCTTTTGCCCGGTGATATGCTGTGAGTCCATCGTGACATTACATCAATTTATACTTATGTTTGCCAGCATACAACCGCCCAGACAGTTCTATGCGGTTTACACACCTGTCGCCTCATTCACCACTGGGGGGCATTTCTACAACTATGAATTCATGCATTTAACGGAACTTTCACATTACATAGGCCACACACAAGGCAAAAACCTTACCAACCAAGTTCACAAACACTCCATTGAAACATTTCAACGAATGGTCATCAACTTACCATGCATATCGTGTTGTGTCAGTAAGTTCATCTCTTACTCGCCTGATGTTACATGTTTGTAACATCATTTCCAGAGCTATACAGGAGGCCCCTTATGGCTCTTTGCATGATGGTCTTAGGTTGCAACAAATATGTAGCCACTGGCACTCAAAAACCAAAACTAAAAACAAACACTGCCAAACTAGCACACAATATTGGAAACACCATCATCAAATACTTTTGGATAGATTTGAAGGCAGCAACCAAGACATATCGCAAGAAGGAAACTGATGGCAGTAACAGCCAAATGCATCCAGGGCAACTCATCAGTAGGGAAGAACTACTGACTTGTTTAAAGCCATTTACAACACTGTAATGATACATTTATGTATATCACTTTAGACACCTTATGGATCCCCACTACTATATATTGTAACATTGGAATGGTGCCAGAGAGACAGAGGCATCAGACTCTAACCAAATACAATGGACAAGCAGATGGAATAGGGTGAGAACCAGCTACAGACATGCATGAAGTATATCTACTGAGTGCCTCGAGGCCCAGGCAAGACCCCTGGTACCCCTGGCAGACCCCTGGCCTAGCCCCTGGCCAAACCTAACTAATACAATGTTTACTTGACTTCTGTAACTTTCAGGACTCTGGACACTCTGATTTCAGTGACTTCCAGGACTCATGCTTGTTTAGCTAGTGCTCTGTAATCCTACGTAACATTTGCATAGATATGGCCATGGAGTTCAACCTCAGTATTGCATTGTATGAAGCCTCGCTAAGTACACATATCAAAGGGAGTTAAACGAGTTAGATATGATTCATACATCGACTTAGGTCCTAGGGCAACATCGTCTAGATCTGATATTTGGCTGGTCACCTTTCTCCACTTTAATCGGTGGCATTCACACATTTTCTAATCACTGTGTATATATATTTATAATATGGTGCTACTTGGAAACACTGTCAGGCTACGTTGAGCCCAGATGTAGTATTTACTATACATGGTCCAATTAGCATGAGAAGTTCAACAATGTTTGACATGCATGTAATGTCAACCTTGACATCGACAATATTCAACATTCGACACTTGTTGGCCACCTTTTTAAGACCTTTGCCTCGTAATTCGAGGCAGAGGTCAGTCTCCCAGTTGGAAAGATACACACACTACGACTTCATGGTGCTGCATGTTGGATGTTGGCATCTATACTATCTCCTTCACTCAAGGCCATAATTTATCTTGGGCAGCATACCTGAATCACCTCCTGCCTCAAGACTGCGCTTACTAAGTCAGTCTACACAACATGCCCCTTATATTATCTATCGCCTGACATTAGTTGTCCTCTTTCTCTCTTCCTCCTCCTCCATCTGTTGCTCTCCCCTCCCCACCCTTCCAATATGCCTGCCAATGCCCCCCACGATCTTCTCACCACACACTCATTAAACATTATGTTCTTGAAGGCTAAAGAAGGCAATGTAGACACATCAATGCTGGATTCCAAACAACTCCAAGCCCTTGGGCTGGCTGAGGGCCTTGACAATTTTTTCCTCACCAGTGATCCAGGTAAGCACAATCCATGTCTGTATTCTCTGCCTAATGATTTCTAGGAACAGGCAAGATCTTCACCCTCTCAAAGATCATCAAGGTTCTATCCACACGCGTCAAACTGTGCCAATTAGGCATCACAGCGAGCACTGGAGCCACTGCAAATAGACTCCAGGGTGAGTCCTTCCTACCCTCCAGCTCCCTTTCTCACATTTTAAGGTCAAACGATCCATTCCTGGGCTGGTCTAACCAGCTCAGAGACATGTCCAGAATGAGCTCTCAAAAAGGTCCAAGACAGCACTGCCGCCTCAACATGGTGGCTAGAATGCAAAGTATTGATCATTGACAAAGGTAAACCTCCTCCTATATTCCTCGAGGCATCATGACAAACAAATCATAGTTTCTATGATAACTGTCATATTTCTGACACAATTAGATTTTATTGCATGAAACTTCCGCAAGTCTGAACTCGTCTTTGGAGGAATTTGTGTAGGAAACTTTCACCCTTTCCCAAACCCTCTAATGAAGCCGACAGGTGATAACTTCAGGCAATTTTCTCCAATTGCCACTGATATCCTCCCAAGGCAAACCTATCAAGTTTGTGTTCCAATCGCTGGTGTGGGACACCACCTTTAAGAACAACCATATTAGGCTAACTACTGTATATCACCAGAATGAACAAGGTAAGCTCATCCTAATATCAACTACCACCGACCCACATTCCATCTTATTAGGATTACTTCATATTCTCAAAAACATTAGAACAAATAATATCACATCCTGATCAAAAATACAGTTGGCCAAGCAACAAAGGCCAATCCCAGCCTCCTATTTGCCTCATCTGGAGACTGTTCGACTGTACTGTACTGTACTGTACTGTAAGGCTAGCCAACCAAGCTAATGAAGACAGGTTGGGTAGAATCAATGGTCAGGCAACGATATGCCCCGCGTTGGACCTAGCCCAATCTGTAGACCAAAAACAACTCTTATTGTCAGCACCTGTCGGCCTGTTCATCAAGCTCAAGGTTACAGTGCACGTCGTCCTATGCAAGAACATAGGTAGAGGTCTTTTCAGTGGCAGCATGGGTGGCTGTCTTGCATGCAGTCTCTAAAGGGCCTTCAAATTGTGGACCTCAATGTAGCATCGGCAAGCGTATTCCCCCAGTTTACTTCTATCACTAATCTATCTAATTTAAAGGTCAAAATGAATGCCATTGCTGCGAAGTGGATGACAGATAAGTTTGGTTCTGTGTAGACTTTTTTTTTTCAACACTCCTCGTACTTTGGTCATCAGTGTGCATTAAGAGACTAGTAGCACTGCAATGGAAGATGTAATACTAGAGGACTCAAATACTTGACTTTGAATTTTTCATATAAAGTCTTGCAAGTCACCAAAGTCTCTGAACTCTCCAAAGTAACCAAGTTGCCACGTTTGACTTCAATCATACCAAACATCCCACAGCCTAGTGCTCTTCTATCCAAAGCACTTTGACATTTGTCAAATACAAACCTTTGTCCATTTTCCCAGCAATATTTTGCACAGTATTAATAATTTCTTTGTATACATGCAGCCCATACATCTACATCCCAATCAATTGCTTTGTGTCTGTTACTGTGCTTTCCATAAGTGTGACTTGTGAAAAAAGGCGTGTCAGAAATATGGTATAACCCATGGTAGTCTGACCTCAAGCTATAGTTGGACTTCGAGGACATAATCTGACTTCCAAGACTCTGAGGACATGACTTCCAAAACTTCGATGACATAATTTAATTTCCAAGACTTTGAGGACATAATCCAAGGACATACTCCAACTTCCAAGACTCTGATGACATAACTTCCAAGACTTCGAGGACATAGCTTCACTTCTGTCACATTTGACTTCAACTCCCACAGCAGTGCTCTTCTATCCAAAGCATTTCGATGTTCATCAAATACGAACCTTTGCTTTATAATTTGAAGCAGATGTTGTGGCCAAAGTCTCTGTAGTCTCTAATGTATAATGTCTCAGAGGTCGCCAAAGTCTTAGAAGTCTCTGAAATAACCAACCATGACTTCTGTGAACTCACCAATTTCTGCCACATAGATTTTACACTGAGTCCTTGGCATATATGATATCTGACCCTCAAGGCCTCAAGCTTGGAATGGCATGATGAACACTTCATTACTTCCATTTTCGTTGTCAACATTTCAACGTCAACCCTTGATGCTTGTGGTGTGGGCGCTATCGTCCAAGTTCAGTTGGACTTCCAATAATGATACCTACTGTCCTTCCCATTCTTTGCACAGGATCACCAGTTTCATGCCCTACTTTCCTCATGTAATTCGTGAGGGACATAACATCGACAATAATACCGACCCGGCATCTGCGTCATGTCTTTCAATAACATCCAACCTAATCGCTGTGCTCGTATATCCACGCACACCTGACTTAGAAGAAGACCGCTTATTCCAATGTCTCACCTGTATGCTTGCATCAATTGCTGATCTCCTTTAATTGATGGATCTGTAGTCCGTGTAAGAGCACCAAATATGCAGTGCCGCATCTCTGGCCGAAGGACAAATGAAAACAGAAGACTCATAGCAACAAGTTCCATGGTGATGTGAGTGTTGTTTGGCAAGGCCAGAAATGTAGGACATCCTATAATGATTTGAAAGCATATACTCACTGTTTTCCAGTCAGTGTATCCAGAACTTCTGAAGGGCAACTTCTTTGTCCATGCAGATCGCCTTCACACACTCACACTGACTTGCACCTTTTTGAGACCTTTATAGAAAAAAAAGTACACCCTGGGCCTACAGCCAAAAGTTTCACCCTCCACCTACAGATCCCCCCTAGCTACAGATGTTGAAATGGAATGCGCTGATGATGATTACGGTAAGTGCCGTCACAATGCACCTCCTCATAACTTACATCCCTCTCAGAAACAGACATATTTGATGAGTGAGAGTCTGGCGACGGCATCAATGGCAATGCAACCGAAGATCATGACATTGTGAATGAACCATCCCATGGTCCAGGTTCCTCCAATGAGACACTACTTATGGACCCACATTCATTGTGCAACAATACCTCTCCAGTCACCAAGCTCCCAGCCACTTCAATACACGCAGCTATTCAAGCATGTGCACACATCTCACTGGAAGTAACCTCCACACATGGGAAGATATTTTCCCTGACTCATTCATTCAAAGGGGATGCCCTACTCAATGTCAACCACTCTACTCCTATCACTGTAGCAAAGGTCAGCCAGATAGATGACGACCCCTTCGAACCCAATAGTGACTCAGATGGTGATGAATCTGACGAAGAAGAAACTGATGCACATGACAATCACGACATGATGGCACCCATGGACCTCAATTCACCTTCTGACCTCGCTGACCCCCTTTCATGCATTAACCAATGCAGCATTCACGTTGATCCCATATTCAATCTCACCATTTGCCTGGACTGTGCCATAGCCATCCTGTGGCACAAAATGTGGGGCCATCATCACAAGCAGGCATATCTTCTGTCCAGACACAACTTTGATATCACCCTTCAATGGTTAGAAGCTGATGCACCAAAGGACATTCCAAATAGTGCAGTATTCGCCATCAATGGCATGAAGATCATCCCAGATCTCGTCAAGTGTGCCATCGTGAGCTGTACAAGCCACACACTCTTCAAAACCAAAAAACACTTTCACACCCATTGTGTACAGGAACACAAAAGTATTCTGTTGTCACGTCGTGTGCATAATAAAACCATCGGTCACCAGATTGGGACATTCAGAGGCGATATGCGCTATTTTGAAGTCGACCCGCTTTCTATTGAATCCAATACAGATGCTCTAAAAGACGTCCTGGCCTTTGTCAATGAATGCGGTTTGCACACAAAACATACTACTTACAAGTGCCCCAT
Source organism: Suillus lakei (assembly GCA_016628065.1). Classification (NCBI taxonomy): domain Eukaryota; kingdom Fungi; phylum Basidiomycota; class Agaricomycetes; order Boletales; family Suillaceae; genus Suillus; species Suillus lakei. Next base: position 236,497 of record JABBWA010000024.1, on the reverse strand, counting down.
GAACCAGAGACCCAGGGTCCCCTTTTGGCTCAGATCAACTGGGAACATCATATCGAGAATGTAGACCTCAAAACCCTGAGAGAAACTGCGTCAATGCCTGATGGCAAGCCAGAGTTTCAGTACCTCATCAAGCTCACCCGACAATATTATAAGAACATCGCAGCCAACCTTGGTCGTCTGTCGACCCTTACTCTTCGCATGTTGTTGTCCACAAGTCCATCAGGTGAATTGGAGAAAGCGCCATTTCAATGGCTGCAGGAAGATCCAACCATCAAAAATTATGGGGCTTTTGTTGCCAAATTCATCATCTTCCTCATTCGTCATTTATGCCACCTGGTTGAAAACTTTGACGTGCCTTTACATCCACAACATACCACAAACCTGACGACGCTCCATATGCAATTGCAATCGGGGATCTCCAACCCTTCCCCCGCTGTCGACTTACTCTGGATTAACTCAATACACGAAGTTATGTTTTCCCTCCTCACCCATGTAAGCCCCCAGTTCTTGAAGAACGAGATGAAAGACCTCTTCATGCTGTTTCGGATCACCTATCACCTTTCCAACAATTTTGGAAATACAAATAATGTATCCCAAGTACCGCCCACTATCAGTGAGGCCCAGTGGTGCTTCTGGGCGATGGCTGCTGCAGAGATCTATATGAAAATAGTGCAATTTAATGACAACTCATTTGAGTATGTGTTCACCATATCCATACATTATATCCCTTACTTACCTTCTTTCTCTCAGGACATATTGTACCCTCATCCACGATTATCTTGTTTATGGCAATCAGACACTGTTCACCTGTCTCCAACAAAAGATGTCATTTCTGTCAGCCCTATCTTACACAGAGCCTGGACTTCCCAGGTTCAGGTGGAACCCCGAGATGACTGTTCTGTCCATTGACAGATTTGCACTTCCGCTCAAAAAATTCAAAGCTTCCGTTGAATCATCAATTGTTGATATGAAGGAGATGATGGACTCCTTATTCCGCGGTTGTGAATGGCAGGACATCCTGGAATACATCGACACCCACACAGATCCTACTGACTCGGATAAGTGGTTCCTCGACAGACCCCAGCAATTAGATCAAAACACATCAATATTCACCTTTCAGGAGAACAGGTTTGATCAATATAAACATCGTCTTCTCGACCACCTTGTTAAACACCCCTCATTCTTTTCCAAAATACAAGGTGTTCACAAACCCCAATGAGGTATCATAGTCTGATCATGTTCACGCCATTCTTGCTAACCAATGAGCAGGTAACATGGGAATGGATCGCAATCCTCAACGAACTTGTGTTGACCACATTTTATTGTGTTGTATCAACCTGGGGCGGAGGTGCATGTGGCATGGAATGCAACCATTTGAAATTCCAAGTCAATGGTCAGGGTCAGAGACAACTCTTTATGCTTAATGGTCTCTTGACAATATCTATATCCTACATGAAAACTGCAAGCATCAAAGGTCACGGCAACCTCATAGTGCGTTGTCCATGCCACGCCATATCAAAACTTTTGTTGGTCATACTGGGTGTTATATATCCTGCCACCGCAGCTTTAGCCACATATGTCATGCTGGTCAACAAAGTGCAGGCTTACCTGTTGTATATATTTGTGCAGGACGGCTCCCCCATGGATATGAACCAGTTTCCCCAATCTTTAACTCACATCACACTCCACTATCTGGGGCAAGGGATAGGGATCAGAGATTGGAGGCAAGTTATGAGTACTATGCTCATCAATATCTCAAAGGCAGACTTTGGCATTTTGGATGTAGAAGACAGAGAACTTCTGGCCATTCACCAAGCATTTGGTTATTCTCAAGCAGTTGGGGAGGCACATTACTCGCTGCAGACTACCAATGCACTCACCCAGATATCTCACACCACTGTTACGTCAATGCAAAGAGTCAGCAAACACTGGCATGCTACAATAGGCCAACATGAGAACTGTACAATACTGGAAACCAAGCAATTATCTGGTAACAGTCACGTACAAATATACAATTGGCTCCTTGGACCTCTGAAATTTACTATTTATAATGCCACACACCAGGCCATCATGTCAATGGATGTTGAAATCATAGACAAACTCAGAAATGTTGCTACTGGAATGGGGAACAGAATTCTCAGAGGGATGCAGGACATGTTTGGCCACTATATCAGTGTAAACCCTGCTACTGCCCTTGGAGCATCTCAGATGATATCATCGCCACACCTCACTGTCAATCCTAACCTCATAGACACTTTACGCCCACTATTTCCTGGAAATCCCATGCCTTCATTCACCTCTCCCCAGCAGGTGGAGCTCATGCAGAGCTGCTTAACAAACGAGCACATTCTATGTGTCATGCCCACTGGTAGCAGCAAAAGTCTAGCCTTTTTTGTGGCTCCTTTGCTTCACCCACATGGGCTCTTCATAGTAATCACTCCCCTCATTGCACTGACAGAGGATATGGCACGTTGGTTGGCCACTACATATATTGAGGGGGGCAGTATAACCAGATTCAAGATGTCTTAACAGCTCAGATCATTATTGTATCTGTGCATCAGGCAGGAACAGACAACTTCTTTCATTGGGCACAATCTATGAAACAAAAGCTCATGCGTGTCTTCATCGACGAAGCCCATCACATTTTCACCTCAGATGACTACCGGAATTGTTTCAAACTTTTTCACCTCATAACTGCCTTGAGTACACCCATCACGTTCCTTACAGCCACAATATCCCCTATTTCTCTACCGAGGTTATGCTTGCAAATGCAGATCCCACCATCGCTAGTACGTGTGATTTGAGCCCCACTTCATTGAAGCAACATCAGCTACTCTGTCATTGGGATATCCGCTGCACAACTTAAGGAAAAGGTCATTGAAACTCATCGCTCAATTGTCCTCCAGGAGAAAAATAGAGGCATCATATATTGCACAACTGTTGCGCTCATCAAGGAACTATCTGAACTCCTTGACATCCTGTAACACACAAGCAGGCTTGAAGATCAGCTGGACAAGCGTGTGAATGTGGAGGAGAAGAAAAAGAGGTTTGACACCTGGTGCAATGGCAATACACCTTCCCAAAGATGGATGATTGCGACCTTATGCTTCGGCGAGGGGATTGACTTTCCAGGAGTCCGCTACGTCATCCATGTAGAAGTCAATAACATGCTCCGTTTCCTCCAAGAGACTGGATGCCTTGGCTGAGACGGCCTCCCTTCCTCTTCCATTCTTATTTACAGCGAACTTCCCCTCTACTACAAACCTGAGTGTGATGAGCACCTCGGTGTTCTTCCCATGATGGAATTTATGAAGACAGAAGGATGTCAACGCCTAACTGTCCATCACTTTGATCCCAATGCTCACTCATGTGCATCAGCAACCAGTACTTTGTTATGTGACAACTGCAAGCATTTGAAAAAAGTGAGTGGTCTGTCATCATGCAACCCCCTAGCTTCATCACGGAACTGCAATCTGTAGTCAAAAGGCATCACCAGACAAACAATTTGGCTATCCCGAGACATGTCCTCGCCTTCACTGCACTCCGACAGGATATCCCATAATGTGTCTGGCAATTCCTCATCTCCATACCCTCTTCATCCTGCCAAACAGCCTTCGTCCATCAAACCAGTTGCAGCTGCGATCAATAACAAGTACACTATGGGAATGGCAGAACTCAGGGTGCTCAAACATATCCTGGACACCATAAAGACTGTTGGATGTGTACACTGCTGGGTCAGGTGGGTCCACACCTTCATCCAGACGTCCCTCCTTCTCTCCATAGCAAGGTCATGTCGCTTCTCATCAAGTGTGAAGACACAACATTTTGGCTGTACTGTTACAAGTGCTGGGTACCTTTTCAAGAGCCTTGCATGCATCCTTCTGTACATCCAGGATCTTTGAGCGATCATCAGTCATGCCCTTACAGCGCCCAAATCCCATTCATCCTCCCTTTAGTGGTCACGGTTATTCAGGAGATCAAGGTTGTCATTGACGGCCAGTCCAAGAACCCTTATCTAGACAGGATAGCCAAGAGGCTGGCTGTCGATTCCACAAACCCTGCCTCCCTCAAATCATCACAGACCTAGATCAAGCAAGAACACAACGCCACAGATGAGATCCCTTGATGTCACTCTTTCATAATCACATTTTACAGAGAATTTTGAGCCCTTCCACCGCCATCCACGAGTGCTGCTCAACCAGGGCTGGATCAATTGGACAACGTTCACATGGAGGATGTTCAGGCAAATGTTACAGATGATATCGAGATGAGTGACGCTTTATCATAGATATATCCACACTCGCAGATGTATTCATGTGTCCACCCCAATTCATGATCTCATTTTTATTTTTACCATTCATGCCCTGGTAATAGAAGAATTGTCATGAGAAGAATCAATTCTGCTCCATGGACCTGACACTTCATACAAAGGTAAATTGTTTGAGTAAGTGTCAGTCCGGCCTCTGAATATAACCCAAGTCATGGCATCTTCTCTTTGTTCCTAGCTTCTCAGCTAGTTGTCGGAACTTCACATATATTCCCTCCTTTTGTTATTCTCGGATTCTAGACATTTGATTCTTATGGCACATATAAAAGCACCCCACCAACTCACAACCCACCGTGATCTTCCTGGCAAAATTCACGAGGGACGCACATCCGCTGACCATGTTTTTTTTACCTACCCATCTACAATGATCTCAAACATCAAATCCCCTTTCCATTCAAACTCTGTCAAATGCTGCCTTTTCTGTGGCAAGCAGTCCAACGAAATGCCAAGGCATCATTCCGTCCATAATGAGGATGCATGCTTGAAGATCAATTTTCTTGGCAAGTAAACCTGTCCCTCCTCGACCTTCACCTAACGACTGTATAGGTACCCTAGTGACCGCCAAATCGGTCCCCAAGAAGGGCTACTCTTGCCCAATTGTGATTTGTACGTTCATTGGCCTTCCCACTGTCCTCTATGCGCATATCCTCACACATGTCCAAGTAAGTTGAGCCCTCATGCCTTGGCTCCACACTGACCAGTCCAAAGATTATACCTCTACACCATGACATGCCCGGCCACAGCATCACACCACAAAAAGGGCCATTGGAAGACTCCTTTTCTCCATCTGTGGACACTCTAGTTGGTGGAATGCCCTCCCCTCATATGTCTATCCATGAAACTCCTACCCTTCAAGCCCCCTCCTCTAGTCCAAATTGCTCTCGTGGCAATGGAGAAATGCCACTCAAGAAGAAGCACCCACTACCGGAATCCCCTTGTACTCTCCTGATAGCCCGTGATATCGAAATGAAGATCAACCTCCTTGAAGACTATATGAAAGAACATGCCGGAGTTTGCACTTTCCACAGACTATCTTCCTCACTCCCCATTCTTGCGCCCCACACAGATGTATGCACCTGTGACCTTGTCAACACTCCCTTTTACCATGGACACTATTGCAAGACAATACACCGCTATATCAACAAGCCTGTCTTGTGCTCCTCGTACAGGGGGTACAAAAGTTTTGAGCAGCCCATATATGCTTGTGATAACGATTCACTCCAAGACTTTTGGCTGGGTATCCCCTACCTCATTTTCACCATCCCTGCGATTAGTGAGATCATCTTCGACCTCCTTGGAGTGCAGAACCCCCATGAAATAACGCAAAACATCGAATCTTTTGGCACCTGGCTGTACTCCACATCCACTTATAGTGACTTCATCAGCATGGGAAATCCCAAATTATACAACCTCATTTCTGCATTTTTTCAGTCAGCTTCACATTTTTCGACCATGGATTGGCCAAGGCAACACGGGAAGCAGCCACTCACATGGTGTCGTTGCAACCATTGTAGGAACCACAGCAGAAAATTCTCTCATGTACCACATCATTGTACTTATAGCCCTTGTAGTGTTAGTTGGATGTTGGCAGACTGACAATTTTTTCCCTTGCAGGTATACATATTTCAAAGCACCCTTAATTTCTCGCATGCTTTTATTCGCATTTGTTCTTTGTCGTTTGTAATATATAGCATAGTGTCTCACAATTTCATGACTTCTACGATTTCAGTACTTCATTCAATTCTAAGTAATACATCTTAATTTAACTCACAAGAAGTCTCCCAAGTCACAAACTGCCAACATTTCCAAATCTGCAAGTCTTGGAAGTCAGAAAGGTCACTGAAGTCCCCGACAGGTCGCTGAAGTCCTCAACATTTCCAAATCTGGAAGTCTTGGAAGCCAGGTCACTGAAGTCTCGAGATTTCCAAATCTGGAAGTCTTAGAAGATGTTGCACGTGACCCAATCCAGACTTTATGCTCTCATTGCTTCATCGCTTGTGGTTTGTAGACCTTCTTGTTTTTAGCAAAACCCTATATAGACGCATCATCCACACACCAGATTCTAATATATACACACCTTCACCACAACACCATGTCTTTGGCTTCTGCTTGGAAATGCCAGGTAGTCACACTTGTATGGTCCCTAACCCAGCACCTGTGTTGTCATTCAATACATCTTGATGTCCCAATGCAACCAAAAATCTTCCAGGACTCTCCCTCAGCATCCAAATCTGCTTGCCATGCAAAGAGCCCCATCATTGCCTGCACCCATGCCGTCTGCAGCTCCTTCAATGTAAGCATTGAACTTCCCTAACCTCCACTAACATGCTCACATCTAGCACAGTTCATGCTCCAAGGACAGAAATTATTTCTTCCTGAAGAGGTAGACTCAATCCTTTTCTTGGCCATGCAAACTGTGTGCCCGTTCCCCTCGCAGGTCAAACCAGATTTCACACATGAAGATCCTGACCCCAAAAAAATATTCCAACTGCGATTCAACCTGTCTCGCTATATACAGGTCACAGCAACCCCAGATGACTCAGAGCTCAAGTACATGGGCCCACTATTCCAGCGCCTCGCCACCATTCAGGTTGTTGCTTCCAGAAAAACCTACTCTCTCTCTGCTGAACAAAAAGCCAGCTGGAAATGGCTCAAGAACACACTACATCACGCTGCCTCCACTTTCAGCATCAACTCTCTACTCCCCATGGAATTCTCCATGCTGCCCCTTCCCTCTTCCTACAGCTACCTTCACATCCACAAGAAGCACTCCCATGCACTTTGATGTGCCCAGAGATCAAGACTGGCATTCCACAGTCTCATAGGGCTGGTTAACCTATTTTATGGGCACACTCTAGTATGATATGAAACTGCTAGCTCTGCTGATCCTCGACACCCACTTTCCCCCTCTCATACCCTTATCCAATCTGGGCTCAGTGATACGCATGTATGTGACATTATCAATGCACTAAAACCGGAGGTGCTCGGGAGATGCATTGGTGTTGTCCTAGATCCCAAATCCTCAGTGCTGGGCATCTTATTTCCTTATCTCAACTGCATACGAGTTCCTGTCTGGGTCCAGATAGGAATGATGAAAGGCATATTTTATAAGACTTCTTTAAGTTATTCTGCCTTTAAACTCACCATCCCTCGAGGAGAAGAAGAACTCCATATCCAGGCTATGATCCACAAAACCATTGCAGATGACTCCAAGCCAAGCCCCTCCAACCCCGACCCCGATAGTCTTCACCAATGGAATGCACTTGTTGAAGCCCAAAAGTCCAAACACGAGCTGTTCTCATCACATGCCTCCAACAACATAAAGGAACAGCTCAAGAAAAGGCTACAAGACACTCTCAATTTCATCATACCCACCCAACAAGATGGAATGAGGTTCTTCATGTGGTATTGTTCGAAACAAGGGAGGTTCCGTGGAGAGCTCAACTATGAAGATGCAAAGAAGGAATTTGAGAGCAGACAATGGGAGGAGTGTGTATATGACGAAATCTCCAACCAATGGGACATTTGTTCCCTATTCGACAAGGATCAAGATCTAGTACACAATGACGCCACATTTGACCACCCATTCAATCCCACACCAGCTCCACAACTAAACAACCCTCCTACACTTTTGTCCAACCACAATGAGTTGGGAAGAACTGTGGTGCACCAAACACCTATTGGGAAGGATATGTGATTTGCCACCATGCTGGAAGATGTTCTATACAGTCATTACAGGCTTCTCTGCAACACGCAATCCAAAATACAGTCTGCAGATGACTTTATACATATTGAAGAATCTCAAATCATCAATACTCACACCGTTTGCAAATACATAATGGAAGTCAACCTCCCCTTGGAACATCACAGCAACAAATTTTCCATCTGGTACTTTATCTCTTCCCTCATACTTGAACTTCAGCCACCTTTGCTCTTATGGGATCTACATCTGAACCATGCTCAGCAACTCCTTACATGCAACCTGTATTTCAAGGTCCATCAGGTTAAGGACAGCACTCTACCTGGCTACTTGGTGCTCCCACTCATCCCGAAATATGCTTAAACTTGGAACCTGTTTGTTGAAAATGCCATGTCCATTGTTCAATGCATTAGAGAACAATGGGGGCCATCTTTAGAGGATGTCATCCTCTGCTTATTCGAGTGCAGTATCCCGTTCAAACTCCTTTTCAATGTCACATACCCATCCATTCCCCGTCCTATAACTGTCTTCGAATCTAACTGGCATCCTTATGGTTGGACACCTGACAAGTACAAATATATGGACTATGAACTTCGCCAAAATTGCTTGTTAAGATTGCCGCATGTAAGAGTCGCTGTCACCCTGGAGGAATTCTCTGGCATCTATGCAAACAAGAGCTTGCCAGTGAGATACCCAACAGGCCTTCACCAGATGTCCTCTATTTTGTGGATACATCTCAACACACATCCCACACCTATCTCTTCAATACCCTCAGTGAGCATAAGATTGAGATACTATGCGGGATATATTATGTTGATACAGGTATGCATTTTCCCCACTCCGTGTATCCACATTAACACCTCATTCACAGATAGACATGCTCAAACTACTACATTGGCATGGTGGCCTAACCCTCAGTTGTGGGAATCATTGGGTTTGGACACAGGATACTGGACCCTTTCCTGTGAACAAATGTTCCAGGGCAGGCTGGAAAAAATACGCACTGGAGCTGCAGTCTTGCTTACCACTAAGAAGTGGAGGTCAGACCTGAAGTACTATAAGAACCAGGTCAAGAAAATCAATAGCCATATTGACATAGAATGTTGCCACTTGTTTGACTGAATAATCACATGTATACCAATAGTAATTGTATCACTGGGCTGGGTCCTTGGTCAAGCAATGTTTCTATACCCATTGTACATTTGCCTAGCAATATTTGGCACAGTATGAATAATTTCAATGTATTTCTTTGTATACACGCAGCCCATATATTTACTAGTACCATCCCAATCAATTGCTTTGTGTCCATTTCTGTTCTTCCCATAAGTGTGACAAAAGGCACATCAGAAAGATTGGCAGCCTGTAGTAGTTTGACCTCGAGCTATAGTTGGACTTTGAGGACATCATCTGACTTCCAAGACCCCAAGGACATACTCTAACTTCCAAGACATCATCCGACTTCCAAGACTTTGACGACATAGCTTCATGTTTGACTTCAGCTCCCATGGCAGTCCTCTTCTATCCAAAATAAATTGATGTTTGTCAAGTACAAACCTTTGCTCCGTAATTTGAAGCAGATGTTACTGTACGTTTTAATATACTCCATGTAGAATGACTGCCCCAGTGTATTGTTAAATGCTGCCATCTGATTCTCATCAAACAATATTCACATTTGGTAGTACTACTGGCCCTTGGTGGACATAGAATGCACGTATTGAACACCCCGATCATGCATCATACCCATGTGCATGCCAATCAGCAAGATCTCTTCTTAATGGTCTTCTCCATAGTGCGGCTCAATCAGATCCCTTCATCGTATGAATGCTCTTTTCCTTCTCAACTGCATGCTCACTTACCACAGGCACAACGTTGAATCGTCACTTCTCCTGAATCCTCTTAGTTTACCTTGGAACTCGCTGGACTAGATGCTTCTTTCAATGCAGTACCACTCTACATGTTTTCTCTGATCGCAGAAGTTATTCAAAGCATTTGTAGTATACAAGTAGATCAGGTCAACCATTTGCACAAGTGCTCTGAGCTTCAAATATCAGTTGACGGTCGTTGATGGATCCGCATTCTTTTTCTATGGGGTATGGTGTCCTCTCTCTCTCTATCTTTTGCCTTGCTTTCCTCGCTCTGTTATCCTGCTGTCACAGCAGGTTGGAACAGTGGATATGGTATGGTTGTAGACATGAAAAAAACTTCTTCATGTGTTGGCATTCAGTGGGGCGATCATGTTGAAATTATCACCAACAACCAGGGTCATCATATAACACCCTCATGGGTCAGCTACGAGCGGCTAGTTGGTGATAGCACCAAGGATGCATTCTATTCAAATCCAACTAACACTGTTTTCGACACTAAGCGTCAAAATGGACAACTTCAAATTAAAGCATACACTTCCCCTTTAACATTGTTGTTGATAATTAGCCCCTGTTAGTTAAAATTGGCCAAAATGAAATTTCCACGGTCCAACAGTGGATCATTGCCACCTGTGGATCATTAGTCACATTTTTTTGCCTCAATTAGTCAAATCCTGACTTAAGCTCACCCATGTCACTTGTGCTTAACTGTATTGATCCCCAACACCACCTAAACTTCTTGTTGGAAATTCCAGCCAGTCGTTCCTCCATCAATTATATTTCTGCAACATACCCCCAATATTTCTTTGTCTTGTCAATATCACCAACCCTGCCTAAACTTCTTGTCGGAAATTCCAGCGAGTCATTTCTCCATCGAATGACTCAGTGCTTCATGGCTCGCACTAAATCAAACCTTCCTAAGCAAAATTTTTAGCTAGGAGCCCTCAGCCTCTTAGATGGCATGCAGTCATGTCTGTCGCCAGAAAACCCCCAGTGGAGGTGCATGCTCCCAGTGAGTCAAATCATCATTCCTTGTTTACAATGGCTCATCTCCATTCATTAAACAACAATGAGGGAAACAAACCTATGGCTTTGCCAGGGGAGAACCCATGGGAAGACATTCAGCCAGTCCCTACATCACACAAACAGGGGCCTACAGGTATGTCAACTGATCATTTCTTGATTCTCATCTAATTCCTTCACATCAGTTGTTGGCTACTGCGGGAAGCCAGGCCGATTCTGGCCAGACAGCCAAGAACCTCCCTTCAAAGGCCAGAAAGTCTCAAAGCATATATTTGTCACCCAAGGCAAATTTGAATCGCGCAAAGAGATTACCAGGAACTGCAATGAAATAAACCGCCTTAAGGATGAAGATCGGTTGCTGGAATTATTCCACCCACGAATGGGTGATATTCACCTTTATCACAACTACTCCGACTATGACAGTTCGGATGAGGAGGATCTATTTGACTTGGACAAGGATGACGTGATTCCTCATCCTGCAATTCCTCCACCTATCACTGTTGCTCCTGCTCCTCCACCTATCACCATTCATGTTCCAGTTGGAAAATGGATCAATAGAGGAGACAAACCAGTGGATCCAGAAGACCTCCATCTTCTATCAGAGATCATGTATATCCCGCAGGAGGTATACAATATGCTACTGCTCTCCTCTGACCATGTCACCATATGGCAGATATTAAAGTTCAGGCTGCCCAATATCGACATCGGGGTCTTCACAGAGACCAGAACATTGTGCTTTGACAGAGCGCGCCCGAATAAGAACCTGGAACTCCATCCAGTGATACCTCCAAAGTCGTGGGTCTATAGCCTCCGACAGTCTCTCAACAATGCAATTCAGGACGGACAGCAGTCCATCCTCCATCCCCGATTCAAAGACCAACCATTGCCTCTCTGGATGTTGACTCTCTGGGAAAAGCTACATGCAGTGCATGAGGCTAAAATGACGTGGCTTGATGCAGATATGTGGTTACAGAAAAACATAAATCGCCTATGGTCGACTGATCAGTCCGATGCAAGTTTTTGTTAATTGTGGTGATTGAGCACCATGTCACTGAAGTATGTCTTGGAAGTGTCTTGGAAGTGTCTTGGAAGTTTCCTATTCAGTTATTTACTGTTGCTTATTGTTATTTACCAAAACTTCGACTTAAGTAGTGAGTCCACTGGTCAGTTCACTTTGTGCAACTGACTCTGGACTCAAGGTACTGTAATATTACTATACTAGTAATTAAACTGTGTGCAACTGACTCTGGACTCAAGTGTGTGACTCAGTCAACACTTCTAACAGGTTATGAGCCCTGCGCTTTAGCAGTTGAAATTTTCGCCCACTGTCAGCCACCAACCACTCCCATCTACTCAGCACCTTTACAATCACATTTTTGCGCCCTCCAACGCCCTAGATCGCCCATTGGAGCACTAGTTGGTTGAGAGAAATTTTTCAGTGGTATACCTAGTTGTAGTTGAAGCTTCTGGAGTCATAGTTCGCATTTCTGGACCCATCCACTTCCATCTGTCCATTAGGGTGCAATTCACCTTAATTTGACATTCATCTTCGCATACAGCCCACCCATTGCTGTCCACCATGACTCCAGACAACAACAACTTGATCCAGCATCCTCAGACCTATACAGAATGCGCTCTTAATGCCAGCCTTCGCTCTTTCGACCCCACACATCCTACATGTCCTCTCCAGCTCGATGCAGACCCCGATTGGAATGCAGACACAGGTGCCACCTCTCACATGACCCCTCATCGCCACTGGATGCGCAATTATACCCCCAAACGCGTCCCAATAAAGCTGGCTGATAATAAAGTTGTATATTCAGCTGGGGTGGGCACTGTGGTGTTTCAGCCTGTGATAGATGGAAAGAAAGTCAGGCAGGTCGAGTTTAGCAAGGTTCTCCACGTCCCAGACCTCAGGAATAATCTACTGTCTGTCCTATACCTCACTCGCAACTCCGGCTTCACTGTCCACATCAATGCAACTCACATGTCATTCCAACGCTCACCAGGTGCCCCTCTATTCATTGCCAGCATCAATGCCAGCAATGCTGCATTTCTGGATGGCTTCACGGTCCCATTGACAGAATATGCCTCTGCAGCGACCACATTGACCCTGGACATCGACCTGTGGCATAGGAGACTGGCCCACCATCACTTGGCAGGAGTCAAGACGCTTCTAGACCACAAACTAGTCACTGGAATGAAGTTGGAATCCAGAGCTGCACCAGATCCTATCTGTGAGCCATGCTTAGCTGGCAAGATGCACGCCAACCCCTTCCCATCATCTGAATGGCGTGCCACCAGGCCCCTAGAGCTTGTCCACACTGATGTACACCAAGTCACTCATACCAGCTTCTCTGGCTATCGCTATTGGGTCACCTTCATAGATGATTACTCCAGACATCGATTTGTGCTGCCCATCAAAGCCAAATCAGATGTCTTTCTGGCTTTTAAGACCTTTAAGGCATACGCTGAGAACCAGTCAGAGAGAAAGCTGAAGACACTGAGAGATGACAAGGGAGGGGAGTACATGAGCAATGAATTCTTAGAGTTCACCAACTCCTGTGGCATTGTGAGGCAGCACACTGTCAGGAATCGCCCCCAACAGAATGGTGTTGCTGAGAGGGCCAATAGACTGCTGTCTGAGCGAATGACAGCCATGTTGGACGAGTCTGGGCTTCCCAAGGCTTTCTGGGGCGAATGTCTTGCTGCTCTGGTCCATGTGTGGAACAGATGCCCCACAGATGCTGTTGAAGGCGCCACACCTTATGAGCTATGGCACCAAAGGAAACCAGACGTATCCCACCTTCGAGTTTGGGGTTGCACTGCCTACGTGCACATTCAGAGGGATAAGAGAGAAGCCCTAGGATCGCATATGGAGAAGTGCGTGTTTATTGGCTACCCAGAGGGATACAAGGGTTGGAAATTCTACAACCCCACCACCAAAAAGACTGTCATTGCAGAGAGAGCAGACTTTGATGAAAGATACTTTCCCCTCTCCAAGCGCCCTACTTCTCCCACCATTTCACCCTCAGACCACCCTGATGTGATCCCAGTGCCACCAGAAGCTGTAGTACCAGCACCCACACGCCCTAGAGCGCCTGGACCACCTCCCAAGTACATCCCACCTCACAGACGTCTTGACTCTTCACAATATATCCCACCAGACTCTGACACCGATTCTGATGATGAGTCCAATCCTGATGAGAATCTGGATCATGGGGGGGTGGGTGTGCCTCCAGCAGCTCCAGCTCCAGCAATCGCAGTCGCTCCTGCAGTCCCTATTCCTGACCCAGCTCCTAGACCGCCCTCCCCTATTGGCATTGGTGCTAGACTACCTCGACGCACCAGGCAGGCCCCAAGAGAATGGTGGAAACTCTCTCCAGCTCAACTCACTGATGCTGTTGATGATGAGACTGAGGATGCTGACTTTGCTGAGGGATTTGAGGTTGCTTACTCTGCTGGCTTGGCTGAGCCTCTGTCTTATGGGGAGGCATTGAAGCGCTCGGATGCTGAGCAGTGGAGACAAGCAGCTGTTGAGGAGCTCAATGCTCACTCCAGCAATGGGACTTGGAAACTCGTCCCCAGACCAGTTGGTCACAAGGTGATAGGATCCAAGTGGGTATTCAAAGTCAAGCGAAATGCAGATGGCTCCATTGAGCGCTACAAGGGCAGACTTGTTGCAAAAGGCTACAACCAACGTCCTGGCTTTGACTATGTCGAGATTTTTGCTCCTACAGTCAGAATGCCCACCATTCGAGTTGTCCTTGCCATTGCTGCAATCCATGACCTCCACCTTCGCTCCATCAACATCTCCCATGCCTATCTAAATGGAGAGATGGACTGTGATGTTTACATGGAACAGCCTGAGGGATTCCCTGAGGGCGACCCAAAGAAGATGGTCTGTCTACTGCAAAAGAGCATCTATGGCACCAAGCAAGGTGGAAACCGCTGGAACAAGAAGATGCGCTCTGTCCTCGAGTCTCTAGGCTTCACACAGTCCTACTCCGATGCCAGCATCTATGTCTATGTCAAGGGTGAAGTCCGCATCATACTGCCTGTCTTTGTGGATGATATGACCTTTGCATCGAAATCTGCTTCTGCAATTGATCAGATCATTGCAGACTTGTCTCAGCACTTCAAGCTCAGAGACCTAGGCCCTACCACTCAGCTACTCGGCATCAAGATAGACAGAGACCGCTCCAAGCACTCCATCACCATCTCCCAACGCCAGTACTGCCTTGATATCCTTGATCGATTTGGCATGGCTGATTGCAAGCCCATATCCACTCCCATGCAGCCCAATCTTCGACTCAGCCGCTCTCAGTGCCCACAGACTCAAGAGGAAGTCGACTTCATGAAGACCATGCCCTATCTTGCTGCAGTTGGTGCTTTGATGTACTTGGCCACTTCGACTCGCCCAGACATTGCCTACGCTGTTGGCTATCTTGCTAGATTCAACTCTAATCCTGGCATCACTCATTGGCAAGCTGTCAAGCATCTCCTACGCTATCTCAAGGGTACCACTGACTACTCCATCACCTATGCTCCTGATCCCCATTCCTCTGAACTATTTTCGACTTTCTCTGATGCTGATCATGGAGGCTGCAAGGACACTGGTCGATCCACTGGTGGTTATATAGTGAAGATTGGCTCTGGTGTTGTGTCTTGGTGCTCCAAGCTCCAAAGCATTGTTGCTTTGTCCACCACTGAAGCAGAGTACATTGCTGCAGTGTCTGCAGGCAAGGAGATCCGCTGGATACGAAATCTCTTGTTTGAGATAGGATTCTCTGCCTCTGGACCCTCTGTGCTTCGAATTGACAACCAGAGCGCCATCTCTGTTGCCAAGAACCCAGAGCACCATGGCAGGATGAAGCAACTTGATCTCAGCTGGTACTGGCTTAGAGATGTGGTCCACAAGCAGATCATAGCGCCCATTTTTGTGCCCACCACTGACCAACCTGCTGACATCTTGACCAAGTCATTGGCTCGACCAAAAGTGGAATTGTTCTGCAAGATGATGGGACTAGGCTAGTGAGGGGGAAGCTGATGAAAATAGAAGAGGTGCACAATCAGGGGGAAGTGTTAATTGTGGTGATTGAGCACCATGTCACTGAAGTATGTCTTGGAAGTGTCTTGGAAGTGTCTTGGAAGTTTCCTATTCAGTTATTTACTGTTGCTTATTGTTATTTACCAAAACTTCGACTTAAGTAGTGAGTCCACTGGTCAGTTCACTTTGTGCAACTGACTCTGGACTCAAGGTACTGTAATATTACTATACTAGTAATTAAACTGTGTGCAACTGACTCTGGACTCAAGTGTGTGACTCAGTCAACACTTCTAACAGTCCATTCCCATGAGGCGCTGTTGGCTCATGAGAATCAAAAAATCTGTCCATGTCATCTTCGCTGTCCTCATTTGAATTGCCTCCTTCATTGGTCCTTGCACGAGTGCATCCCTGTTGTAGAAGCCCTGGTGTTTCACTACATGAAGGAGTACAACAAAGGTCAGTCACTCATTGTGTAATCATAGACAGTGAGACTGAATCGAGCTCACACTTTCCAATGTTTGATGGTCTCCTTGATCCAACTTGCACCAGCACCATCATCCTTGAACATGGTAAGGATTCTGTCATAAAGTTTGATGAGATCAAACTCGTCAATGATCTTGCACCATTGCATTGCTGAGCTGAGCTGGAAATATGCCTGGATTTGAATTGTGACAGTCAACAAATGAGGGAATGATTCGTTAGAAGCTTACCTGCACTGCTGCATATGCGATAGCATGTGGTGTAGATATTTGTCACCCCATGGACTCGGCCTTTTGGAGTCTTTGTCCTTTGCATCCATTTGGTGAGAGGGCGCTTGACGGTCCTGTAAAGATATGACGAAAAACCTATGCTGCAGCATCATACTAGTAGACATAAAGTAGACAAATAAAACATACCCACTTGAGATAGTAGCCTCGCAGGCACCCCATACTTTTTCGTATTCCATCATACATAGCCTCATTGTAGATGAAGCTAGGAAGTTTGCTGGCAGTGATGTGGATGTAGCCTTCTTTCACACCATCCATAAATGCCATACATAGTTTAGTAAGTGGTGTATTGAAAGTGGTTTGCAACTTACTGTGGGTCCGCATCAAATTCCTCCAGGTGCTGCACAGGGCACAGAAGTCTTGCAGTTTGAGGATGGTTCCATCCACGGCAAGCCTTTCCATGCTTCTTGAGGAGGGGAGGATTGAAGCTTGATGATTCTGGATCCAGAAGCATATATTCAAGTCCCTCTTGCATGAGACTGCCAGTGTCGTCCGATCTAGCATCACTTGCAGTGGAAACTAACATGTTAGTATGAAATTGTGATGCATATATGCACTTACCACATGAATAAAATTATCCATTGCTGCTGGGTCCTTTTCAAATCCTGAAATGGTGTCACTGAATGTTGGTATGAGTTTGACCCAGTTCTTGTAATGCTGGACACTCCACTCAATTTCATGACTGCACAAAAATCATTAGCTACTTAGTACTTAGTCAGTGAACTCACCCATTTTCATCATCTTTGGGTTGGACAGGATTCTTGTCTCACAATTCTGAAAACTCAGCCTCCATTCCATCATACAGAACTCCTTCCAGGTCTGTGAATGGATCAATTCTGAGGGGAAACCACCAGGCAGCATGTAGGTAGGGTCCAAGTGGTCCACTCAAACAAGTTAGTGGGTTATGTTATGAAGATGCAAGATTTTGATGTACATAATTTTTCTCTTGCAACCAGCTTGCACTCCTGAGTTTAGCTCATCAAGCAGGTCATGAAAATGAGTTGATGGTTCAGTAGAAGATAATTCAGGCATGGTGGGAGATGCATTTAAGGGGCTATGATGTGATGCACTCTGATACAGGTTGGACTATAAATTTGTGTCAGAGTTCAAACTTATCTTGCTCATTTTTTCTAAGTCTATCATGTGCAGCACTGCACTTTGAACTCCATCTGTCCACATTCAATGTGGACAACATCAAAAATATTATTCTTCACTACCCTATGTTTTCTGATGGCTATTACATGCCGAGGCTGTCGAAGGGAGTTTGAAACATGTGGTGGACTTACCACTCATAAGTGTGCATGCACAGCCAAGCTTACAGAGGCTATGGTGACTTCACTGGCAAAATGACAGGTACCCCACCGCCAACTATGCTGCTGTCAAACATGCTGCTGCCAACTACATCAAATCCATATAACCTTGGCTTTGGTCTCCCAATGGCAGTCACCCTGCCAGCAACACACTCTGGACAGGTGCCGGCCCAGGAGACAATGAATGTTGGTTATGGACTCAACAATATGCATAAGTAATATAATCTCCTCCTAGTCAGTATTGACCATCTTTTACAGCATTCCAGTTTAAATGGGAATGTCCCTCCCCCATTGGAGAGTGGCAACCAGAGTACATTTAGGTACTGCAACCTTCACCACCTGTTGCCTATTAGAAGTGTTTACTGAGTCACACACTTGAGTCCAGAGTCAGTTGCACAAAGTTTAATTACTAGTATAGTAATATTACAGTACCTTGAGTCCAGAGTCAGTTGCACAAAGTGAACTGACCAGTGGACTCACTACTTAAGTCGAAGTTTTGGTAAACAACAATAAGTAACAGTAAATAACTGAATAGGAAACTTCCAAGACACTTCCAAGACACTTCCAAGACATACTTCAGTGACATGGTGCTCAATCACCACAATTAACAAGTTGATCATCTGGCACAGATGATGCTCAGCACCACCTTGGGCCCAGGAGATGATGTCTGGAATCCCAAGCCAGATGAAGTGTTGGAGACTAACAGGGTCATCATGGCATTCTTGGAAAGCAGAGACCAGGGTTTGGTTGTCCTGGGAAGAGCGGTTGTAAGCGCTCTATGAGGTTGGGGTGAATGGAGTGTTAATTGTGGTGATTGAGCACCATGTCACTGAAGTATGTCTTGGAAGTGTCTTGGAAGTGTCTTGGAAGTTTCCTATTCAGTTATTTACTGTTACTTATTGTTGTTTACCAAAACTTCGACTTAAGTAGTGAGTCCACTGGTCAGTTCACTTTGTGCAACTGACTCTGGACTCAAGGTACTGTAATATTACTATACTAGTAATTACACTTTGTGCAACTGACTCTGGACTCAAGTGTGTGACTCAGTCAACACTTCTAACAACATTTGTAATGGTATGGGAAATCCGTTGATAGACACAATGGTCATCTCAGGGTTCCATCCAAAGCGAGGCAGTCTGTGTTCCAAATATGACAGAGTGGACAAGAGCACCATTTTCTGTCACAGACCCATGAAAAGAGTCTGAGGGCCATCAATGAGGTAGCATTGGACGAGAACCTGGTGTGTCCTACGTGAATAGTGGTGAGTGCAAAGCATCATGTGAGCTAGTGATGATACATACTTGAAAGAGTTGTTCTCATGATATGGCATCATTTGCACAATCTCATAGGCCCCGGTTGCTCTGAAGCACCACTGCGCCTGGCTAATGGTGGGTGGCACTTGAGATGCACAATTGGTATTGCTGTGATCATCGGATAGGTGATACGTGAGGAGAAAGAGCGTGAACAGGTCCTTCATTTTGTTTTGCAAGAACTCTTGACTGATGCAAGATCGGAGGGAAAACACAGTGCGATGAATAAGGTCTCGACAGCATGGGTCGACATTGACAGAGTTGTTACTGGAAGCAGCTCTCAGTAGGGTGTGTAGTTCCTTCAAGTAATGGCTATGCTGGGGATGCAAAGGCACGTCAAAATTATCAACGGGATGGCAAAGGTGGTGAATGAGAAAGATGATGAATCTTGACATGAAGTTAGCATATCGTTCCAACATTGGGTCTTCCTGTGGGTGGCGAAATGGTGCTTTCTCAGTATCACCAGATGGGCTGGTGGACACAATCACCTGAAGGGTAAGAGTCAATAATCGACTGAGGTTGGCTGCAATGAACTTATAGTAGATTTGGGTTTGTTGAATGAGATGCTGGAATTCAAGTTCAGCTTCAGGCTTCAAAACGGTTTGGTGGAGGGACTTGAGGTCAACATTCTCGATACATTGCTCCCAGTTAGTCTGAGCTAAAAGGGGCCCTCTGGCACGCTTGTTGATGGTGGGCTGGTATGTGGTATCCCTGGAGTATAAACCACATTTTTCAACATGTGCAAGAATAGCCCCAAGGGCATCTGTGCCCATGGGCAAGTTGGAACTTGCTACCTCGATGTACGACATCGAGTTTTTGAAAATGCCAATCTGGTGTCCATTAGTGATGATGTGGGAGCAAAGCGCCAGGGGAGGTTTTCTGTGGGTCCTAACACTATGCTTATGAAAGGATTTCATTGATGTGAAAAGGGTGATAGACGTGCATCCCTCGATAGTGCACTTGACCAAGTTGGATATGATCCTCATACCATCTACAGGTGGAACCGGACAGATTGGTAAAGGCTTCGGCAAGTGGGTGTCCAATGCACATAGGGTGTTGAAAATGATTGTCTTGGATGGTAGCAATTTATTGGAAGTTCCAGTGGGCTTATGTTGCCTGTGGTGGTGGCCATATGCCTGCTCCCAAGGGACTGCAACGGCACAGTCAAGACAGAAGGTGAGGTTGAATGTGGGTTTGATATAGATGCCCCATGTAAGGGCGTGAGCTGTGAGCTCTGCAGGATCAGTCTTCGTCAATATCCATTGGTGGAAGGGCATCATGTTGATCAGTAGGGTCATCATCATCTCCGGAATCAGTTGGTCTGATATCGCCCTCACTGGCAGAATCTAGGTCTTCATCATCAGCAGGGTGAAATTGTGTGCCGATGATTGTTGCATTGTGGGCGACAGACATCAAGGTGCTGCCTTTGAACGAATGAGTTAGAGAGGATGACATGGTTTGGTGGAATGTTTGAGACTGTGCATTGATAGCCATACATATTGAATTGATGGGGAGATCAGAAGTGGGTGATGGTTCAGCGTCCATGTTGGTGTCTGGTAAAAGGTAGACCTCAACGTAGTGGTCTGGATGTGGGGAATCATTGGGGTAATTCTGGACATGTTCCATATTAATGTCAGCGACATGTGGAGAGTCTGGTGTGCCACATGGATCTGGTGTTAGGTGGGCTTTTAGTCGAGAGATACATGGATTGACAGGGGTGTTTACCTTCATCGGGGTCCATACAATCTAACACTGCATCATCAGGGTGGGGGGATTTCATTACAAGCTTCACAAATTGATGGTAGTCATGTCAAGCATGATTGTATTGTCTGCATGGACAATGGAATCGCCCATCCGAATGCTGCAATATCTTGACTATATGTATCGAGGTGAGTATATGCAGACAGATTGTAAGTTCCACTTAACCTGTCTTCTCTTGCCATGTAATATTGATGAAAGTGCTGTGGTACTTGTTACTATGTGTCTTTTCCTTTTCTCCAGCCTGGTACTTGGGTCACAGGCATCCTGGTTTGGTACACCTAATGAAATGTTTGTGAGCAAACTAACACTTCATAACTTATGGGTAATGTACTGTCTAACCATTGGTCTAAAGGTGTCAGAATCATAACTAACGAACGTGGCAATGCGTATGTCCCAAGAATCTATGCAATACAATAGTGGAGGGCGGATGACAGCTGCAGCTGTGATAGGAGCTTAGTTGGACATCAGCTTAGAGTCCACACAACTTATGGGTATGACAATGTGCTATAACTGCAGGTGCTACAGCAAAATAACGCCAGGATGTGGAAGGAGCTTGAAGGACATTGTAGACAGATATTACTAAGAAAAATGGTGCAGTTATGGGTATGCTAATATACAGCTCAATTGCAACATATGGTTTTTAGAACTCCGAAGCTTTATATGGTAATATAGCACTGGACAGATACCAAGGGGGTTGTGAACTTCAGGAAGATGTAGAGCAAGAAGCATTGCGGTTAGTTGTGCCAAGTGGTAACATTCCATAAGGGTTGCTAGTCGTTATGAGGTCCTGACGAGCATTGACGCTCGTCAACAGAAGTGTTGAGACTGGGGACTGACTGACAAGTGTTGGCATGCATTGACACAAGAATTGAGACTCTACATTGACGAGCGTTGATGCTTGTCAACACAAGGATTTAGACTGGAGACTGACTGACAAGCATTAATGCTTGTCGGTTCAAGAGTTGAGACTGGAGACTGATGAGCGTTAATGCTTGTCAGAATATTATGAACCACCGATTGGTGGTCGAGGAAGGTAGGATATGATGAGTGTTAACACTCATCAGACTGACTAAGTGTTAATGCTTGATGTAAGAAGCAGAATGGACAAGGGTTGACGCTCGTCTAGTGTCAATGGTGGTGGTGCATGTGATGGTAAGGCCTTGGTGAAAGTAATGCACTGACTAAGCCTGGTACATGACACAGATACTCTGTGTTGGTCAAACATGACCTGAGACGCCTGGGATTTATCAACACTACTATCTATTGGTACCAGGTAACTATTCTACTGCAGGCAATCATATTCTGACTATGGGTTAGTATCACCGTAGCTAACCATGCATCCATCATAAGCCTTTGAGCTTCGACAGTGAACCTTGGCCCGGGACCTCATTCATAACACTGATAAATCTGTTTTTCATATCACCATCAAGTCGGCTACCCGTGATGCAAATGGCATACTTGGCCCCGAAAAAGAGGAGGTTATTGATGAGCCAATCAGAGGTGTAGAATTGGAGCAGGCAAGCTTCTTTGGAGCATTGGATGGAAAAGTTGATGGGGTTGGCATCCCCTTGGTACACTGAGGGACATTGTGGTTATTGAGGCTGCCTGGACTAGTGGTGAACTCATTGATCTCGAGAAACTCATTGGCGAGTCTTAGATGAGGGATGTGGCACAGGAAAGCTGTGGAAGTATATAGCACACTAAACGATCCGCATGTAGCTATGAAATTTTTATTGATGACAACCGTTCACCCTAAGCACACAATTGTATATATTGTGATGTCTGCTGCCTCTCTAACTAACCCACTTCAATTCTTTTGCAATCCAAGACTTACCCGCATGCAGAGATTTACACTGCTGTTCATTATGGTATTGTCTTGCTCTGTGTCATCACCAAACATGTTGTCCAGTGCACCTACGATCTGGAATGCCAACAATCAGCAAAGTTATTCAACAATATTGAGATTCACGTACTTTGAGAGGCTGGGGTACTGTACTGCCTGAATTCGGTGTTGCAATGATGGGAGGCACGGTAAGCAAAGAGCCTTCATTGTGTATATCAATATCAAGGTCATTCTTCTCAGGTAGTGACTATGTGGGGTGTATGAATGAAGGAGCTATAACACTCAACCCTTGCACTGAGTGTGCTTGGTGTGTTAGGTTAGTGGGACGGTGCCGTACAAGAGATGACATTACCGATGACGACGATGAGAATGAAGGAAATGAAAATGGCAGGAACAGATGAGGACAGATATTGAGGTATGCGCGGGCATTGTAGAGGACTGTAGAGTAGTATGATGGAATATTGAGTCCAGGAAGTGTTGTGAAAAAAAGATATGGACTGACCTTTGCCCTCTCCTCCCTGGAAGCCACCCAGAACAATGTTTGGGATATAACTTGAGGAGAAGAACTGCAGGCAGCGAGATTGTTGGTGTGGGGTCATCGCTGGGTATGCCCTAACCACCCTAGAAAGTGCTGAGGTACCTGGACATCATGGTGAAAGCAGAGGAGCAGATAAAAAGTAGAGAGGGTGTGGGAACATGAACATTTGGTTCAGGGTAAAAGACCACACAGACTCAATTATTTAGAACCGGACTTTGACGTGGGGAATGCAGATTTTCAAGGGCTACAAGATGAGTGTTTGGAGGGAAAAACACATGGTTGCATCAAACTGTGATAATGATGATAAATAAGTGGAGTGTAAAATTAAATGATTATGCATACGTGCAATAGATCATTGAAACTTACAGCTTAGGTCCACCATAAATAGATGTGGACCAGAGCTGAAAGTCAAGTGTTAGCGGCTTGCATGCCTGATAGGTACTGCGCACCAAGGACTGTTAGATAGAAAACTGGTCAGAACTTCATTGTGGCTCCATATAATATAGGAACTCCGCAAGCGATGCAGAGAATATATCTGGAAATCAAATTTGCTACCAACTTGCTTCGTGTCATGTTTATGTTACTGAAATAGAGAAATGGTTCAAACAGACGCTGATCAATATCTACTAAGTTGCAGCACACCTTCATGGTCATCAGAGTTGCAACAGTATTTAAAAGCAGTAGTACAGTTAGCTTTTCTACTGATTTCTTAAGTGCATGCCCTAACCTACCTTCTTCCTAGTAATCCCTTGTTGGGTGCTGATCATAGCATTCAGTCCAAACAAGTTGATGCATTCCGGTGTGTGATCAGTTGCTCAATTGAAACTGACTGAAACTGGGGATCAACAGGGATGAAATGTATTATGGTGATTGGGAGGGGATTGTGCATCCATCAGGCATCATGTACTATTTTGCCAGGAAGACAGTAAGCAATATATGATTGTATCCAACTCTTTTTCAGTGTCTTATAATTGCACAGAAGACATATATGGGAACCGACATAAAGAGATACTCACACAATTGACTACATAATCTGAATAATTGGATTGATGTGGCACACAGAAGACTGCAAGAAGATATGTGGTTCCTGGTCGTCGAACCCCTTGCAAAGCAGGACAGCAATTACTATGAGTACTACTGTGCAAACACAGAGCAACACATAGTTGCTTAGTTTGATGTGTTTGATGCAAGTCTGCTTTTTCAGGAGTGCGCGTTCGCATGGGAGTGGAACCATAAACGTAAGTTCCAACATCCTGCCAATGCATGCTACACTGTCTGACTCAAATGCATAGGTCTTGAGCTCGAAGCACAATTTTGGTAATAATTGGTCGATGGAATAAACACCGCTTCGACATTGATGTGCATATAAATCAGGAAGCATGTCAATTTCTTTCCACATCATTATGAAATGAGGCCTTCTGATGTGAATGAGCTACGAGTTCACTTGGAATGGTTTTTAGCAGGTAAGACATCCTTGTGCAGACACCACAGAACTGAATTGAACATGTATTATAGAAGGACTAACCTTAGAACAATCAACTGCAGCTTCGTTGTTTTGGAGCAACGACCAAATGGAGAAAATAATATTTTGTATCATTAGATTCGGTACATCACATGAATATGATAGCACTTCATTTTCGGACAGAATTGTGCAGAGTCATCTTTCATCCAATGATTTCATGACTGAGCAAGGAGTAGTGTTTTGCAGTATGTCTGCTTCGCCCACTTATACAACGAAATAATGGAACCTGCCCTAAAAATTGATAGGAAGGATATGGAGCATCCTACGTAGGTTTTTCTCAGCTGACGCAGCTCAAGTTTTGCATTAACTTATGGGATAAGGCCATCATCAATTTTTAAATTACTACGGTTTACTAGAAGCTCATTTGATGCAGTCTCATTCTGTGGAAGGATTCAAGTGAAAGTGAACCCTTCCCCTTTTACTGGTGACAGCTGCAATGTTCGGGGTGCCAGCACTTGTTTTGGAACATATAGAAAATATCCATGTCAACAGCATCATTAACTCACTTGATATCAGGCAGTTCGTTGACCGTTTCAACAACAATAATTTGAGACATAGCACTTTGGTACACACATTTCCCTCTATTGAAATTGGAAAGTTTTCCAAATTTACATCATCCATTATAAAGGCTGGTGTTATCATGGCTGTGGACACTAGCATACTCACTATTCCAGATATCGGATCTCAAGTGATAACAAGGACATTATGTTCTCTTTCACTCATTTTCAGTGTCCACTGTATATTGGCAGGTGTCACTGCTCGACACTTTGGTGAAATGATGAAGTCTCTGGAATTTGCAGTATGTATAATTTACTATGATTGTCTCTATGCTGATTCGATACTACATGTAGTCTCAGCATCTCAATGACAAACATACTAGAGTTGCAGTCATTTACAGTGCTCCCAGTTTATTGCGGACTACCAGGTAATCAACTTGTTATAAGGCCCACAGACAATGTTAATCATAAGCTGACAGCATGGTTTTATCTACTCTAGGCTTTCTTGCAGGAATCTTCACAACCCCAGGTCATTCTTTAATGACGACAGTTCCATGCATGATCACCATTACCATCCTAGGAGGTTTCCTGTTTTGGTCGTCAGCCATCATATTCCATCAGCATTTGAGACATGGAAGGGGGAAAGTATATTAAAGAAGTGTCATTGTAATATAAATCATGACTTCTGACAAGAGTAGACAGGTAGGAGGTCTGTCGTACAACAGAATAATTCAGGTACCGAGCTGTCAGAAATCCTTCCTTATGTTGTTGTAGACTACATACAGCCTGTATAACTTCGTGAATATAGATACAGAGACAGCCAGCCTGATACAAACAACGGGGGGGTTATACACGATGTTGGGTATAAACCATGATGTTACTGCCAATGTTCAACAAAACTCATAAGTGCATTGTCAATGCAAATCACTCCTCTGAAATTGAAGCTGAGATCTGAAATCATGCCTGTAAATAAATATTAAAGAGTGTCAACACCGCTAGATTAAAACAGACTCGCCCTCCATCTCGTCAACCTTACACTCCTCACAACATGCACATATCTGCCTCATACTTTGTGCCAAGATGATTGAGCACAGCTGCACAGGCGGTGAAGTCCACAACTCGTAGAACATGATGTATCGGGTGAAATGCTCGTCTTGACAGCGGATGGAAGCTGAGTGCTTATGACGGCCTCAAAAATGTTGTGCTGGTGCTTTGGCCTGTTAGAAAGCAGTGTACGTATTGAGCGTGTAATAGAAGCTTACCACAAGTTGATCTCCTTCTCTCTTTAGGGCACCAACACTGGATGAAAAAAGATCATGTGCCATCTACTTAAAATTGGAAGGGTTGTGATATTTCAGCGCGTCAGAAGAAATGTTTAGACTGACACAAAACTTGCCTAATAACAGTGGTGAAACAGCTGAACAATCGTCATTGCGCGTAAGAACAATGTTCAGACTTACACAAGAAAGACTTGCCTGGTTGCGCTGAATGACTCTTGAGAATGTTGAGATGATCACCCGATTACAGTGAGGGAAACTGAATGAGCATTGTGAGATTCAGCACATAAACCTGGAAAATGTCAAGACTTACACAAAGAAAGATCATCATGGGATTGAGCACACAAGAAGAACATTCAGACTTGTGCAAGAAAGATTGTCTGAGAGCGAGAGCTGACAAGTGTCTGCTTCCACTAAGTTTTGCTTCCACTAAGCTCAAGATAACAGCAGTTGTGGATGTAATCAACCACAACTTCAACTTTGAATGTGAAAGGTAAATGCATGTTGGTCCCCAAGCAAGTGGCCTTTGGAGAAGAAGGAAGGGTGGAAGTGGGTGGAAGTGACAACAGCTTGATGTACATATTCGACATGTTGTGAATGTAGTCGAAGAGGTCGCCATTTGAGCAAAGTTCACTGACAATCATGATGGGTGTCTCGTGCGTGTTCTCTGGTATGCTGACACCAAGCTGTAAAGCATAGCATAAACCATGACTGCAACATTGTCTCGACGGAGATGGTTACGAAGCAAAATATATTTGGATGATCAAAACCGATCCTTGAAGCCCTCACTTCTAATCTTCTCCAGTTTCATGAGCTTATTGGGCAGAATTTCTCAATCTTCTAAACCCAGGCATTCGAGATCCAATTCTAGCTCTGACTCTGACTGAGTTGCCTGGCAAAGGAGGAGTGCATGGTTCGTCTTGATGGATTCAGTGGGAGTGCAAGAGGACTAGGAGGGGGGTTGTTTTGGCTGCAGCTCTTGGTCTTTCTCCGGCCATCAGCACAGTGATGAATGGCTGATGACGGACGAACGGTACCAGTGGAGGAGAGTGAGGAGAACTCGCTTGTGTGTTGATCTTGCTACTGAAGGAGTGAGCGTGCGAGTTGAGGCTTGGTGCCAGCAACATCCAGATCCCAAGTCTCGCACATCTGGACAAGGTTATGGCTTCCATATGGAGAAGGGTCTTCTTGGTGGCCACAGCGAAATAGACTGCAAGACGTGTGTTAGCAAAATAAGAAATCAGGAAAAAAAAACCCCAACAGTCATCGCTGTCTATGGCTTCATGAATCTCCTCAGCGTCCTCAATCTCTTCGACTCCTCTTCTGAACCAATAGGAATGTCAAGATTTTGGCTCACATCCCGGATGTTGTATTTCATCAAAAAGATACTGACGGGATGGTAACAGTCGCAGGTCGGGCTGTCTGAAGATGATCCAAAGGTCTCATCATTCAGTTCATCACCACCCTCAAGGAGGGCATCTCCTAGCCTGTCATAGTTCTTTTCACCCTAGGTGTAGACTGCAAGGTCCTCAGGTTTCAAATTGCTTCTTTCAAACCCAAAGAAAGACATAAGAAAGAGAGGAGAGCTCTCAGCGAGCTGATGAGTCTGATTGTGAAAGTTGGAATCAAATCTTCCCCAACAAACACAACCATACACAAATCCTGTCATTAATCTCACTCCAAGATTTAGTAACAGACTCAAACCTAAAAACACGATGTAAAATTTGATTGATGTGCTGAAGAGGGTGCACCCACCCTTCCAGCCCGCAATAAGTCAGCCTACCAAAGCCTGGAACATCACAGGCACCAATCTCGCCACTGGCTTTATCTGCCTCCGAGGCACAGAAGGTGTCCAGCTCATCGTCCAGGTTGATCCTGCAGAATGGTGCAACATCATACAATATCTGCGTGACAACAATATTGGGCATTTCAACCAACTTTCCAGGGAGTCCTCGGATTGTGTCAGCATCATATGGTGTTTTGTATGATGAAACAATGGATCAGTGACACCAGTTGCACTCACAGATTGGCCTTTGTTAGGCCCACCATCAGGATCCAATCTCAGCTTGTAGACGCATATTGGCTGTTCATCTGTGCTCTGTTCACTGAGAAAATATTCATTTCCTCCATCTGCTGGCGTCTTTGGCATAATTGCATCATCATAGCACTTGGAGTGTCACTGTCGCCATTGTCATTGAAATCACTGCAAGTTGGTTTTGACACGGTTTCAACCCTGGCGACGATCATAGTTCCTTCAGGAGATGAGGCAGTGCCAAGTGTCGGTTCCATGGAGATCGCCTGATTACAGTGAGGAAAACAGCTGAATGAGCATTGCGAGAGTCAGTGCACAAGAAAGGAAAGTTCATCTAGCTGAACTTGAGTGTGAGAGATAAATGGAAATGAGTCAGGAATCAACTTACTTTGTACCAAAAGAACAAGTGTATGGACTGCTAGTGAATATTGGTTCACGAGTAGGCCAATGTAGGGAAGTGGGGTAAAGACTTGATTCAATGGTCATCCGACTTCTGCATAGAGTTAGAAATGGGAAATTGTCAAAGGGGCGGGGCACTCACCGATGTGACTGGTACGGAAGTCTGGGGTTGATTACAAAGAAAGGCAGATCGTGACTTAGACCAGGTGAGCATTCACTTGGCATGCAGGGCTGCTCAAAGTCCAGCTAAAAATGCTTCAACACCAGGAGGTATTATAGAGCCAGTACTTATGACAATGTGGGTGAGTGAGCCTGAGGGGGGAGCATGAAACTGACATAATGAGCACGATCATAGTACTCACAGTCAATTATGAGTGGGTTTGTTTGGGATGAAGCCTTATCTATCCATTCACATGTGTTACTACCTTCTCTCTTGCTGCATGTTGGCCATCCAAGTGCACAGTACATATTCATGTGCTATGATTGAGTTATGGGTGAGCGATTTGTGGGCAATGAGTGGGCAATGAGTGGGCAATGAGTGGGCAATTTATTTAATCTGTAGACAAAGATTGAAGTTTCATCATCACATTTTGTCATGGGTGTAAACTTCAAATTTCCAGAGGCGTCTAATTGGCACACACAACTTGAAATATTAGCAATCATATGGTCATATCCCAAACTACTAGTTTTGTCCGCCGTGTTATGCAAGAATTAAATTTCAAATTTAAGCACATACACAAAATATGATTATATTTCTATCTGTCATTGACATATAGTCTGTGGGAATATGGTTGCAGATACTTGATATTTCAGATTAATACACATAAAACACCACCAAATTTTGAAGTTGTGTACCGATCTTTATGTTAGTTTAAATTTCAAATATTTTCTTCGCATTTTGTACAACATATAAACCTCTCCTAAATATCAATAACCCCGATGTGTAAGTGTTATGTAATATAATGGGACGTTCACGTAAACTTCCAGTCCAGCGACTATACGGGTCTTCCACCCTAACTAATAATTGAGATATGAATGATGTCTTGGTGTGTAAAGAATTTTGATATTTTATTTGATGAGTTTGTCACCCGACCATAGTCTCAGACAGTGGTCTGCAGAGCTGAGGGGTAAATACAGGTCTTATTAAAGATATTTGGCAACTACTTCAATGACTTCCAAGACATGTAGAGACTATTACGACTTCTAAGACATATAGATTTGTTCAGCAACTATTTCAGCGACTTCCAAGACATCAATTTGGAAAGGAAACTCAAACAACAAATCAACATTCTTTGATCCAAATTCATATATTGTGCGAGTATTGTCCTTGAAGTCCACAATCAAATCAGTTTACAAGAAGTAAAAGTATATTCTGTTGCAATATATATGCTATGTATGTGGATCCAACTGATCGATATCATAGCACAAAAATTCTGCTTGCACCTCAGTGATCACCTTTACAGTATCTTTGGAGGGAGCTGAGGCCATATGTTGCCAAAGTCTCAATGTCCATTGACTACAGGTAGCAAATGCACACGAATCCTTATTTTTTATCGTGGTAATGTGCCTTATAAACCAGGTCTCTAGACTTGGGGTCCACTCTCCTTCCCACTGCATGTGCTTTTCGAAGAGATCCGTGGGAGGCTATAAGGAATAGTTGTCATCCGTCACACGTCTCAGACATACACCATCAATCCGCCTTTTGCATCCATCAGGACCAACAGGCACATGCTGACGGTTGATTCTGATGACAACAAGGTTGAAATTGTCAGTGTCAAGATGGTGAAATGCGCTTGTTTGCGCTGATACTGTAATAATCATGTATGCTACATTTGAAATTCGAACAAACCATCTGAGGCATGACCCCGTAGTTGAGTGGCAATCATATTGAACATGTTCGAATGCCAAATGTCACCATGTGAAACATAGGGTGTTTGTTGGCTTAGGTCCTCGATTCTCTAGTTCCTGACCCCACATTAGGGGAGTTCAAAGCTGGATTTCGAGGCCGATTTGGGTGCGATTTGGATGTGGATTTGGACACTCAAAAACATCGAAATCTGATTTCAGCTTTGACATCCCTCGATTTCAACCTGATTTCGACAGATTCGACACCAACCGTTTTTGCTCTGCCATGTCGGAGTTTGCATTATCGTAACACAATGGTTAGCAGAGGATACTTGAAAACTTTTCGAAAACACCATGCCCTTTCAAACTGAGCACCAGCAGGCTGCTGAATCAGTGCTCGAGATGTACATCACAACTCTTCTGGCAGAATCCCACATTCTTGTTGATCCCATGTCTTCTTCTAGTTCTGGTTCTTCTGATTCAAGCTCCAATGACTCCTCTGGCAAATCAGACAGTGACCTGCCTACTACCAGCAAAGTTTTGCTTGGTGTAGTAGGCACATTATACTCCTGGAGATACCTTGTTGACAGGGAGCCAATAGTCAAGAGTGGTGAAAATTTGCAGCTTCTCCTTATGGAGTGGAAATTTAGTCACCCCGAAATTTTCAGAGCATATGTTTGGGTAACCCCTGACTGCTTTGATGTGCTCGTCTCTGCTCTACAAGATGACCCAGTGTTCCATAACCAGTCTAACTTGCCACAGATGCCTGTTACTGCACAGGTAGCCATTGCTTTATACCATTTTGGTCACTATGGTAGTGCAATCAGCACGAAACTGGTGGCTTTGTGGGCTGGTGTTGGTTATGGGACTGTTTGCTTCATCACGCAACGTGTCATGAAGGTCATCTGTAGTGATCGCTTTCGCCGCTCTGCTCTATACTGGCCGACATTAGATGAAAAAGAGGAGGCCAAGAGATGGGTGGAAGAGAACTCTTGCCCCGTGTGGTGGGATGGTTGGCTGATGGTTGATGGCACATTGGTTCCATTATACACTTGACCTGCTTTTTATGGGAATACCTGGTATGACCAAAAGTCAAATTACTCTCTCAATGTGCAGGTATGTGTATTTAAATTTTTTGCTGTCTTGTCTGATGTTGGTTAGATTGTGTCAACCCCAGATTTGCGCATCATTGATTATTCAGTTGGTCTCCCTGGTAGCCAGCACGATGCAACTGCCTTCTCAGAAACACGTGTGTGTAAGGAGCATGATGTGTTGCTTGATGAAGGAGAGTGGATTTTTGCTGACACAGCATACCCACTCCATTCTTGGCGCCAGGCACCATATAAAAAGTGAGTGGTCAGTGACCTGTAAAAAATTGATCTCTTGTTGATGTTGCAACTTAGGCCCGAGAGTGACATTGAGGAAAATTCCACCTTCAACTACCATGTCTCAAAAATTCACATTCATTCAGAGCATGCCATGGGTTACCTCAAGGGCACATGGGAATCACTTCATGGCCTCTGTGTTCGCCTTGACAATGAGGCCCATGTTCAATATGCATCATTATGGATCATCACATGCATTCACCTTCATGCATTCACCTTGGGACATCAAAACGGGGTCAATGTTTCACAAGACCAATTTTTCCGATGTGGTCTACAGATCTTGGCAGAGGAGGCCCAACGGGATGCTGAACTACAAGAGGTCATCGAGCAAAGGGCAAATGCAGAGGAGGAAGGGAGAGCAGAATCTCGAGATATCACACTATTAGAAGGTAAACTGAAGCAAGAAGAGTTGAAGAAGAGCTTATTCGAGTATATATACAGCCAGCAATGAACAGTAAAGTAGGAGTCCTCTCAATGAAGCAGGGGGTGAATGGGAATATGAATACCAGCCCGAATCCTCTCCAGCTCAATCTGCTTCTCGATCATCACCAGTTCATGTGCTCGCTGAGCAGCAGCTTGCTCCACTCACATACGCTCGACAGCAAGGGCAGTGTCAAAAGCAGACCTACACTTGATTTCCTCACGAGCAGTACGTTCCTTGGCATTAGTCTCATTCATGAGTAGATGAGCATCACGCTCAGCATCAGCAACCTCTCGGGCCATGTCGTGTACAGATTTATGTTTCTTCGATGCTGATTTGGTGTGGGTAGGAGTATCCTGAGCACGATGCTTGGACGGAAGGGTGATCATATACTTGATAGGAGTCGCAGGAATATTTGATGGCCAGGAGGCAAGGGGACTTCGAAGGGGATCATCGTCATCATCGAAAATCGACGGAGTGTGCTCGAACTAGACCCAAATTAGATTTGTCAATGGTTATCTAGCTCATGTACCTCATCCTCGAGTGTATCTTGAGAGTTGTGGTCCAAGACACCGAGATTGATGACAGACTTGCTGTTTGATACAGCCTTTCGGCTGACAACAGGGCTCAAGCCCATGAGTTGATGCATGCGACAGTACCAGGGAAATTTATTTTTGATTACATCTACAAGTCGAAAAAACATGAGGTCTACCCATGCACACATTATATTATGATCTTACCATAGACATTCGCAGCTGGGCTGCCATCAATTAGCTCATTTTCCCGTCCCGAAACAATGAGACCATGTCCTGTTTCACCCAATAGAGTACAGATGTCAGCATATGAGCTTCGTAACCTGTAGGAGAGGTGTAGTATTGATAAGCTGTCAGTGATTCGAATACATACGAGCCAATTCGATTTTTGACGACACCTTGAAGGACTTTGATGTCGTCAAAAGTCCACTGCATGCCAGCCACATAGTTGATAAACAGAGCAATAGCAATGTCAGCACAGTGCTTCAAGGTGTTCTTGCCTTTTCCTGTTGCCATGGCAGAGCCAGAAGTGCCCTTGTCAAAACCAAAGACGGCCTTCCACAGTTCTGAGTCTTCGATCAATGTGAGTAGTTGATCTGTGAGGTGGTGATTTTCTGGTTTTGACCAACTAAAACACATGAGCAGCAAGCATGAGCATGACAGTATACTCATGGAATCATGACACAAGGCTTTTTCACATCACCCGTCTCGTCCGCATCAGTAAGATTTTCTTTGTCGGAATCGAAGTATGCAGGTGCAGCTAGTGTGGGAGTGGCCTTCTTCTTGCGGGCCTTCGGAACAACAGATTTTGCAGGTGTTTGTGATGTCGTCTGTTTGTGTTTTGTCATGGCTCAGGGCAAGTGATCTATAGACTATAGGCAGTAAATGAGGATCAAGTCGCATCGTACAGTAAACAAGACCGTCGCGTGTAAGTCACGTTGTGCATATTTCAGAGTCTGACTCACCTTGCCAAGTGTTGCCGTTTGACCAGCCGAAATCCAATCCCAAATCCACCCCAAATCCACAAAGCTGATTTCATTTTCAAAAAATGAAATCCACGTCCAAATCTACATCCAAATTGGCCTCGAAATCCAGCTTTGAACTCCCCTATTAGTGGAATACTTTGTTAAACACAAAAATCACCCTCTCTATTTTTCTCTGCGCAGATTGATCTGATTAATTCTCTGGGTATCAAACATTCCATCATTGATATTTAGGCCAGGAAGGTGTCTATCATATGGCATGTGGTGTACCAGTACAACTACTACAATGTATCATACCAAATGTACTGCAATGAAAAACATTTATGCAGAAAGGACATGCAAGAAGAGGGTTGGAGGGTTAGTGGATTATGGGACTCTCTGTTGGATGCGCATAGAACGACAAGGACCTGCGGATGATTGGGTGTCATCAGGTGGAGGATGACCCAATCTCAATGATGATGCCATGGGCACCACAATTGCTTCAGGTGCATCTGGGAGGAGCTGAGAGATCCAAATTTCCAGTAGCACCATGAGCGCTGTATGAGTGACACCGATCGTCTTGCTGCTCGCTGCTGCTAGAATTAAATGATGCCACTCCTGTATGATGCCATTGAATGTTTGGAAGAATTGTGTTGTTTTATCTATCAATGATGTGTCCTTGATGGGTGCAAGCACATATGCTTGCTTTGTTGTCCAGATCTCACAGCCCAGTTTCTCAAAGTACTCAACCCACATGGGCCTCCTATCCCCATCTTTCATCACACCGTGTGGCCCATCAAAGGTGGTCGCAAATTCGACAAAAATGTAACACAATGACTCCAGGTCATCGCTTCCTGTGTGTGGGCTGTTCCAGCAACATCCTTGAGAAGATGGATTGACATATAGGGCCTAGTACCCTTCAGACAATGTGCTCAGTCATGTGCCATGCTGCGAAAATTCTAAGCTTCACTTACCATGCCCTCTGAAGGAACACTATTGGTGCCTGGAGCAATAATCCGGGCATGATCAAAGTCAATAAAATACCCTTGTCCATTATGGATGATGAAATTATTTGGGCTCAAGTCTCCATGGAGGATGTTCTTTTGGAGCATTAATTCATGAGCTAAACACTGATGGTCAGTCTCAGGCTTCAATTTCAATGTGCTTGAGACTCACCCCTGACAAAGTTGTGGAAGGCTCTCAACAGCTCAGGCTTTGAGGAGTAGGACAGAAGTGGATCTCCACAGGGGCTCAAAAGAAGATGATGGTGGAATCTGCAAATGAACGCAGAGCTATGTATGCCATGGGAAGCTCGAATACATTGCATGCAGTCTGGCTTTCCATCATAGAGGACATCCCAATTGGCTATAAGCCTGACTACATTCAGGACTTCCTCAACAAGCCTAAGGACCCTTGCCTCATGGTTTTTCCTGTCCTCAGCGACCCAACAGTCTTTGAGTGCATACTCCAACCCATTCGAGTCCTGAACATGGTAGCAAATGGTGCCACGAGAAAAGAAACCTTGGCTTCACCAAAGCACGCCCATGATTGATAGATGGGCCCCATCATGGTTCTCTATCCAACCTATTGCATTCTCCCTCAGATTGGGATGTGCATCCTTGCAGACAGGATCACACATGTGCATTGTGGGATCATATCTGAGGATGTTGGTGTGTGTGAGTGTCAAGGTGTTCAAAACCTCAAGAAGATGCACAGACTTTGTAGTGATGGAGGTGGGGCGTGAAATGACAAGACCTGAGTGATCAAAGTAGTGAAGATGAAGCTTGTCATAGGCAATACTGAAAATCATGATGAACTGGCGCCAGGGTTGCTCTCACATTAACAGATATCCTTTAGTGGCACTACCCAAATACAAAGGTATAATTGAGGTCAGTTTGCTTTCTGTGTGCTCCATGCATGTGATGATGTTGCACCATTGCAATGAGGGGTTATGTTATATTCCGTGCACAAATCAGTGCTTCTCTTAATCCTAACCCTATAATCAGTATTCAGTTCCTATCTAATCTGCCCCTATTCCAATCCCTCAAACCCCCAGATCCTCCTGAAGACCAGTACTGCTTCCACTGGAACCAATGTACATTGTACCACTCCCCTTTACCCCTCAATACCTCCATACTCTGCCTCACCCATCTCCGGTTATTCAGTCCTATAGATCATCTAATCTCAATCCACTCTGGCTCTATCTAATTTTTATACTCTGCCAGACATACAGGTCTCCACCCATCACATGCATCATCTGCCTCTGCAACCCCTATCTTACAATCATTACCATTTCCAGCTCTCCCTTCATTATTCCATACAATTACACTCAGGCTGTGCCTCCACTTCTGGTCCTCTTCACTTTAGTCTCCTGCCCTGATTCACAAAGTTCCACCCACTTCTAAATATAGGAAACCCCTATCCCTCCAGTTATCGGTTATGTATATTCCATCTTATTCATCTGATCCGTTTTCCGTTCATATCCAAGTTCATTTTGATTGTTCCGTTCTGTCTATTATCTAACTTCCCATATGTCATGTACATAGCCCTTCCACTCTTCCATGTGCTCCACTCCTAGCTCTGGTCCTTTCCTTACTCATCCTGACACTGCTTACTTATAGTATATAAACTCTCTGTAAAACTTAGTAGATCTTCAGTTCAAATATTATTGTACCCTATGGGTCATATTTCCCTCTGTCATCTCCTGGACTGGATCTCCATGTCCACTCCTACTCTGGAGTCTTAAGGATTACTCTCCTTTGACTTTCTCTTCATCTACCCATAGGGTGACCCACCTCTGTTGTACCACCTATTCTGGACTCCATGCCAGATAGGACTCTTGTTACCCACAATCATTACCTCCGGTTGAATAATCTTAGTTACCCCCTCCAAGTTCCTGGACTTACATCCCGAAAACTACATCTCCACCTCTACCTCTGGGTAGTCTATCTCCATTACTCTTCTACTCCAGACTTTGTCTGGGAGTAGCCATACCTCTGTTCTCAGCCTATACCTTTGTTTTACTCGAGACTCCACCAATGGTAGCCTCGACTCCAGTTTCTCCTCCACTATCCCAACTCTGGATGTCTGCCAGACAAGTCCACTATTTAACCCGGACTTGTTCTGGAACACCCCAGGCTTCTGTTCTAGTCCGTTCTGAAATCAAGGGCACGTACTTGGGCAAGGGGCACAGTGCATGAGCTGAAGCCAAGCCCTTCTTGGTCCATCCTACTCCTGTGCACCTTCAGTGTGCATGGTTGTAACAGGTTAAGGTCATGTAGACCACAATCTATCAGAATAATATCTGACTTCTGGGCATTGGTGCTGTTGGGGATGGGAGTGTTAGAGAATTGGGAGGACAAAATACACTTTGGCATGATAATGTCCATGGGACAAAAGGGGAATTCAGTTGAGGGATCCGGGAAACTGTCCATGTACAACAAATGCATGGCAATTTGCACAGCATTGAAGAGCAGGGTCCACTTGCCCTCTGTTGTTGCTGATGCCCAATGCCGCTTCTTGTTGGGGTTCTTGTTATCATATCCTTTAGCACTGAAGCTCTTGTCTGTTTTAGGTGTAATATAAAAAAAATCCAATACCTCCACTTCTGTATCAGCTGCTGACATGCTCATCTGTGCATGTGGTTGTGTCTTCTGCACCCTCCATGTCCTCTGCACCTATGCTTTCATCTTCTTCTTATGCCTGGCATTTACCAATAGCTTTGGTTGGAAATTCTTCTGGTCAAGGTTCCAGACCCCCCCTCCGCACCGCAGGCAGCAGGATGAAAGATAGCCTTTCCTTTAACCTTCTTCTTTCCTGGCCCAGACACAGGATAGTGAATATTGCTGAGAGATGTTGGAGTGAAATTGGTCTCTAAGATGATAACATCCATAATAGACTTGGCATGTTGGGGGATTGATTTTTCTTCCCATAGAACTTTACCATCCAATTCTTGCTCCAAGAGCAGATCCATGGTGTTCTTGTTCTGAGGTTCAGGGAGTGCATTGGATGTACTGACCGATCCAAAGAGGTGTTTATAATAGGAAGTTGTGCTGAGTGGCTGCATTGTCTGGGAGGTGGTTGGTGTTGGGAGGGTAGTACTGTTGGCAGTCAAGTGGAGTCACTGATAACATCCTGCTAATTTTAGAAACACTTCTGCATGCCATGTAAGGTAGGTTCTTGAGTTGCCACTTCAGAAGCTACCTCAGCACATCAACTAGCTCAACATAACTAAGTCATCTTGTATTCATAATGCCATAAAATGTGCTTTTACATATATTATGTGCTAGTGTGATCATCCCACACACCAAATAGGACACAAATAATGGTATATTTTCTGGATCACTTGAAAGTTACATGTTACAGTGATCCAAGCAAGAACATGAGATAACAGCATCAATTCTAGGCTTGTAAATTTCTACTTGACAGGGTCATGAGCAGTTGATACAGAAGTTGGAGAAGCACAACAGGATGGGGAACCTTGGTTTGAATGAGGTAATGGTAGAGCATGTTGGTGGCATACTCCTGGGTCATTTGCATCTACAATTTTGTTGAACCAATGATACATCCATTGAGTTTCAAAAACATCAGCTAGATAAATATAAGGCCATTGCCAAACAAATGCATGATCCTTGATGATTCCCGCTACTCATCTGTTGCCTCATTGCACTGTTTGGTGCTTGTCTTCAGATGGCTCAGCCTAGCTGTCATTTATTTTACAGAAAGAAGCTATTGAATTTTCATGGGATCTATTAACAGGCTGCTCAAAGACAGGTTATATGTAACCTACTATGCTGGGGACCCACACAATGGAATACCCACTGACGAGGAGGCAAAACAATGCTGGTTAAAACAGGGCATCTAACCAGTCATGTTATCATGTCGAAAGGAAACTTCTGGGGGTAAGCATGTTCTATCATTTAATGAACATTGTGACTCATTCGCGCTATTGGACCCTGTAGGCCTTGTAGGTGTGTACATCCTGTTTCTTATCTTCCTCCACTCATCTTCCTCAGTGAAATACACTTTGATCATATTGGTGGATGTAATGCTGCACACCTTGTCAATGGTGACAACCCAAACATCCTTGAGATATGGAACAACATCTTTATACAGTTCAACCGCGATGATGACAGCTCACTAAAGTTGCTCCCAAGCAAGCATGTCAACACTGGCATGAGTTTTGAATGACTAGTCTCAGTCCTCCAACACAAGCCCTCCAACTACAATACAGATGTGTTCTCCCCGATCTTCATGCACATACAGGAATTAACTAGAGCAAGACCATACACTGGGAAATTTGGCAATGATTCGTTGTTTTGTTGATCTCTTCGCTCCCCCCCTTCAGATTGGAACCTGGTTGGAATCCTAGCGGTCTTTCTGATGAGCAGGCTTCCCTGATGTTCAAAACTCATGGACCTAACACACCAGTTGTGGAACGTCCTCTCACCGTGCTGCAGATGCTTTGAGGGGCCATTATCAATCCATTCAACATCCTTTTGACCATCCTCGCGATTATCAGCATTGCCACTCAACAGATCTCTGCATTCATCATCATGATGGCCATGGTGTTTGCTTCGACCAGCATAAGGTTCTTCTACCCTGTCTCAGTTAGAGATAGTCTGATGTTGCCCCAGGTATTAGCAAGAATTGAAGTTCATGATTCAAGCAGTTGATTTAATCAAGTCAGTCACAGCAAACACCCGCATTCTTTGTTATTGAAGCTCCGGTGCAGAAGAGCTCGAAATCAATCAGCAGAATGTGATTCCAGGTGATATCATAGCTGTCACCAGTAGGTTATTGAATTTCTCCTTCTCATCATTTTAACTCTGTGTTCCATAATAGGTGGTAATATTTTCCCTGGTGACTGTGTTCTCATTATGGCCGAGGCTATCACAATCACACAGGCCTCACTTACAGGGGAAATTATGCCCATTGAGAAAACCATGTGCCTTGCTGCCCCACATCCTGGAGAAACACTTGATTTACCGCACAATGATAATGTTTGTCTCACGGGCACATTGGTTGTCACAGGAAATGGACACATGCTCGTCATCTCGACTGGCAAGGATACCTACATGGCTTCTATCACCAGCAAGCTATCCAAATGACGACTGGAAAATACTACTCAGATTGGCATCAAGAAAGTCAGTTATATCTTTATGGGCGTGAGTCGACATTTTATCAGATTTTGTGTGTTTTTGGAATCTGGCTTCTCTGAATGGGTTATGGCCCCAATTGTGTTTATCATCCAGGGTGCTGTTAGTAAAAACTGGAAGGGTGTGGTCATGTTCGCCATTGCTGTTGCAGTCAGCATTATGCCAGAAATGCTGCCAATTATGGTGGTGTGTGTACATTGTTTTATGATGCTGTGGCTCTCAACGACACATGTGTGCAGACATCTAACCTTGCGCTGTCTGCTGTTCATGTGGCATGCAAAAAAGTCATTGTGAAGCATTTTGATGTCATCCACCTTGGCACAGTTCAGATTCTCTGCTCAGACAAAACAGGGACACCCACCACTGACCTCATGCGCATTTCAATGTCCACGACGGGCACAGGAGACCTCTCACAACTTCCCATCAAGTTGGCTTACATCAATTCCTCACTGCAGACCAGTTCTTATAGTCCAATTGACCACACAATCATTGACGTTGTTAATGCAAAGTGGGCAGGATATCTTCACAGGCATTCCAGGAGATGGCTGGGTCAAGCAGGGTGAAGTTCCTTTTGATTCATCACACTGCCTTCTGTCGGTCTTAGTTTCACAATCTGGTAGTGATGGCTTTGATGGGCTGTTGATCACAAAGGGCACAGTAGAAGAAGTTTTGGAATGGTGTGTGTAAGCCCACAACCACCAGCCATCTCCTGTTTTTCTATGCTCAGTACAGTGAATGCTGTATGTGTGTCTTGGTTCTACACATGTGATATCATTGATGAGGTAGATGGCCACAGATTTTCACCACAATGTACGCCAACAGCACATGTCCTTTAACAACTGCTGCAGATGGCACTATTATGTGGGGACCATACCCAGATGCTCATGGGATGGTACTTGGTAAGTCCATCCTTAATTCCTAGCAAAAGCTGATTTGCTGGTGCTGTGAAGGCACTTCCCTTATCTACGCATTTCTAGAGATTGGACTGTCATTTCTTTATCTGCAGATTTTGCAATGGATCTTTCTTCCTATGGTCACTGGTATGATCACAATTTGGCCTCATATTGTAAAAGCTGACTTATCTCAGGCACCTTTATCCTCATGATCAGGACAACACTTGTTGGCTCTTCTGGCATGGCTGACTGGGGTGGTGGTTTGAATTGGTGTCAAACACGCCCAACTAGTGGGATTTATCAGCTATGGCCAACAGTCGGGTCTCCCCATGCATTACCATATGTTTGAGACATGTCATATCCCATGCACAAATCAGTGCTTCTATCAACCCTAACCCTATAATCAGTATTCAGTTCCTATCTAATCTGCCCCTATTCCAACTCCTTGAACCTCCAGATCGTCCTGAAGACCAGTACTGCTTCCGCCAGAACCAATGGACATTATACCACTCCCCTTTACCCCTCAATACCTCCGTACTCCGCCTCACCCATCTCCAGCTACTCAGTTCTATAGAACATCTAATCTCCGTACTCCACCGGCCATACAATTCTCGACCCATTGCATGCATCATCTGCCTCTGCAACCCCTATCTGACAATCATTACCATTTCCAGTTCTCTCTTCATTATTCCATACCATTACACTCGGGCTGTGCCTCTGCTTCTGGTCCTCCTCGCTTTAGTCACCCGCCCTGATTCACAAAGTTCCGCCCATTTCTAAATATAGGAAACCCCTGTTCCCTCCGGTTATCGGTTATGTACATCCCGTCTTATTCATCTGATCTGTTCCCCGTTCATATCTGAGTTCATTTTGATTGTTCCGCTCCGTCTATTATCTATCTTTCCATATGTCACATACACAGCCTTTCCACTCTTCCATGTGCTCCACTCCTAGCTCCGACCTCATCCTTACTCATCCTGACATACTTACTCACAGTATATAAGCCCCCTGTAACACTTAGTAGATCCTTAGTTTGAATATTATTGTACCCTATGGGTCCTATTTTCCTCTATCATCCCCTGGACTGGATCTCCATGTCTGCTCCTACTCTGTAGTCTTAAGGACTAATCTCTTTATGACTTTCTCTTCGTTTACCCATAGGGTGACCTACCTCCATCGCACTGCCTATTCCGGACTCCATGTCGGATAGGACTTTCGTTACCCACAGTCATTCCCTCCGGTTGAATACTCTTAGTTACTCCCTCCGAGTTTCCAGACTTACATCCTGGGAACTACATCTCCGCCTCTACCTTTCAGTAGTCTACCCTCATTATTCTTCTACTCCGGACTTCATCTGGGAGTAGCCATACTTCCATTCTCAGTCTATACCTCTGTTCTACTTGAGACCCTACCTTTGGTAATCTCGACTCCCGTTTCTCCTTCACTATCCATACTCCAGATGTCCGCCGGACAAGTCTGCTGTTCAACCCAGACTTGTTCTGGAACACCCCGGACTTCCATTCTAGTCCGTTCTGAAATCAAGGGCATGTACTCGGGCAAGGGGCACAGTGCACAAGCTGAAGCCGAGCCCTTCTTGGTCCATCCTACTCCTGTGCACCTTCAGTGTGCATGGTCATAACAACACATCTGAAAATAGGATATTAGTGACACTTCTATGACAGGTGGGGTTCTCCTCAGTTTATAGGTCTCAGGTTCCTCTCTTTCATGAGCATCATTCTCACAGAACTCTTCAGCTCTCCATTCCTGAAGAACGTGAGTATCATCATTGGGCTTGTAGTGGGATGTGTCATTGCTGGTGCAGTTGGGTACATCGACGGAAGCACCATCACGAGTGCACCTACAATCACATTCTTATGGTAACATAACTATTCTAGCATGTTGATACAAAGTCTGAATGTTGGGCAGGGTACATCAATTCAAGATTAATGTGAATCCACCAGCTATTTTACCTATGCTGGCAGTCTACAGTAGGCACATCTCTCTAACTTGGGACATGCTGGCTGAGTGGAGCGCTGACATCAGTGTCAGTGGCAATGGAAGCAATTGGTGACATAACTGCATCTGTGGAAGTATCTCGTATACCTGTTGTGGGAGAGGATTTCAATTCAAGAATACAAGGTGGTCTTCTGGTTCGTCCTTTCATGGACATGGTTTACCAACAATATTCTGATCATGTTACAGAGTGATGGGATTGATGGAATTATAGCCCCCTTATTAACCATTACCACTCTATCATTATTTGGTCAGGTTTGACAAAATCTTCTATCATTGTTGTGTTTGGTCTCATGTCGTGGTTGGCGTAGAACAACGGCATCATTTC
Source organism: Suillus lakei (assembly GCA_016628065.1). Classification (NCBI taxonomy): domain Eukaryota; kingdom Fungi; phylum Basidiomycota; class Agaricomycetes; order Boletales; family Suillaceae; genus Suillus; species Suillus lakei. Next base: position 192,741 of record JABBWA010000024.1, on the reverse strand, counting down.
TGTCACTAACTGTGCAAACTGCACAGTAGAAAGATGGTATTGTGCCTTCCTTATCGTCTTCAGTTGCCTCAGAATGATTTTGGGGTTCTTTCTTGCAAGTATGCCTCATTTTTCACTAGTTATTTTCAAGCCCTTATCATTTACAGTACCCAATCCCATCTTGGGTGGTGTTTCAACCTTCCTTTTGCCACTTGGTTTGGATCTTTTCTCCTCAATGACGCTAATCCCCACAGCAGACAAGCAGCAAAAGATTCTTGATACTGCCCAGCGTTTGAACAAGGGGTTACATCTTGTCACTGTGACCTGCCGAGAACAGCTTATGAAGTCGTTCATGGCCATATCATCCTCCAATGAGAGCAAACTACCTTCATTGAATTAATTAAACTCCTTAATCCATTAAAACCTGATGCTACCCAGAAAATCAAAAATTTAGCCACATTGAATGCACAGGTATGTATTTCCTCCATGCTTTTCCTTAATAATATTAATCTTGTGGTTCACAACAAGTTTGAATCCTCACTGGCAATGCTCCTGCAGTGGCTGCAAAGGTGGCTTGCAACCTCGGGCTTATACCATCTTGTGATCATTCATCAGCTGCTGAGAATGAGAGGGATGTGGAAGCTTCTTTCTCTGCTAAGGGCGAAGAAGGGCTCATTCTCACTGGCACCCAGCATGCAGCCCTTTTGGATGATCAAGATGCCTACAAGGATGCTATTGATCGCTGCATCATCTTTGCCAAACTCTCGCCTTACCAGAAGTTTGAGGTTGTGAAGGCTCTGTGCATGGGTGATGGTGGCAGAGCAGACGGTGTGATTGAGGGGAGGATTACAGCGAGCTTTTACATGGAACACTGAATGAGAAGTGCAGGCTCATCATGCTGAAGTACATCAAAATGGTGACTTCTTCTAACTTCAGTAAGATATTTTTGGTATTGGATACATGTCTGCTGTTGGTCTTTCATACCAATATGTTGATGCAGTATGTTTTTGTAGTTGCCTCTGCTTGGCTTCCATACCAGCCTATACTCCTTCTGCAGCTCCTTGTTCAGAACCTGATATATGTTTCTCCCAGGCTTTGATTCCCTGGTATGCACCATAACATCTAGTTGAGCATTTGATCCTGAACAGGATATATTAGGGATAATGTTGACCTCAAGTACGTGAAGGCACCAAAGACATGGGGAGTGAAAACCATCACTCATCATTGCACTCACAACCTCCCTCGTTCCAAAAGAGAGGCTTCTTGCCTATCAATTTGCATTTGGCTTGTTTGAAGGAGGTGCTTGGGAATCCTTGCAGGGGGTGAAGGCTGACTTGCCTGAGAGCAAGGAGGTGAGTATTATCATCTACGAGCCAATGATATATTAAGTTTGTTCTTTAGGAAACTCAAGATATATACGACAAGCTCTGTAAAATCTTGAATGGGCAAGAGTCTGTCAAATTATACCTGGAATTTTTGAAGTGCAACAATAAAGTAGATATCCTAATTCTGATGAACACAAAAGTGAGTATTCTCATTGTGGATCACATATTCTGTCGCCAGGACATCCTTGAGGTCTGGATGTCTATATATCACACCACGGTCACCCTACAGAATGCCTTCATACATGCTGGAATAACTTCAGACGTGTTCCTTCATGAGAACCTTAAATGGCTTAGTTTGGCATCTAACTGGGCCAAGCTCTTTATGATCACCGCCCTTGGTGTTATTCACAAGGTGTTATTTTGAGGAGGGAATGAGCATTCTTGTCCCATACCTCCCTCAAGCAGGAGGTGAAAGCCAGGATCCAAGGGCCACCTACCCTGAGGGTGGTGCTCATATGCTCTTGGCCTGATCAATGTTGGCTGTGGTAGTGGCCAACCCATCAAGAACTACCTTTGTGAGACGATGAAAACTACAGGTTGGTTGTCTGAAGTGCATCATACATGCAATGTGCATCAAGAATGCAATGCACTAACATGACACAGATTCCAACAATACTTCTCGAAGCAGTAGCTTATATGGAGCTTAATTTCCATGGTCACATTACCATCTTATGTATCATTTCCTTGTGCCCCCATCTGGGCACAAGTTTATGAGCTTTTCTTCTACATTCATTTCATTATAACTTTGTGGGACATTTCAATTTACCATTTCCTGGATATACTAATCACAGAATTTACCATCAATCAGATCACGTTTTCCTCAGCCCCATTGCATTCAATAACTAATGCCTGCACCTTGACATGATCCTAGCACTTCTCACCTCTTGTATGAATTTCTACATGATCTCTAATGTCTTCCTCTTCCTCACCACTGCCCTTCTCTCTGCCTCGATCTCGATCCAGACTATAGTAGTGCTTCATTGTCTCAGGAATTAATATGCCTAATTGTATTTTGTGATGAATTACTCACCATACACAGTTCCAACTCATAATGTAACTATGCTGATTATTACTTGGTGTTTAGATGCTGATATCTACAAGGTAGAAATTGACAGATTTCCTTTTTCAACAGCTGAATGTTCCCAGATGGATTACATAAGCACCACTGGACTATAACACATCTTGTCATGTCTTGAAGTTATGTCACATTACAGTCAAACGCCTTCACCCACCACTCAATAGAAGGAATGACTATCTTCATTCTATCAAGGTCTGACTACAGGGGACTACAAACCAAGTTTCCTCATACAACAACTCATTCATATGAAGCTTGTGCCACAGACTCACGTACTCACACCATCGACTTGAAGCACTGGGCTCAAGGTCTGCATGTGGATGAAACCAATTCTCCTAGAGGAGGTGATCATACACATCATCTGGTTCATCCTTGAGAATAAGTTGATTGGTGCATCTGCTCTTTTTTGCTTGAAGGGCAACGACACTGTTTTGCTCTCTTCCAGCCTGTCATTCTCTCCCACAGGAAGCTCAGCGTGTCTCTCAGGAAATAGATGAAGGTATTTTGGAATTTAAGAAGTTGTTCGACAAGAAGAAGAAGGCCATCAAGGTCTTACTACTAGGTATGCATATTCTGGTAGTTCTTCTCTAACAGCAGCACTGACATCAATATCATTGTCGTTAGGACAAGCTGAGTCCAGGAAATCAACAATGTTATGAAGTGAGCATAATTTTGCATCTCAGTCGAGTCCTTAAATCTGATGTGTTGCTACAGATTTCCAGCTCACATTTTGTCTGACCTACTTCTATGGCAAGCACTCATGTGGAAGACCATCATACAACTTAATCTCATCAGGTGAGTAGCATTGTCTGCCCCAAATTACTTCTTGCATCTGATATTAGGCAACCTTAGTTCTGTGAAAAAGCTTCTGTCAATTGTCAAGGATGAGCCAGAAATATCAGGTCCACATTCTCAGTCCCCTACTGGATCTACATCATCATTGCTTCCAGATCACCACTGATGTACATGAATGTGCCTTCTTCCCCTGTTGTCCATAGAGACAAATCTCATGCAGCAACTGCTCCCAGAACACTATGACCCCTCATGCACACCTGAGATCTGCATGCATGCTGACAGCAGATGGAAAACTGTTTTGGAGAAAGTTGCACTGGAATGATGAGGCCCTCCCACTAGTCAGCATCACCCAATGACAAGTGATGTGTAAAGCAAGGATGATCCGACTTTGGTGCTTGCTGCATCCAAGAATGATACTATTTCATTATGGGAGGACAAGATCATTTAGGAAGTACTCAAGTGATGTGGGGTTCAATTGGAAGATTCTCCTATATTTTTCCTGAATGACACAGCGAGAATCACAATGATAGACTATGAGCCTATGGAAGGTTTGTTACATCCCTGAGTTTTGTGTTGTTCTGACATCCTGTCATAGTCAATATTGTCCGGGCCAGATTACAAACATTTGGTGTAGAGGAACATCACTTCCTACAAGATGATGGGCTTGATGGTGATTATATTAAATTTCATGATCTTATGTGGGTTGATATATTCAGATAATATTAAAATTAGACCATATTATTATTATGGTACCACTTTTATTAAGAATATTATATATGAATGGTCTCATTTTGTGACTTTAACATAAAGTCAAAAAAGTGTCCGAATGAGTCATAAGAATAGAATTACCATATCTTGCCCATATAAGGTTGCATTCCCACACTATATAGCTCAGATTCAAGCTATGATGTAGGGCCTTCAGACATGTCCATATACCCATATGTTATATTTAGGTGCTGGCTTGCTATGATCCACAGAACAATAAACTCATCCAGTTCACCATTTCATGTTCAGTTCTCTCTGAAGCCTCAGTTGGCTTCGCATTTTTCATCCCCCACGTCTTCCTGGACCTTGTTCACCTGGAACACTGTCCCACTGCCATTCTATTCTTTCAGTCCAATCCATCATCTTTGCTGCTCATCTATCTCTATCCTCCAAGTTAAACCCCTCACACTCGAAGTGTGTGGTGCACTACCAAGGGTCAGGCCACCCAACTGAACAACTACTGTACCCAGTGCTTCTCAGCATAAGGACCACTGAGCAGTAGCGTTGCTAGGTTAGTTGTTTTGTTGTGGTTTACAACTGATCAGCAACGAAGATCGACACCGGAGCGTGATCAGGGTGGCGGGAAAGGGCATCAGGGGCAGCAAGCTTGCTCTCTGGAACATGGTGGAGTTCAAGATCAAATTCGTTCAGGGTTAATTGCCAATGTGCTTGGCGACGGGTAAGATTCTGGGCAGAGCGGAAGTAAAGGAGGTTCAGGTGGTCGGTAAAGACAACCACAGGATGAGGGTTTCCTTCCAGATAATGACGCCAAGCTTTCAGGGCACAAATAATGGCAAGGAGTTCTCTATCATAGATCTGATAGTTGCGTTCTGTGGGGTTAAAGGATTGTGACAAATATCCACAAGGATGATAAGTGCCATTTTCGTCGGTCTGCAGAAGGACTGCACCAGTGGCGACAAGGAAAGCATCAGTTGCGAGGGCGAATTGTCGGGAAGGATCAGGGTTACAGAGGACAGGTTCTGAAAGGAAACATTTCTTCAGTTTCTGAAAGGAATCAGTGCAGGCTTGCGTCCATTGGAAATGAACATCTTTCTTTGTAAGATCAATCAAGGGGCAGGCGATGTTGGAGTAATGGGAGATAAAATGACGGTAGAAGTTGCAAAAACCAAGGAAAGATCGGACTTCTTTGACTGAAGTAGGGACTGTCCAATCACTAATTCCGGATAATTTAGCGGGATCCATGGCTACTCGTCCGGGACAGATGATCATTCCAAGATAATCAACTTCTTGTACATCAAAAGAGCATTTTTCGGGTTTCAAGAATTTGACGAGTATGATTCTGGTGTTCTTCGAGGGATTTCGAGAAAATAAGGATATCGTCCATGTAAACAATCATCCATCCTTCATTGATTTCTTTCTGGAAGGTCTGATTCATGTACGCTTGGAAGGTTGCCGGTGAATTGCACAACCCAAAGAACATGACCTTTGGTTCAAAGAGTCCATATGAAGTCATGAATGCCGCTTTCCAGCGGTCATCAGGATGGATTAGGATATTATTATAACCGGATCAGACGTCCATCTTCGTGAAGTATTTCGCATCTCGGAGTTTAGTGATGAGAGGTGGGATCAAAGGAAGTGGGTATGCGTTCTTTATTGTCCATTCGTTAATGTAACGATAGTCTTGACAGGGTCTAAGGGAACCCCCTTTCTTGCCGACAAAGAAGAAACCACTAGCTTGCGGTGATTTCGATGGTTGGATAAAATTGTTCGCGATATGTTCATCTAAGAAAGCTTTCACAGTGTCAGTTTCTTTCAGGGATAAGGGGTAGGTTTTCGCAGATTTGGGAATGAATCCAGGTTTTGTTTTGATTCAATGGTCGACACCAGGTCGTGAAGGAGGGAGTTGGTTTAAGCCATCTTTGGCGAAAACATCAGCGAAGTCATGGAGATAAGAGGGAATGAGTTCTTCAAACGATTTCTTCTGCTTCTCTTGGGTTTCTTTGAGAGCAAATTCTTGTGCTTTGTTACTGGTTTTAATGTTTTCTTCATCAACTTGTCGTGTGAGGATCCAGGAGTTTTGGAGAGGAGTAAGGGTGGCTGCACAGTGAACTTCGGTTTGAGAGGTTCCGTCACGTGTAAGTGGTGTGTCAAAGAAAAGATTCTCAATGATGGTGACAGTGGAGCCATCTTGAGCATATTCTATCAGGATTTCATCATCATTGATCTGATAGGTTGCAACATCGTCGACTTTTCGGGCAAAGAGGGGTTCGGTAGGGATACCACCCCAGACATCCCCCTTAGTTTCATATTGAGGAAGTGGGTCTTCGTCGGGATCAGGGAGGAGAGGTGGTGGTAAGTCTTCTTTGGCATCGTAAAAGACTTCTTCTTCTTCTTTCTGCTTCTTTCATTCTAAGGTGCATTTCCCATTCATGGGAGGAGGAGAATGTTGTGGGGAGAACTTCTCGGGATCTTCTTCTTCTTCAATAGTAACTTTCTGTTTCAGGGAAAGTTTTGGGGATAATCCCCACTTCTTTCGGAAGATTTCTTTGAGTCGTAATGATCGTTTCGTGGAGGGAAGTTGGAGGGTGTCTTGGGTCCAGTTGATTTTGGGGTTCATGGTGGTAAGCCAGGGTTTTCCAAGAAGAATCATATCCTGGTCGCTCATATTCATGATGTTGAATTTTCCTATCATGAGTTGGTCATCAATCTTGATTGCAAGATGACAATAATGAGTGATGGGATTCTTGGAGATCTGTCCATCTGCATTTCGGATCTTCCATGGTTCTTTGAATGGATGGATGGGGATTTTATGTTTTCAGACGAACATCCAATGAATGAATGTTGCTCCAGTGCCGCAGCTGACAATAGCGGTTGTGTGCAATGATTTATTGGGATGTACGGAGGAGAAGATGGTTGCTGGGACCCTTAATTCTTTAGTCTTTCCTACATTCTGTGCAATACGTACATCTATACATGGAGTGGCTGACATTGTGGCAGGCTCCAGATTCAAAAATCCATGCGTCTGAGAGTGACATCGTCTTCATCGTCGAGATCTTCAATCTTACTGGTGGAAGTTTCATCACCAGGCATTTCTCGCCTTACCGATTGCTTTCCTCTTCTATTATCTCCGGTTTCGGTCCTTCGGTTTTCATCATCAGGGGTTTCACGCCTTACCTGTGACTTTCCATAGTTATTCTTTCTGGCATCTCCGTTTTGAGGGTGGTATTCTTGGTCATTGGCTCTATGACCGGGTTTCCCACACGTGAAGCATTGACCTTTCCTCATGAATTCCTTTCGTTCTTTTTCACTGAGGCGGTTTACTTGAGTGCAGTCAACATCCATAGCATTGGAATCATGGTTTCGGTTCGGGGTGAATTGGGAGGATTGTTGATTCTTGTTTGGATGGTTTCAGGAGTGGATTCCTTGGAGAAGCTGATAAGTGTTCTCTATTCTGATGGTTTTCATGGTTAGATCGTCGAAGTTGTCAGGGATATCTCCGGAATTACAGAGCTTCGAAAGCAAGCCTTGCTTAAGACCACGTAGATAGTAGTCTTTCATGGCTGCAAAGTTGTAGATTCCTGCTCGTCAACAGAGCTGTCTAAAGGTAGTGTTATACTTGCTGAGGTCTTCCTTCTGCTTCAGGTTATGAAGCTGATAAAGGGCTGTTCCTGGTTCGTCAATAGGATAGAAGCATTCTTTAAACTTCCTAATGAAAACTTCCCATGTTCCGTATCTGTTGATGGCTGCATTCGGGGAAAGGATATTAACGTCATGGACATGGATGAGGAAGTCTTCCACCCAGGTTGCTGCTGGTCCAGTCTTCATGAAGGAAAGAAGGAAGATGATTCGCTTCTTATTGGTGGAGTAGATTTCGTCATTGATGTCTAGATACTGGCTGACTTGTGCAAGGAACTTAGAGGTGTTATCTCTGTTTCCATCATAGTCGATCAGTTGACTAATCTTGATTTCGAAGGGTTTCAGCATTTCGTCGTCAGAGTCTGCATCTGAGTTGGAATCTGAATCTGAACTAGATTTGTATGGATCTGGGGGAGGAGCTGAGGTGTCTGCCCAGGTTTCTTGTTCAAGGGGTGGTGCTTCGGGGATTTCTTTGTCACGGTCTTCTGGTACGATGGGTCTTTGCTAAACTACTGCAGGTAATCCTAGACTTGCAAATGGGGAGGTATTGGTTGATGATTCTGCTAAGGATCCAAAAGTGTGGGCTTCTCTTGAAGCGGATTGTTCTATGGGTGATCTGGGGTAAGGGTTTCCAATAGCCTGTCCAAAGGTGTGTTGTTTCTTCTTTGAGGATGATGTCTTGTCTCCTTCTCTGGGTTCTAGGTTCAATGGTAGAGGGCCCACTCTAGATAGAGGGGTATCAATAGGAACTTAATCTTTTGTTATGGACTTGGATAGTTCTTCTCTACGTTCCAATAAAGGAGATCACATGTAGAACTTCTAGACTGTCAAGGATAGAACCGAGACATGTCTAATCGATCAATGGCTAGTCTTCCTCAGAAGCTAGAGTTCAAGCATATAGGCTCCCTCAGGAGATCAGGTATCGGTGAGAACCAAGTAGATTAAGTTAAAGAATACAACTGTACAAGGTAGAGTTTATATATGTATCAGAAGGGATGCACGGACCAAGGAAGAACAATGTAATACTACTACAAATGGAAAGTAGGGCAAAGGGGAATGATGTCAGAGATAAGGAGCGCAGCTCTGCAGTGATGTTGGGAAAAGGAATTCAGACGGGGATCAAGAAGAGGGTCCAAGAAGAGAGATGGTGATCAAGAAGGCAAACATATGGTGATGGAGGCAGTGTCTGTGAGAAAATGATGGGGCTACTGTAACACTGCCACAGTAAGTCAGCTTTGTGCATCTGGGAGTTGGGGGATGCTTACAATGCATCAGGTGATTACCGCCAGGAGGTTGATCATTACCCAGCCCTCCCAACCAATATCCAACACCCTGGTGCAGGCAGCACCAGTCATTGAAGGAGCTGATATTCTCATTCCTGAACTGGTGAGTACTTTGATCAATTTGACGTGTGTCCATACACTAATGGAACCCACAGCACAACCCATGTCAGGCTTGCAACAAGCAAGACTGGCCCTGCACAACTCAGTTCAACAAGAGGACTGGACACCCCTGCATGTCATGTGTCTACTGCATGACAAAGAAGATCAAGTGTATCTGCATGACTCTGGGATCCCAGCCAAAATGCTGTTGAGGTCACTCAACTACCCAGAGGACAAGGTCAAAGACACCCTCCAAGGCTCCCTCCACCTCACAATCTAAGATCCGGACTTGCAGTCAGTCTCGTGGCCCATCTGGCACTCTGTATGTTACTGCTGTGACAACCCCCAAGGCACAGACACATGGTTGCAGTAAGATCATCACTGCCATTCAGGCACCTGCACCTGCACCAGCTCATAAGTCACCTGAGTTTTCATGACCATCTGACCTTATGTTTCCCTTGTAGCAATTCTGTCTTCAAGCTCGGGAGTGCCTCTGGCAGCACTTGATGTGTCCATGCCAGATCTCCATGCCATGACAATGGCGATTTAGGATGGTGCAGCTCAAATCACTACTCTCAAGGATTATATGGCAGAGCAGGATGGTAAGATTGATACCCTGCAATGCCTCCATGAAAGCCTTCACTGTGAAATCATGGACTGGCACCCCTCATTCCCACTTCCCAACCCTTCTGCCAATGCAACATCTTTGTTATTTGATCAAACCATCCCAGTGTCCATGTCAGCCCCAGAATCTGCACTCCCTCCTCTCATTGATTTGTCAATGAATGGGATGGCACCCACACCCCCAACAGTCAAGGATGCATTGGCCATTGAGGGTCTATTATTTAAGTACAAAGAAGTTCACCCAGAGGGTCAACATATGTCTGGTGCAAATATGGACCTGGGTGATCCAGGCAACCTTGTCCCAGAATACATTCTGATGATATGGATGTTGAGGAGAAGGTTGAAGAGGATGACATGGCTACGTAATTGCATGGTGATAGACATATATACAATTTTGTTCAATGAATCTTACCTCTGCCAAGTCCATTTATCAAATCACTGAGTACTGAGTGCCAAGTGCCAAAGCCCAAAACTTGAAACTCATACATTTGTACGAGTTTCAAGTCTCGAGTGAAGAAAATACCAATGTAAGATGATACACATTTTTCTGAGTTTTGAGTCTCGAGTCTCAAATTGCTGAGTACCGAGTACTGAAACCTGAAACCTGAGATCCAAAACCTGAATTTTGACACTTGACACTCAATACTCGAAGCCCAAAACTCAAAACTCAAAACTCATACATTTGTACAAGTTTTGAGTCTCAAGTGAAGAAAATACCAATTTAAGATGATATACATTTTTCCAAGTTTTGAGTGTCTAGTCTTGAATCACTGAGTACCAAGTACCAAGTGCCAAAACCTGGTACTACACAATATATGTCAGGGATTCAGGCCTTGGTACTCAACACTCAGTGAAATGTGTCAGGACCAACAATTCATGTTATATACATTTTCATGAGATTTGGTTTCAAGTCTTGTGTTGCAAGTTTTGGGTTTTGGGTTTCAAGCTTCAAGTGTTGAGTTTCGAGTGTCAAAGTTTGGGTTTCAGGTTTTGGGTTTAGGTACTTGGTACTTGGCAATTCAAGACTCAAGACTTGAAACTCAGAAAATGTGTATCATCTTAAATTAGTATTTTCTTCACTTGAGACTCAAAACTTGTACAAATGTATGAGTTTCAAGTTTTGGGCTTCAGCACTCAGCATTCAGCACTTGGCACTCAGTACTTGGTGAATGCCAGACATGGTGTATTCAGGCTTTCGTGTTTCAGTGGTTGATGGTAGGTATATGCCCTCATATAGTGGGTATGTACTCCATGTCTTTAATTCTCTGGTGCCTACATCAGCAACCTGATTTGTTTGTTATCCAACTATCTATGCCCAGTTATGTTTATTGCACTCATGTACCTGTGCCCACCCAGGTATCTGATAAGACCCACCTCGGCCCACCCGTCGATATAATATATATCACTACATCAGCCTACATGTCCATATAAAATACTAATACCTTGGCCTATATATCTATATGATATGTATCTGGGCCCACCTGTCTATGTAAAATACCCCACATCAGCCCACCCATCTATATAATATACCACTACCTCAGCCCACCCATATATATAATAAATGTGGAGACAAAGGAGATATCTAGACAGGGAAGAAACTGGTGTGAGGAAAATCCTCACTGTAGGCTTACAATCCATACTTCTGTGATATAGGACCATCGGACATGACCCAGTATCATTCACTATGTGTTCCTACACCATTTCTGTCCTGTTCACATTATGTTTGTTACTTTCCCATGCTGGTCCATGACCAGACTCCCACACCTCTGGATACACATAGACTATCCATGGACCACCTCTGGACATCTTCTTTTGTGGTACTCCTTGATACCTACAGGGGGGAGGTACTTTCCCAGCCAAAACATCAGTGAAACCTCTATAAAACCTAATGAAACTTCTATAAAACCGGTATAAACCTCATGTCAAACATTTGAGATACCCTATGAAACTCAGGATAAAACTCATGACACCATATGAAACTCATCATGGAACCTAATGAAACCTCTATGAAACTGGTATAAACCTTATGTCAAACACTTGATACCCTATGACACCCTATGAAACTCATTATGAAACCTAATGAAACCTATTAATACCCATGACACTCTATGAAACCTATGACTACCACTGTATGAAACTCATATTGACACCCATGGCACTCTATGAAACCTAATGAAACCTATGACTACCACCCTATGAAACTCATCATGAAACCTATAACTACCCCCCCTAGGGGGGGACTGGATTTGGGTAAGAGACTTTGCTGACTGATTCTGCCAATTATTATATCTACAGTATATAAACCTCCTGTAACTCTTCATAGTTCTTCAGTTCAAATATCATTTTAGATTCTACTCATTCCTGTGTCTCTGGACTAAGTTCCCATACTCCGTCCAACTCCAAGTCTTAGGATTAATTCCTATAGGCTATATCTCAGGCTCTACCTCAAGGTAGTCTCTCTCTATTTATTTCTACTCCAGACATTGTCCACAGTAGCCTTACCTCTCCTTCCATACCATTACCAGAAGTCTGCCAGACTTACTCCTTGTCCAATCTCTGGACTTCATCAGACTTCTGCTTTCTGCCCTTGGAAATTAAGGCATGTACTTGGGTGGGGGGTGCAGTGTACGAGCTGAAGCCAAGCCCTTCAGACTTTGTCTTCCTTTGAGTATGATCTTAACATGGGTGGTCTTTATTGAGATCTGACTATTATATTAGACTATTATGTTTAGACTATTGAGTTAAGACTATCAAATTAAGACTATCATATTAAGACTATCAAGTTAAGACTATCGGGTCAAGATTATTGAATTAGACTATTGTATTAGAATATTGTATTCAGACTATTGAGTTAAGACTATCAAGTTAAGACTATCAAGTTACTAGACTACTAGTAGTCTTGGTCTTGTAAACACTGTCAAAGCTTGTAACCTTGTGGAATGTTTGTGAGGCCTGTGGCAAAAATCCTAGTATGCTGATGCATGATTTTTGCAATTCCGTGCAATGTGACCAGCTTGGTCATAATGATAGCAGAGGTTGTTCTCTCAGGCACATTGACGGCTAAGGTCCATAGGTTGACCATGGCCTCCATAGGTGACTCCGCTGCTATCTATACAGTCTCCCATAGACAATAAAGGTAGGTTCACATAAGATATCAAGGCCCTGGTAGGAGGAGGATGATAATTCAGATTCAGAGCTCATCAATTAGCTTCTGCACTCTGACAAGAGTGGCATCATTCAAGAATCCGACCTTTGATCAAAATCCACTAGGTCCACTTCTCTAGGTCACAGCAACCATACATCTTGGGTTCTTCATCCACCAAGTCAATAATATCAAGATGGACATTGGTGTGAAGAATGTTGATAAGATGGTCAGCAGTGGAAGTATCAGCTTTCACCTTGGTGTACTCAGCAGTAACAAGGATCTGCATCCAATGAGTTAAAAATTCCTTGATGGGCATCTTCCCTTGTATGAACATGGACAGAAGCTCTTGTGCATCACAGATCTCATTGATAGGGGAAAATGCAGCTTTAAGCTCCCTAACAAATATATCCCAATCCCAATAAGTAGCCAACAGCTTGGCCTTCTCACAATCATAGGCTAGTGCTGCCCATTCACCTGCATAGCTGGTTTTCAAGTAAGACATGGTGAAGATAACCTTCTGTTTTGGTGTTGGAGTGACAGTATCTTGGCTCTCAAAATACATAAGGACATGATGAAACCACGCCATAAACACATCTTTGGAGCCATCAAAGTCCACTGGTTTTGAGACCTTAAAGGCCTTCAGAGGACTGGTGGACATGGCAACAGGTGTAATAGGGGTTGTAGGTTTTGTGGTGTTAAAGCCAAAGAAGTTGTATTAAAATTTGTTTTAAAGTATCAGCAATACTGAGGATACAGAAATGATGTTTTTTGTGTGGGAAAAATGAGGTTTGGTAAAGGCTAGTAGTCACAGGCTGATGCAAATGTCATGCTTTTGTCAGACGTCTCAGAATCGAGGCGCAACTCAAACAACATCCAACAAGGACCTACAGTGGCTCAAAAAAGTGTCCGAATGTTTGTGCATTTTTGAGTAATTAGCTAAAGTACAGGGGTTTATATAGAGTATAGTACCTGTGTACGTCTGTGTATGCAAAGCAACGCTCCAGGCAATGAGTAGGGCAATGAAGAGGGCAATGAAAGGGGGGAATGGAATGAATGTGCTGCACTTCAGGGGTAATGACTGAGCAATTTCGAAAAATAGAACAAATCCTATGCATAATGAGTCATAAAGACAAAGAATGAGTCAGAGAATGAAAAAGCGATGATAAAGCAGGGCTGTGACCATTACAAACCATGACTCATGACCTGAGTCATCATGACCAATTGCTATGCAAGCATGACAAAGTGCTGTGTGGTGATGATGCAAGAGCTGTGACGCAGCAATGACGCAGCATATGGGCAGTGGAGAATGGAATGGAGTGATGATGCTATGATGCCATGATGGTGTGATGATCCGAATGCTCTGCTGCAGAGATGTCATGTGGTTGTTGGTGCAGAATGTCGACATGCAGGGATCATGGGATATACACAGTCTGTAAGACGCTTCCCCAGCATGATAAAGGGATTGGTCATCTGCATAGGGACTTGGTGGTTTGCAATCTCTGGTGAGCGTTAGGATGGAATGGCATGGTGTCCACAGTGATCATGAAGGTGAGGTGCGAGTGGATAATGGTTTGAATGGTTCGACGAATATAAGCCGCTGAAGAGGATTGGAAATGGTAGGGTGATGAGGACAGGATGAATAAAGACGCGGTTTTCGACGTATTGGTGCAATTTGGCATGGTCTGGCTGATGCTGAGGTTGTCTGAGAGTGTAGTGGGTGAAGATGGGAGAGCGTTGGAAGTGTGTGAATGGGGGAAAGGTGAATAAACCTTGTTGAATGCAAAATGCCGTAAAAATGCGGGATGCCATAATACTGTTGAAAATCACTAAAAAATCGAAAAATTAAAGGAAAGGAAGGGAAACAAATGAAAAGGTGAGTAAGGAATGATATGGGAAATGAAGATATAAATAAAAAAACCATGTTCTCACTACCAAACATGTTTGGTGCGTGACACCGGATAGCTGTGATAACCATGACGTCACCCTTCTCCCCAATTCCCTTTTTGCTCGCCTAGTTAATACCGACCTCGCCAATGCCCTGAAATCCACCGACCCTCTTTCTGACCCTGTCATCCTCGCTGCACAGCAGGCCCTCGACGGTCTTAATGCTCCCCCTGTGAAATCCTCCCTCTCTGACTGGTGTTTTGATGACGGAACCTTGTTCTATAAGGACTGTGCTTACGTCCCCGCTCCTCTCCGCCATCGTATTCTCTCCCTTCACCATGATCATCCCATGGCCAGTCATCTGGGTCATTTTAAAACCGAAGAACTTGTGAAGCGTGATTACTGGTGGCCCGGTATGGGTACCTTTATCCGACACTACGTCTCTGGTTGCACCCTGTGTCAGCAGATGAAGTCTGACATGCATCCTTCCACCCCTCCTCTTTCTCCAATCCCCTCCACTGCGCTTCGCCCCTTCTCGCAGATCTCCGTTGATCTTATCACTGACCTCCCTGAGTCTGGGGGCTTTGATTCTGTCATGGTCATGGTAGACCATGGCCTTATGAAGGGGGTAATTATATGTCCCTGCAAGAAAACTATCACTGCCGAAGGAGTCGCTCAACTCTTCTTCAAGAAAGTCTTCCTTCAATTCGGACTTTACGACAAAATCATTTCTGATAGAGGTCCGCAATTCGCAAAAGAACTTGGAAAACTCCTTGACTATCAAGTCGCCCTCTCTACCGCATATCATCCCCAGACTGATGGACAGACTGAACGTCTTAATCAAGAACTGGAAACCTACCTCCACATCTATTGTCAAACCAATCCTTCTGAATGGGTTAAGCACCTTCCCATGGCGGAATTTGTCCATAACCATTGAAAACACGACTCTCATAACGCCTCTCCATTTTACCTTATGATGGGATATGAACCTTGAGGTATCCCTTATGCATTCCCTGCATCATCTGTTCCTGCCGCCAAAGATCGAATCACATACCTCCAGAAAGTTCGAGAAGAAGCCCTTGCTTGTCATAACCTGGCAATGCAACGCATGGCTGATCGTTCACACAGAAAGAAGTTTGTCCCTTGGAAACCTAAAGACAAGGTTTGGCTATCAACTGCACATCTTATCACCCATCTTCCATCAAAGAAGCTTGTGCCTAAGTGATATGGACCATTCAAAGTCGAAGCCATCCTTTCCCCTATCACATTTAAACTCCGCCTACCAAAATCATGGAAGAACCACCCTGCATTTCATGCCTCTGAACTATCCTCCTATCAGGAAACTGAAATCCACAGTCTGAATCATCCAGAACCCCCTCCTGATGTCATTAATGGACAAGAAGAATACAAAATAGAAGCCATTCTCGCCCACAAGGGTAATGTAAAAGGGAAAAGACGCTTCCTCGTATCTTGGATTGGTTATCCTAGTTCTGATAACTCATGGCTTCCTGAAAAGGAATTCCAGAACGCCCAAGAAATCCTTCAGACTTATAAAGATTGTCTTTGACTCTCTAGAATTCTAACCTCCATCAACTGAAATCATCATGCCTTCAACCCAGAACTCAGAATCATCTATCTCTTCTCTTGACTCATTCTGTTCCCGATCAGAATCTACTCAGAAATGTGCCCTTGTTGAATCCTACCTTCTTTCTCCTGCCTGTACTCTCAGTCTCAAAGACTTCTTCACTGAAGATGAAGATGCTCTTGCCTTGATGGCTATCTTTCGCTGCACAGAAGGATTCTCATTCACGCTTCCCATTGAACGAGAAAGTGATTTCCAACAACTCATTTATAACCAGAATATCATTAAAGGACACACTACCGACCTTCTCATAAAGAAAGGAATTGAGCACATGTTTGCTCTTCCTACCTTCCCAAAAGACGACAGTTACATACCTCCAGTCCCATTACCTCCAGTCATCCTTTCCACATCACCAGAACCAGAGCAGTCTCTCCCAACTTCACCTATTTCCCAGAACCATTATGACGCATCTAATGAAGATACTCCACAATCTCTTCCATCTCCACAATTAGCAGTCAGATCCACCAGTAGACCACGCCATAACAAGAAAAGAGGAACACTCGCTTTTGACATTGGATTATCATGTCCTTCTTCATCTGCATCTTCTACTATGGTCTTCAAAGAAGAAGAAGAGGATTCTGCATCCGTCATTATTCCTATCCCTGCTCCATCTACTCGCACCCCTTCTGAGAAAACCTGGGTTGACCGCTGCGGTCATTACTATTCACGCAAGCATTGTTGTTACTGCGGAAAAGAAGGACATCGGCAAATCAATTGCGACCGATACTTCTGCCGTTTGTGTCATAAGCATGCCCCTGGTCATCTTACCATCTTCTGCCCTACCCTTGAGGGTACTCGTCCTTTCACTGCTCGTCCTGGCACTCATCTTTTCTTTCAACAACTCCTTGCCTACGAAGAACAACGTGACGCTGAGTATGAAGAACACAAGAAGTCTTTCCTTCATAACTGTGACGCCAACCCTACCTTTTACCCTAGTGATTAAAGTCAGTGACTTTATCATTAACAGGGGGGTAATGTTACAGTAGCCCCATTATTTTCTCACAGACACTGCCTCCATCACCATATGTTTGCCTTCTTGATTGCCATCTCTCTTTTTGGACCCTCTTCTTGATCCCCATCTGACTTCCTTTTCCCAGCATCACTGCGTAGCTGTGCTCCTTATCTCTGACATCATTCCCCTTTGCCCGACTTTCCATTTGTAGTAGTATTACATCGTTCTTCCTTGGTCCGTGCATCCCTTCTGATACGTATATAAACTCTACCTTGTACAGTTGTATTCTTTAACTTAATCTACTTGGTTCTCACCGATACCTGATCTCCTGAGGAAGCCTATATGCTTGAACTCTAGCTTCTGAGGAAGACTAGCCATTGATTGATTAGACGTGTCTCGGTTCTATCCTTGACAGTCTAGAAGCTCTACACATAATCTCCTTTATTGGAACGTAGAGAAGAACTATCCAAGTCCATAACAGGCAGGGCCAAAGGGTTTCTTTGTCAGTACCTGGGGTGAGCAAGGCAATGTGGGTGTCCTTACAACAATAGAGGAGAGCCAGGGAAGGATGACCTCCGGCACTCCACCTGAAAATGGCTACAAAAATGAGACAATGAAAAAACAAACCAGACAACCTACCTCAATAATTGAGTCTTCATCATCTTCCAACTCCATGATTGGCCTAGACTTCACAAGGCAACTGGACTTCGCCCACTTGTGACTCTTCATTGCCAACTTCAGTGGTGTGGAGGAGAGTGCCAACATCATGGGCAACTTCCTCTTCCTACTCCCTTCCACTTGGGGCCCTGAGTCAGCAACCACAGCCTTACCTTTTCCCTTGTCCTGGGACTTGGTGGTCATGTTGGTGGATGGACTGGTGACATTGCCAGTGATGATGGGTGGGGAGGGAAGGTCAACTGGAATTGGATCTACCAAAGGAGGAGCAGTGACTGGGAGATCAAAGATATGATCACCTAATGCCTCCCAGGCAATGATCTTGCCATGCCAGCTGTGCTTCAACAGATGAAGATCATCATATCTGATGCTGTGCCAGTCAGGTCACACCTGGGGAGTCATGCTCCACACTTGCATTAACTCCTTTAAGCACAATAGCATGATGCCAGGAATGTGGGGTCCAGTCCCATACTCCTGGATGGCCTGGGACTGCCTGGATGTCAGAGAAAACAAAAGAAAAAACAAAGAAAGTGCTACATATCACAAGTGCACTGACCTGTGCTGTCAGAGCAAAGTGGCTGGGACCTGGGGGAATTTGCCAAGCACTGCTGATGATGGACATGATGTGGGCAGTGATTGCCTTCAGACTGGTGAAAGTGGTGTCAACTGGAGTAGACATTATGATTAAGTTGAGAGAGCTGAAGATCTTGAAATCAGTTTGAAATCAGTTATCACAAGGATGAAGTTTCAAAAGAAACGAGACAATTGATGGACAATCTATAACATCATTGATTATTTGTCTTTGTTTGGCCATGGTTCAACTTTTGGCAATTGCCAGCCTCATGTTAAACTTCGAAGTTATCAGTTATCAGTCAATCAGTTCCTCACATAACATGAGCTCTTTGCCTGCTGTTGGATTTAATGACCATCTGGTGACTGAGTATAATTCAATGGATGTGGATGAGCCATCTGAGTCCCAGGTATCACCAGGTATGTTGTATTTTTATTATCCATTATCCATTTACCAGACATGTGACCACTGAATGTGTTGGCTGCAATCTCTGGTACATTTATCAAGTCACTATGATCAAGTATTACCTTGCATGTTCACTACACCCTTACAGATCAATCACCTCTGGCTCCGGCTGATCACCCAGTTCCACCCATCAACCTGGACTTGTACCTTGGGCCAGATGATGATCTCATTGATTGTGATGAGAGGCCAGATTCTGCTGATGCTGATAGTAATGCTCTGGATGCACTAGAAGCATCAATGTCATGTGAGTTCATTGATGCCAGAACATTATCAATACTTAATGTATCCCTTAAGTGGATGAAACATCTACCAAACTGCATTCAGAACAGCTGGACCTCACAAATGAAGATTTGCATTTGATGCTCCAGGAGTCCCGGCCATTTGGGTCATTTGAACACCCAGGATGTGAGTTTCTGGCCAAGTAGATTATGTATCTTTCTGCTAATTTTTCTGCAAGTGCAATCCATTCAAGATCAACTCCATGATTACAAATTCCATAATGGAAATCTTCCAGACCCTTCCATCCCACAACTACTTGAGGCAGAGCCACCATTCTGAATGGCTTGGGTGGAAACTTCTGACAAACTTAAAAGAGCTGATGCAGACCTCTAGAGGTTGCAAAGAGCTGAATGGCAGAGCATCAAAATGCTCAAGGTAGTGGATTCCCTGATTGATTGGTTTGAAGATCAAATTCAAATGTAAAATACCGAATTTCTAATAGTAGTCAAATAACATGTAGACTTCCTAATTTTCATTAACATACCCACATCATGTACACTACCAAATTCCTCTTCCCTTTGCAATTGAGTGACTGAGGATCAAGAAATCCCAAGTGCTGACCACTGAAGTTCAATCCTCACTTTACTGGGGCTCACCAAGTCCCAAGTATCAATCATTGAATAGCAATTGCATAACATTGACATGTACATAAAGGTGGGCAGTGTGGTATAAGTCCATTACTTCTTTCCCCTTGCTCTAGTCACTTGAGGGCTACTGTCTAATGGGTTTTGCATTGACTTGCTCTGGGTTGTCTTCACCAATGGCTCACTGCTTTTTTTTCCCCGCATGTTCTTCAGCTCTGGCTTGATTGGGTGAGGCTTTAAAATTGTAAGAACCGAGTAGGCTCTGGCTGCGAGTGCGAAGGGGTGTGCAGAATTATAACGGAATATAACTTGATCTGTATAGTCAGATAATCGTCAGCGAGAGTTATGCGATAACGAATGTGATGAGTCAGCAGCGACTGAGAATAGATACGGCGATTCTATGAAAATCGATGCGAGAACGAGACTTCAATACTGGATATGATTGCTTGCCCTAGGGAATGTACATGGGCTACTCTTTATACTGCGAATACTAAGGGTCCTCGGGTATGGATAAGCCGAACGATTAGGTGAAAACGGAAGCAGAAGGGAGTGGCGTCGAGCCTGACAGGGTAGAGTAGAATGGAGAGAGAGAAAGTCCGAAAAATTGAGTGAGTGACGATATTAATGGTTATTGGTTTGGATAGAATAACGAGAGTTGCATAGCCGTTTGTCCGATTCAGGAATGACGAGCTGAGATTAGGGTGACAGTGACGAGAAAAGAGAGCAGAGGGTCGACAATGATGGTCCGTGCTGACCGATGTTGGTGGTGTGCTGATGGTGGTCAGGGTAAGCGTTGAAACGGCAATTTCCAGCGTCAAATGCTTGGTAATCCTTACAAAATTGAATGTGGGACTGTGGCCCCTTCATGTGCTGATGAAGGACCCAGTGCTCTTCTGGGTCTCTTGTGTGGGGATCTACTGTTGGCTGCATCATCATTAGCATCATCCTCCATGTAATGAGTGTCACTCTCAGGATCACTCTTGGCTTTGGTTGATGAATCCCAAGGCCTTCAGATAATCTGCATTCTGACTTTACGAGTTCTATGAGATGGCAAATTCCCAGATGCAACCAATTCTACCATGTCTCCACCTTTGTTCTTCCATGCTTTGAACAGGAATGTTGGACCTTCACCTGTCTCCTGCTAAGCATACCAGAAATTCAGTAAGGCTATTATGTCCCAATTTTGCAACTTCAAAGGTTCCTTCAAGTCCACATCTGCTGGAACATACTTTCTTGCCACAAAGTCACCCTGACTTTGTATGATAGCACTTCATGGCACAACTGCCATGTCAATCCCAGAACAGATACCTGTGTCCATGCATTCAACAAATTCTCAGGTGTTGTAACGATAGACTCACAATAGTGTGATGTAAGAAAGGTCCTCACTACGGCCTTCTTCTCCTTGAGTTTCATTTCAGTGATGTCTGGAAGCAATGACATCCCATCCCCATCTGTTGCAAGTTCAAAAGCAGGTTTTCTGATTCTTTTGCAACCTCCCTTCACCTGTCATCCTCCATCCTGTGCCCTGGCACCTATCATCATAACAATCAACACATTCCTTCTGGCATCCACAGTTCAAACACACACTGAACTGTTCCTGGGTATACTCCTGCCAAACTGGCTTGATGTCCTCCCAGTCCTTTGACTTCATGAAGCTGCTCCCATCTCCTAATGCCTTATTATCATCATGCCTGCATGAAATATATTGAGACAAAAGATCTGTGATGACCAATAAAATTCACTCACATCCCAAACAGCACCTCTCCCTGTTCATTCTTCCAAGCTGACATTACAAACACTCTCATCCTGCATTGCCTCCACATCTCCTTCAAAAAGTGCTCCATATACACAGGTCCCATCTTACAAGTGACTTGTGCTTGTATCTTGGGAGGAGAAAGGTGATTGGACCATTCTTCAGCTGTTTCTTTTGCCTTCTCCAACTCATTGTCAGACAATTCAGCCATGACTCTCTTTACAGCTGCCTGAAAATGCTTGAACATACCAGGACCTCCTGGCTTTGCCCTGGACACATCCTCAATCCTCTTTAGTACCTCTTCCCACTTCTGCTGGTAGATCACCATCCTAGGAGTCCATCTCCTCCCATACTTTATCATGTCCTTCCTTTCCTTCTTTTTCTTGTTGTTAAACAACCAAGTCTTATATATTTGAGTATTGATGTAAGAATAAGATATTAAAATTTTGGGTTTTCAACACAACAAGGATGCATCACCTGCTTCCTCTTTTTCCATTGTGCTTGGTTGACCTTAGGAGCAAATAACCTGGCAGCCCTAGCTGTGGCAGTGAAAACTGCCTGCTTCTCCATCCTTTTTGCTGAAGTCCACTCAGGAAGATAGTCCTTCAACTCCAAAATTTCATTTTCCATAAGCTTCTGTGTCTGTGGCTGACATGCCCTCTGTCTTCCAGAAGTCAAGTGAGTGGAATAACCTGATCTTGCCATGATGAATGAGATTGCAGAATGGGCTGAGGATAAGCAGGGTGGAAGTAATAATGGCGACAAGTTAAACTTTGAGCAAAGCCTAACAGTAGGTTAATCAACCTATATTGGATGCAATGCCATTAATGGAAATGAATTTGTAATAACCCAACAGGACTACATAATATCATATTGGAATAACAACTCATTCAACCTTTCTGAGCTATGCTTTGCTTGCAACATTAGAAAATAATATGAAGATAGGTAGATGCACCCTGCTGCAAAAATCCCACAGGGTAGAAGCAAGGGATAGCAAAGGTAGGAAGACTTGGGTCAAGGTCCTGCCTGCAAGCACAAGACGACATGCCTACAGGTCCATGGCTAGCTCTCCCCCAGAATCACCAATACTTCAGCCTATTGAGGTACCACCTCCTTTGGAGGACTATCCTGACAATACTTACCAGCAAGACCAAGGCTCATTTGAGCCTTTGCAACTCCCAAAAACCATGGCAAGTTCTTGTAAAATGTTGGATTGTCATTCAAATGATAGCTAAGTATCAAAAATGCAGAGTCAGAATGACTACCTCAGGCAATGGCTGCTAAGGCAGGAATCATATCTATATCACCTCCTGGATCGACAAGCTTCACTACAAGATAGGAGATGTGTCATCTGCAACCAGGATGGGGTCTACAAATGTTAAGATTGTCTTGGGAAGCCACTCTATTGTATGGGCTGTTGCAGGAGTCAATATCATTGCAATCCTTTCCACTGGATCAGTCAATGGAACAGTGAATTCTTCAAGCAAGGTTGTCTACCTCATGTTGGACTTGTCATACACCTTGGTCATGATGGCAAACAATGTCTGGTACTCATAGATAGGTGTGATTTGTTTAAAGGAGACAAACCTGAAGACCAGCTTGAGCCTGAAGATCTACCATCTATGTCAGGACCCAGGTTCCAGCCAAAGGAAAACACCATGGTCATCATTGACAAGTCCAGAGTTCATCACCTCAAGGTTCAATGCTGTGATTGTCCAAATGCCATGAGTTCAGACATTCAAATGTTCTGACATGGATTTTTCCCTGTATCATTTAACAGGCCAAAGACTGTGTTGACATTCAGAGTGCTCAATGATTTTCTATTGGACAACCTTGAATGCTGTTACAAGAACATCCTCTTGTCAGCCCCCTTACTCTTTTCTTTCTACTTATCTTCGCCTTTGCATATGCAGACACTTTACGCCAAGCCGTGTTGTTCCATTTACTTGTCTTTGTGCACTTCCTGTTCTGGGTGATCGTCTTGTCACCAGTTATCTATTCTTGGTACAGTTATCTCTGACTCATGCATGACTCATGTACTATACTTAGCTCACTGATCCGGACACACTTATTTTTGATGTACTTGTCCTTTACTCTATAATCTGGACACATCCCTTTCTGTATTTGCCCTTCACCCTACAATCTGGACACATCCCTTTCTGTACTTACCCTTCACCCTTACAATTCATACTCAGCTTGAATCTTGTCTCAGCTCCCTATAAGTAGTCGACCTACTTACAGTAGTAGTTTCCCTAACTTAAATCTACTTAGTATTCAAATGTTCTCTTGAGCAGTACACTTAAGCAGTCTTTATCGTCTTTCTTAGTGACTAGTCATCACTAAGTCTATAAAGCGCAAGTGCCTTATCTACCAGAGGGGTAACCTCTGCTAGTACAAAGTGATCATCTAGTCCTTAAGGCTAGAACAGACTCCATGCCACAGACATCACATTTCGTGACGCACACAAGGAGAGACCATCTAAGTTCATAACAAATGCAGCACCTTGGCAATGAACTATTACAGCAAGCTCCGGCAAATGACTTCAAGCATGTTTCTACACCTTATTCCAGTAATGGTATATCTGTGTCATATACAGGACACTATTGACACAGCATGTGGCCAGGACTGATACAGAGAGCTCATGAGAGTTGCTAGACAGTGGAGGCAGTTGAAGACCATGAAATGACATGGCTTTGGCCATTGTTCCAACAACCCAAATGCAGGAGATCTTGCATTATTTTGCCCAGCATGTCCTCAGCCTGGGATTAACATATCCTTGTCAGGAGATGAATCACTTGATGAGTGAGTCTTGTTTGATATTGAAGTCACCTCAGTGATAATAAGAACTCCAAGCTGGAAATACACCCAGTCATTTGTTATAGATGGAAATTTCAAAGCCAAACACCTGCATCCCATTAAGCCATTTGGTGAAATTTGGCTTTCTGATGGGCTGGGATTCATGGTGGGAAAGGACAGGTATAAAAAGAATCTTGTGGAGGCTGCTGACACTGTGGAAAATCAAGCTGCAATAATTACTAGGCGGTCAATCAAGCAAATGCAGTTCAGCACAAGCTGGAGTCCACAGGTATTGGGGGAGTTGCCTGTGCCTGACATGGTTGCTTCATCCCTCACTCTATGGTAGATTTTCAGAAAGGTGAAAGGCAAGCCAAACACGCCATTAGATGTTCATGAGTTAACCTTGCATGATTTGCAGACAAATGAACATGGATTACACCCTTTATGAGGCTGCCCAGCACAACATGGAAGGCATTACCAGGGCTGTCACCTTCTATGATGTCAACTGTCAATATAACAAGCACTTTTGGGTTTGGGTGGATTGAAGCCAATTTCTTGAAATGGTTCTGGAATTGACCATCATTCCCAGAATCAGCTTGTGGCATGTGCATAGACATCAGGATGGCTGCTATGTCTGCTATGCATCAAATTTGATTGAAGGCATTGGCCAGATTCATGGAGAGATCATGGAGACCCTATGGGCATGTCTCAACCTGATTTCCCCAGCTGCTTGTGGAATGTCATCCCTGCATTGAAAGGAATGTCTTGATTATCAGATGAATGATTCCAATTTCTGCAAGATGATTCATATGAAAAGGACCCTTTGCTGTAAATACAAGCAGGTGAAGAATGGCATCACTGAAAGTGGAGAGGCTTTTGACAGACTCAATGAAGTAGCACTTCAAAGTTTGAATTAATTGTGCCCTCAGCACCAAGCAAAAAGGAGATTGAGCTTAGACTACTAGAGGAGGGTAATGTCTGAAATGCAGTACCTGCTCACAGATCTGTGGCAACATGGATATCAATGGGGTTGGCAATTGAAGAGGCTCAAATTGCATTGCTCATTGAGGTCTGAAGAATTGAAAGAAGAACCATGGAGAGACAGAGGTTAGACATTGCCTGGCAATGCGATTGTCTCCAAGGCCAGATAGATGGATTTACTTGGTCGGCTATTATGCATCTCAGAGAGGGATTCAATGCAGATGATGATCCTGATGACTTGAATGTAGACATTCTCAATGATCTCAATGATAACCCAGATAATTTCACTGAGACATCTGACACATGGACAAACTCCCCAGAGCTCACTGTAATCCCATTGTGTTATGACCATGCACACCAAAGGTGCACAGGAGTAAGATGGACCAAGAAGGGCTTGGCTTTAGCTCGTGCACTGCACCCCTTGCCTGAGTACATGTCCTTGATTTCAGAATGAACTAGAACAGAAGCCCAGGGTGTTCCAGAACAAGTCTGGGTTGAATAGCAGACTTGTCCGGCAGACATCCGGAGTTGGGATAGTGAAGGAGAAACTGGAGTCAAGGCTACCATTGGTGGAGTCTTGAGTAAAACAGAGGTATAGGCTGAGAACAGAGGTATGGCTACTCCCAGACAAAGTCCGGAGTAGAAGAGTAATGAAGGTAGGCTACCTGGAGGTAGAGGCGGAGATGTAGTTTCTGGAACGTAAGTTTAGGAACTCGGAGGGTGTAACTAAGATTATTCAACCAGAGGTAATGACTGTGGGTAACAAGAGTCCTATCTGGCACAGAGTGCAGAATAGGTGGTACAATGGAGGTGGGTCACCCTATGAGTAGATGAAGAGAAAGTCAAAGGAGAGTAATCCTTAAGACTCCAGAGTGGGAGTGGACATGGAGGTCCAATCTAGGAGATGACAGAGGAAAATAGGACCCATAGGGTACAATAATATTCGAACTGAAGATCTACTAAGTTTTACAGGGGGTTTATATACTGTAAGTAAGTAGTGTCAGGATGAGTAAGGAAAGGACCAGAGCTAGGAGCGGAGCACATGGAGGAGTGGAAAAGCTATGTATGTGACATATGGAAAGATAGATAATAGACAGAGTGAAACAATCAAAATGAACTTGGATATGAATAGGGAATGGATCAGATGAATAAGACAGAATATACATAGCCAATAACCAGAGAGATAGGGGTTTTCTATATTTAGACATGGGTGGAGCTTGTGAATCAGGGTGGGAAGCTAAAGTGAAGATGACTGGAAGTGGAGGCACAGCCTGAGTGTAATTGTACAGAATAATGAAGGGAGAGCTGGAAATGGTAATGATTGTAGGATAGGGGTTGCAGAGGCAGATGATGCATGCAATGGGTGAAGACCTGTATGGTTGGTGGAGTATGGAGATTAGATAGAGCCAGAGCAGACAGAGATTAGATGATCTGTAGGACCGGATAGCTAGAGATGGGTAAGGTGGAGTATGGAGGTATTGAGGGGTAAAGGGGAGTGGTATAATGTCCATTGGTTCCGGCAGAGGTAGTACCAGTCTACAGGAGGTTCTGGAGGTTCAAAGGATTGGAATAGGGGCAGGTACAGTGGCTCAAAAAACTGTCCGCATGTTTGCGCTATTTTGACTGTTTACATCATTGTACAAGAATGGATAGGTATTCCCAGGACATCCTGCCATGGCCTGGGAGTACTACATCAGGGCTTCAAAATGAGCCCTTACCCGTGGGAATTGGTGGTCATATGGTGGCACTATGTGGTTTGCAAAACGATGACTCATGTGGACAGTTTTTTGACTCAGATATTTTATATAGGAAATCAGGTATTCTAGTACTTTGTGTGGCCTCCCTTGGCCTTGATTACTGCCTCTATCCTTCTAGGCATACTTTCAATCAACTTCTGACAGTCCTCTGCTGTAATCTGTCCCCACTCTACCACCACTCTCTCCCATAACTCCCATACTCCTTTAGGGGGGTGTTCATAGGCTATAAGCTTCTTTTTGAGTATTCCCCAGAGGTGTTCAATGACATTGACATCAGGGGACTGTGCTGGCCAGTCAAGGAGATGAATATTATGTTCTTCAAACCATTCTCTGGCTCTCCTGGATGTATGCTTGGGATCATTATCCTGTTGGAAAATGATATCTTCTTCATCAATTCCTGATTCTGCCATGCTAGGCAGCAAGTGGTGGTTGAGAATGTCCACATACTGCTCAGCATCCATCCTCCCCTCAACCTCTGCAAGCATTCCTACACCATTCCACCCCATACACCCCCATACCATCAGAGAACCTCCTCTTCTTCTTTGTTACAGCCTTGAGGTTGGCTGCCTTGAGAACATTTCTCACAGTTTGTGAAGATACAGGGGTAGTGATGATGGAATTGATGTGATGAGTGACTTGGACAGCATTGTCAGCCTTTCCTGTAGTAATATGCTGAATAATGGCCCTCCTATCAGTAGAGGTGAGTTTGGATGGACGACCTCCACTAGAGTTTTCTTTGTCTGGGTGACATTCTTTGGTGAGCTTGGCCACAGTAGACTTGCATACACCAGTTCTAGATGCTATTTGACGAGCAGAGAGGCCAGCAGTAGAGAGAGAGAGGATGTTATCCCTTTGAGCAGAGGAGATGGCTTTCATGGTGATTATGACTATCATACATGAGACTCCCTTCATTATATAGTGAGAGATAGGTTTAATAATGCCATAATGACACCACATTATAATTTATTTAATAATGGTATGACTTTATGGTGTCATAACCATTAATTTATATAGTTTCAATCTAGCCTCAAAAAACTGTCCACATGAGTCATCATTTTGCAAACCTCATAGTGCCACCATATGACCACCAATTCCCACGGGTGAGGGCTCATTTTGAAGCCCTGATGTAGTACTCCCAGGCCATGGCAGGATGTCCTGGGAATACCTATCCATTCTTGTACAATGATGTAAACAGTCAAAATAGCACAAACATGTGGACAGTTTTTTGAGCCACTGTATACAGGTCACCTAATCTACATAATATCCCATATAAGCAGGAGATAATATTTCCGATGGAGACAGGTGGGCCCATCTATGCCAATTTTATACTTATACTTGACAATGACAGATGGGCCAGATGGAATATTATGACCGATGGAGATGGGTGGGCCCATCTGGGTAATATGTAGAGGAGGATAGACATATATTATAGACAGCTGGGCTAAAGAGAGATGTAAGGCAAATATTATTATATAGATAGATGGGCTGAGGAAGTGAGGGTATATTACATAGACAGGCAGGCCATGATTGCAGTGACATATTTATTATATAGATGGGTGGGCCGAAGTGGGGTATATTGCATAGATGGGTGGGCTGACAGAGGGGGATATTACATAGATGGGTGGGCCAACATAGGGGGATGTTATATAGACAGGTGGGCCCACATATGTATCATATAGACATATGGGCCAAGGTATTGGTATACTATATGAACATATAGGCTGAGGTAGTGATATATATTATATTGAAGGGTGGGCCAAGGTAGTTGTTATCACATACCTGGGTGGACACAGATAAATGAGTGCAATAAACATAACTGGCCTTAGATACTGTAGTTGGATAACAAACAAATCAGTTTGCTGATGTAGGCACCAGAGAATTCAAGACATGGAGTACATACCCACTATATGAGGGCATATACCTACCATCAACCACCAAAACCTGAAAGCCTAAATACACCATGTCTGACATTCACTAATCACTGAGTACCAAGTACTGAGTATAGAGTACCAAGTGCCGAGTGCTGAAACCTGAAACTTGAAACTTGAAACTTGAAACTTGAAACTTGAAACTTGAAACTTGAAACTCATACATTTTTACAAGTTTTGAGTCTTGAGTCTTGAATCACCAAGTACCAAGTGCCAAGTACCGAGTGCTGAAGCCCCAAACTCAAAACTCATACATTTTTATGAGTTTTGAGTCTCAAGTTAAGAAAATACAAATTTAAGATGATATACATCTTTACAATGTCTCGCACCAAACGTGTTTAGTAGCGAGAACATGGTTTTTTTAAAATTTATATCTTCATTTCCCATATCATTCCTTATGCCCCATTTCATTTGTTTCCCTTCCTTTCCCTTAATTTTTCAATTTTCAAGTGATTTTCAACAGTATTATGGCATCCTGCATTCAACACGGTTGATTCACCTTTCCCCCATTCACACACTTCCAATGCTCTCCTATATTCACCCACTACTATCTCAGACATCCTTAGCATCAGCCAGACCATGCCAAATTGTACCAATATGTCGAAAACCACATCTTTATTCATCCTGTCCTCATCTCCCTACTATTTCCAATCCTCTTCAGCAGCTTATACTTGTCAAACCATCCAAACCATTATCCACTTGCACCTCACCTCCATGATCACTGTGGACACCATGCCATTCCATCCTCACACTCACCAGAGATTGCAAACAACCAAGTCCCTATGCAGATGACCAATCCCTTTATTATGTTGGGGAAGCGTCTCATAGACTGTATATATCCCATGATCTCTGCATGTTGACATTCTGCACCAACAACCACATGGCATCTCTGCAGCAGAGCATTCGGATCATCACACCATCATGGCATCATAGCATCATCTCTTCATTCCATTCTCCACTGCCCATATGCTGCATCATTGCTGCATCACAGCTCTTGCATCATCACTGCACAGCACTTTGTCATGCTTGCATAGCAATTGGTCATGGTGACTCAGGTCATGAGTCATGGTTTGTAATGGTCACAGCCCTGCTTTATCATCGCTTTTTCATTCTCTGACTCATTCTGCATAGGATTTGTTCTATTTTTCGAAATTGCTCAGTCATTACCCCTGAAGCGCAGCACATTCATTCCATTCCCCCCTTTCATTGCCCTCTTCATTGCCCTACTCATTGCCTGGAGTGTTGCTTTGTATACACAGATGTACACAGACATTCTACTCTATATAAACCCTGTACTTTAGCTACAGAGAAATCAACTTATCCAGTTCACCATTTCATGTCCAGTTCTCTCTGAAGCCTCAGTTGGCTTCACATTTTTTCATCCTTCCACATCTTCTTGGACCTTGTTCACCTGGAACACTGTCCCACTGCTATTCTATCCATTCAGTCCAGTTCATCATCTTTGCTGCCCTCTTTCTTCATCCTCCAACACAGCTAGGTCACTCTAGACTTAGTTGTGCTCATCTATCATCTATCCTCCAAGTTAAACCCCTCACACTCAAAGTGTGTGGTGCACTACCAAGGGTCAAGCCACCCAAATTGAACAACTACTGTGCCCAGTGCTTCTCAGCATAAGGACCACTGAGCAGTAGCATTGCTAGGTTTGTTGTTTTGTTGTGATTTACAACTGATCAGCAATGAAGATCGACACCAGCTCTATCTAATCTCTGTACTCCACCAGCCATACAGGTCTCCACCCATCACATGCATCATCTGCCTCTGCAACCCCTATCTTACAGTCATTACCATTTCCAGCTCTCCCTTTATTATTTCATACAATTACACTCAGGCTGTGTCTCCACTTCTGGTCATCTTCACTTTAGTCTCACACCCTAATTCACAAAGTTCTGCCCACTTCTAAATATAGAAAACCCCTATCTCTCTGGTTATTGGTTATGTATATTCTGTCTTATTCATCTGATCCATTCCTCGTTCATATCCAAGTTCATTTTGATTGTTCTGTTCCATCTAATTATCTAACTTTTCATATGTCACATACATAGCCCTTCCACTCCTCCATGTGCTCCGCTTCTAGCTCTGGTCTCTTCCTTACTCATCCTGACACTACTTACTTACTGTATATAAGCCCTCTGTAAAACTTAGTAGATCCTTAGTTCAAATATTATCATACCCTATGGGTCCTATTTCCCTCTGTCATCTACTGGACTGGATCCCCATGTCCGCTCCTACTCTAGAGTCTTAAGGGATTACTCTCCTTGTGACTTTCCCTCCATTACTCATAGGGTGACCCACCTCTGTTGTACCACCTATTCTGGACTCCATGCTGGATAGGACTCTCGCTACCCACAGTCATTACCTCCAGTTGAATAATCTTAGTCACTCTCTCTGAGTTTCCAGACTTACATCCCAGAAACTGCATCTCTGTCTCTACCTCCAGGTAGTCTACCCTCGTTCCTCTTCTACTCCAGACTTTGTCTGGGAGTAGCCATACCTCTGTTCTCAGCTTGTACCTCTGTTTTACTCAATTCTCTATCAATGGTAGTCTTGACTCCAGTTTCTCCTTCACTATCCCAACTCTGGATGTCTGCTGGACAAGTCTGTTTATTCAACCCGGACTTGTTCTGGAACACCCCAGACTTCCATTCTAGTCTGTCTAAAATCAAGGGCACATACTCAGGCAAGGGGTGCAGCACATGAGCTGAAGTCAAGCCCTTCTTGGTCCATCCTACTCCTGTGCACCTTCAGCGTGCATGGTTGTAACACTGTTGCGATAAGGTATGTGTCTCTACCAATACATCAGTTGAGTGACATCGCTAATTCCTATATAGATGACTTTATTCATTTTTCCTGGCAATTGATGCAAATTTCAGACTCAAGTACCATCTGGTCTCCACTGATGTCAAAGACCCTGGCCTTACTCATGGGTGGACATACTTTGTGGAAGAATGCAGGTATACATAAGTCATATCTCAAGGAAAATTCTGCAGTCACCCAAGAGGTATGTTTTCTTTGCATTGTCTGCTGAGTTACCATCTCATAGGTATCAGCGCAGTGTGTGTGTAAGCCATAACACTGTCAACTTGGTAGATACCAAGTCTTCAAAAGGTCTGGCAGCAACTGGAGTCAGGGCGGTGTTGATCTTCGTTGTTGGCCTGCTGAAAACCTCAACAAAAACAACAAAACCAAAACAATGCTACTGCTCAGCGGTCCCTGTGCTTAGAAGCACTAGGTACAGTAGTTGTTCAATTTGGATGGCCTGATCCTGATAGTGCACCAAACACTTTGAGTGTTGAAGGGTTTGGGTGTGGGGAAGGTGGTGAATGATGAGCACAACTAAGTCTGCAGTGACCTAGCTGTGTTGGAGGGCGAAGAAAGCATAGACCAACTGCACATGTGGCAGCTGAATGGAATACTGAGCTTGACAAGATGTAAGACAGTGACAAAGTTCCAGGTGAACAATGTCA
This sequence comes from Suillus lakei, assembly GCA_016628065.1. Lineage (NCBI taxonomy): Eukaryota > Fungi > Basidiomycota > Agaricomycetes > Boletales > Suillaceae > Suillus > Suillus lakei. The sequence goes on along the minus strand of JABBWA010000024.1, from coordinate 160,242 downwards.
AAGACAATGATGACGACTGAAGACTTGAAAAATGTGAAGCCTATCTGAGGCTTCAAAGACTGGACTGAAATGTGGACTGTGAACTCATGTAGTTATTTTTCTAGCTAAAGTACAGGGGTTTATATACTGTTCAGAATCTGTGTATACTTGCGTGTGCAAAGCAGCACTCCAGGCATATGAGTAAGACAATATAAAAATGATGAGTAAGAAGGAGTGTGTGTGTGTAATGAGAAATGAGTCATATAGGAAGGGGATTATGAATCAAGGGGAAAAACCATGATGAACCAGGACTACATGACCAATGATGATGACTCTTCCTCAGTGGCATTACCAAGTGCTCTATAGGCATGACTAAGTGCTGTGCAGTGGCTGCGCAGTGATGACATAAGCGATTTTACTAAGTGGTGGCTGTGTGTTGCGGCTGTGCAATGAGCGACTCATCTGATGTGGCTGTGCAATGCAGCTGTGTAGGATGATGGTAGAGGTGTATAATGCTCTGATGTACTGATGATCCAATGCTCCAATGCTCCAATGCAGGGATGGCATGTGGTTGTTGGTGCAGAAGTCGACGAATGGGATATATACAGTCTGTAAGACCATTGGGGTTGATCATCTGCATCTGCATGGTGATAGATTGACTTGGTTGTTTGCAATCTCTTCGGATGGAATGGAATGGTGTGTGCGTCCATGGTTGTGGTGGTGAGAAGTGAGTGGATAATGACTAGAATGGTTTGACAAGTATAAGTTGCTGAAGAGGATTGCCAGTGGAAATGGTAAGGGGATAAAAGCAAGATGAATAAGGGTGCGGTTTTTGAAGTGTTTGTGCAACATGGCAAGGTCTGGCTGAACATTGAGGTCATCTGAGAGTGTGATGGTTGAAGATGGGAGAGTGTTGGAAGTGTGTGAATGAGGGGGAAGTGAATTGACCTTGTTGAACGTGGCATGCTGTAATAATGCAGAATGCCATAATACTGTTGAAAATCGCAAAATTAAGGGAGAAGAAGGGAATTGAAAGAAGAGGAACATAAGGAGTGATATGGGGAATAGTGTTCTACATAAAAAGCCATGTTCTCACTACCAAACACATTTGGTGTGTGACAGCAGTGGACTGCACTCAACACGAGTTCAAGCTTACAAATGGCATTGGTGATCTCCAGAAAGGAGAAAAGTGCAATATTCCACATGCTCACTTTGATCATACACTCACACTACCAACAGATACCTCAATATGGATTATCTCATCTTTTCTTTGCTCACTCATTTCTCAATGCTCTCCACCATCAACTTCTCTTATGATGTTGCATGCCAATGGCACATGAAGCTATGGACTCTACCCAAACACCTTCATTTTAGCCACATCAACAAGATCATCCATTTCTTCATCCCTAAGTTTCATCTCACAGCTCATATTCCTGCCTGCCAGATGGCATTTTCGTTCAATTGGACACCTCATGTTGGTCACACAGATGGCAAAGCACCTGAACATGGATGGGCTAACATCAACTGCATTGCTAGTAGCACCAAAGAAATGAGACCTGAGTCACACTGAGACATGCTGGATGACCATTTTGGAGATTGGAATTGGAAGAAAATTACTGTGTTTGGTACGTGTTTTACATATTGTACTGCTATGCTGTATCTGATGGATCATAATAATGCCTCCAGGCTGAATTCTTTTTCACAGAATTACCAAAGCCATGAAGGTGGAGTGGGAGCATCACACAGCATTAAAGGAACTTCAGGAGTCAGTGGCCTCATCTGAGTTAGGCCGAACATCACTTGCTATATGGGAAAAAGAGATTACCACCTCAGAGAATGATCACACTCAGCAGAACCTGTTCAAAAGTCAATGCAATGGTATGCATGATTGGTGTTCAATCATTCATTTTTATTTACATGATAGACAGAGATGACACAGGCAGTGGTTCGCCTCGAACTTGCATGGCAAGACACCAAGGACATAGAGGATGGCCTTTCAGCGTCCCTTCATGTGGAAGTCACACTGAGCATCTTGATCAGCACAGGTATCAACCTTGAGCATGTGCAGTAAGTGTCCTTTGTCCAACTCACTCAATCTTTCCACTGATGATCATCATGATGTTCAGACATCATCTTCATGCAAACATCACAAGCCTTGGCCAACATTCGACAGATAATCAACACCAGCTCATTCAGTTCAAAGGACAACACATCTACAGTCAAGGTGCCACCACTCAAGCATGCCAAACAATCCAAACAGTCGAAAATCACCTGATCCTTAGTCATGCCAAGTACACTCATGCTTATTGGGCTTTAATGGCTCTCTCTCACCAAGTCAGCTATCCTGGATGGGATATCAACTTTAAACTGTTGAAGAAGGCCCACCTTTGACCAATGGGTGATTTTGGAGGACAATCTCAAGGAACAGCCATAATGTTGTGGATTTGGTGGAATCACAGAATTGCCACTGGTGATAACGAGAGCCTGCAAGAGTGTACATGTTGTAGTGCTACCTCCTTGTCCAAAATCTTACTTAAATATTTCAGCACTTTGAATTGAATGGTGCAAAGCTTGTGCACATCACCACAGGTGGGTGGAGGAAATCCAGTTGTTATTGGAAGAAATGCACCATGTACTAGCATTTCTAGCCTGGCATGTGGTATGGTGGCAGACACAGGGACCCTTGCATGCCATAGACTGGCCTGAAGATGCTGAGGGCTTGCTTGCATACACAAAACAGCAAGCAGCAATTCGCTGTGGTCTGCATGCAAAGTTCACAGAGAAGTAGAAGAATGTTGGGGATATTGTTGAAGCAGGCATGGGGGATGACATGACTCCTGATGAAGGTCCAACTCTCAATACTCCTCCATGTGATTTTGATGATGTAGACTGATGTACCTAGTTAGAAGTTTAATGAATATTTGCCCCACTCTGTTACGAACTTAGATGGTCTCTCCTTGTGCACGTCGCAAAATGTGACGTCTGTGGCATGGAGTCTGTTTTAGCCTCAAGGACTAGATGATCACTGTGTACTAGCAGAGGTTACCCCTCTGGTAGATAAGGCACTTGCGCTTTATAGACTTAGTGACAACTAGTCACTAAGAAAGACGATAAAGACTGCTTAAGCGTACTGCTCAAGAGAACGTTTGAATACTAAGTAGATTCAAGTTAGGGAAACTACTACTGTAAGTAGGTCGACTACTTATAGGGAGCTGAGACAAGATTCAAGCTGAGTACAAATTGTAAGGGTGAAGGGTAAGTACAGAAAGGGATGTGTCCAGATCGTAGGGTGAAGGGCAAGTGCATCAGAGATAAGCGTGTCCGGATCGGTGAGCTAAGTATAGTACATGAGTCACGCATGAGTCAGAGATAACCATACCAAGAATAGATAACTGGTGACAAGATGATCACCCAGAACAGGAAGTGCACAAAGACAAGTAAATGGAACAGTGTGGTGTCAATCTTTGTTGTTGGCCTGCTGAAAACCTCAACAAAAACAACAAAACCAAAACAACACTACTGCTCAGCGGTCCCTGTGCTTAGAAGCGCTAGGTACAGTAGTTGTTCAATTTGGGTGGCCTGATCCTGATAGTGCGCCAAACACTTCGAGTGTTGAAGGGTTTGGGTGTGTGAAAGGTGGTGAATGATGAGCACAACTAAGTCTGCGATTACCTAGCCATGTTGGAGGGTGAAGAAAGCGTAGACCAACTGCACACATGGCAGCTGAACGGAATAGTGCTGAGCTTGACGAGATGTAAGACAGTGACAAAGTTCCAGGTGAACAATGTCAAAGACGATGACGACAACTGAAGACTTAAAAAACATGAAGCCTATCTGAGGCTTCAAAGACTAGACTGAAATGTGGACTGTGAACTCATGTAGTTATTTTTCTAGCTAAAGTACAGGGGTTTATATACTGTTCAGAATCTGTGTATACTTGCTCGTGCAAAGCAGCACTCCAGGCATATGAGTAAGACAATATAAAAATGATGAGTAAGAAGGAGTGTGTGTGTGTAATGAGAAATGAGTCATATAGGAAGGGGATTATGAATCAAGGGGAAAAACCATGACGAACCAGGACTGCATGACCAATGATGCTTACTCTTCCTCAGTGGCATTACCAAGCACTCTGTAGGCATGACTAAGTGCTGTGCGGTGGCTGTGCCATAATGACATAAGCATTTTTACTAAGCGGTGGCTGTGCATTGCAGCTGTGTAATGAGCGACTCATTCGATGTGGCTGTGCAGTGTGGCTGTGCAATGCAGCTGTGTAGGATGATGGTAGAGGTGTATGATGCTCTGATGCGCTGATGATCAAATGTTCCAATGCTCTAATGCTCCAACGCTCTAGGGATGGCATGTGGTTGTTGGTGCAGGAGTAGACATGCAGTGATCATGGGATATATACAGTCTGTAAGACCATTCCCCAGCATGATAAGGGGTTGATCATCTGCATCTGCATGGTGATAGATTGACTGGATGAGCGGTGAGGATGGAATGGAATGGTGTGTGCATCCATGGTCGTGGTGGTGAGAAGTGAGTGGATAATGACTGGAATGGTTTGACGAATATAAGTTGCTGAAGAGGATTGCCAGGGGAAATGGTAAGGGGATAAAATCAAGATGAATAAGGGTGTGGTTTTGAAGTAGTTTGTGCAACATGGCAAGGTCTGGCTGAACATTGAGGTCGTCTGAGAGCATGATGGTTGAAGATGGGAGAGCATTGGAAGTGTGTGAATGAGGGGAAAGTGAATTGACCTTGTTGAATGTGGTATGCCATAATAATGCGGAATGCCGTAATATTGTTGAAAATCACTTGAAATCGCAAAATTAAGGGAGAAGAAGGGAATTGAAAGAACAGGAACATAAGGAGTGATATGGGGGAATGGTGTTCTACATAAAAAGCCATGTTCTCACTACCAAACACGTTTGGTGTGTGACAGCAGGCTTGGCAGTAAAGTGTCTGCATGTGCAAAGGCGAAGATAAGTAGAAAGAAAAGAGTAAGGGGGCCGACAAGAGGATGTTCTTGTAACACACTCTGCTCAAATCAAGATTGGTGGACATTTTCTGGTCATAGCCACAGCAAGGAAGATCCTTGTTCGGATCTGTAGTGGCTTGGAAGACATTAGTAAGTGTTTGACAGGCTCACATAATCCTGTTCTGGTGGATGGCACTGAAAACAGAATGATGCACACCATGACAATTATCCAATATTGATATATCACTGAATGGTTAAGCTGGCCACTGGATGTATTGGATTTTTGGGCTAATGAGCCAGTATGATATATCCACCCTATTTAATGTAGTGGGGTAGTCTACCCTCATTCCTCTTCTACTCTGGACTTTGTCTGGGAGTAGCCATACCTCTATTCTCTGTGTAATACCTATGTTAACTCAAGACTCTACCAATGGTAGTCTCAACTCCAGTTTCTCCTTCACAATCCCTACTCTGGATGTCCACTGGACAAGTCTGCCATTCAACCTGGACTTGCTCTGGAACACCCTGGACTTCCATTCTAGTCAGTATGAAATTAAAGGCATGTACTCAGGCAAGGGGCACAGTGCACAAGCTGAAGCCAAGCCCTTCTTGGTCCATCCTACTCCTGTGCACCTTTGGCGTGCATGGTCGTAACAGTAACACATAGTCCTTTTTTCAGTGACAATGGCTTCAAAAATCCAGAATGCAGTGCAACTTGTTAGCATGACAAGTGTAACATGTTTGTACTAAAAACATGACCAAACATATCAGCAAAGTAGTTTGGTTGTCTAAACCATTATGCAATTGACTGTAAATTGCATGCTTTGCAAATCCTAAGTGTCATTTGAATGTCTGACTTCATGCCAATGTGCACCAAGTCAGCTCTGTTTCTCTTAGTCTTAGCTGAATTTTGTCAAACTTTAGTGACATTATTTTTATTGAGTCCCCCAATTAGAATTCTAGATAAAATTTGACTTTTGCCTACACCTTTTACTCAATTTCTTTGCAGAACAACAGTGTTGTGCACCCAAAGATTCGAATTCCCAGTTTAAAAGTTAATTATCATAATATTCCGGTATAAATGCATGATTATGGTTTCCAAGGAAGCCTGCTCTGCACGACACTTGCAAAGACCTATATAGAACCTCCTTCACCGGTAAGATCATTCGTCCCCTCAAAACATTGGATCAAATCCTTGACACTACCACCGCTACTCCGTCTTGCCTGGTAGTCACCTGCGAATACGCGCTGGACAGGCTCTGGCGATATGTGACGGAGCTCTACGAGGCGTTTTGGCTTGTTTCTGCGCAGTTGTACACGCTTCTGTAGAGGTGTGGTATGGTGAAGATTTACAAAATCCTTGTGCGGTTTCTGCTGCTCCGAAAGTTTCCGCGCTGGTGTCATAATGGGTTTGCGACGGTCTATGATATCTGTGGGCGGAGGAGGTAAGGGAGGACAGTTGGTATGGTCGTCAGGTTTGATATGTACACGGCGTGGAAGAAATGATGCCCATGTTGGAAGCCTGAAAAAGAAACCTGTCTTTTCCGCTAGATGATTTGGTGGTACAATGGTCGGTTGAGACCTAGATAATGTAGATATAGGAACGTTCGTTGCGTCAATAGCACTGGCTTCGTTGAAGAAATCGCGGTACCGCGGTGTGCGCGAGACCGGCGTAGAGGTGAGATTTGCCAGCGTGGACACATCCGGAGATACGAAGCTGGAAAAAGATAGTGTTGAGAGATCGGCTCGCGCAGCCCGCTTTTTGACGAGCACGTCTACTCTTGCTAACAAGTTCTCCCTAAGTATGTGTCAGTTCATTTAGGACAGCGAAACTATGAGGAAGTACAAACCAACTCCAAGGGGGACCCAGCCCCGTCACAATATCGTGACCTCCAACAAGACATTGAAATCGCATCACCACCGCCTCCCTATTGACCTGCTTCGGCGCCGTGACAACTCCGTTGACATGGCACTCCTCAAAAAAACATTTATCCAAAAGTCTCCAGTCTTCACGCTTCCATTCGCCCGCCTTGGGCCTATACCGAGGTTGGGTGTATGTTGCACTCGAATGACGAGACGTTTGCTCTCCAGTGTGGTCAGTACTGACCCGAAGGGGCAGTTTTACAGGTGTATGTTGCTCAATGAAGGTAACGTCCTGCATGATATCTTCGACATCGCACCACGGCGTCGCATCTCCCCTGTGGATCGCACGCCGGCTCTGTATCGAGCTGCGGTGTTTCCCGACGCCTGCATCAAGGAACGTTGTACGCGACTTGCGGGCAGCAGCGCGCTTGGAAGAAGCCGGTACGCAGTCGTAGTCATGCTGAGTAGGTCAAAAAAACATCAGCCTGTGGAGATCGAAGAGAAAGATACATACTAATTTCAAAATCGCGGCGGCTCTTGCTGCAGCCTTTGGATCGCTACCTGTGATGCGCACCACATTGCTTTCAACGTCCACATCCGAATCGTCACTCTCTTCTACCCCGACATGAAAATCACTGGTTGGCGGATCACTGGATAGATCCTCCGACGCAGGTGGCACCTCCACGATGTCCTCGAACACGCTCTCGATATCCAATGCATCCAAGATATTTCCTTCCATGCCCTCATTCTCGCTTTCCGCAACTTCCATATCCTCTGGATCAGGCAAGCTCCTGTCCAGTCGTGCCTCGTACGGAAATGGGCTGACTGGCCGACCCCACTCCTCCATGCGTGCCTTTGTCCCACTCGTTGGCGGGTCCGCCTTCGTGGGCACTTGAAACATCTTGAAACGCCCTGTGTACTCACCCTCGCCTTCTGAGTCGGTGTCCGTCCACTCGCCTGACTGGGTGTCCCGAGCATTGGTGTGTCTACGCGGTGACGAGCTTGAGAAGACAGGGGTCAATCTAGACCTGGCGGTTGACCCTACACGTCTTGCACTCAACAAAAGCGGATCCTCGGTTGGGCTGGGAGGTCTCATTGCACTCAAGTCGATCTCCGGTGGCTCCCTCTTTACACTGGTCTGCCTCGATCCATTCCTCCGCGGCGGACGTGATGGCTGTTCACGCATAAGCAATCATGCACGTGTTATACTTCAAAACACTTACTGTCGCACTCTTTCTCGGACTCTTCAGCATCCCTCTAATAGTAAGTTTCACATTCGACGCGGTCTGGAGTGGTTTGTCTAAGATCTACACGGTTCGCATCGCACGTGACTATACCGAGTTTGTTGATTACGTCACATCTACCACACTTACTCAGGCACGGCCGCACGGTGCAGGCATCGAAGAGTTTGAGGACTACTAAGTAACTAAGTAGTAGGACTGTTTCAGAGTAGATTATGTGGTCATAAAAGTCATCTGTATCGTGAGAGGTCGTAAACTGTCATCTAAAGGGCTACAGACGGACAGAAGTTGGAAATCAAAGCTGAAAGCGATCTCGGCGAAGACTAACGGGAGACAACGCTTTCGCTCTGCCCTCTCATTCGGCCACTGAAGTCTCCCGACTGGAATGAACGTTTCACGCCTAGTGATAAATCGTCATTTGCACGAGAGAAAAAGTCATCCTCGCCCTCGTATGGAGAAGTTCCCGAATTTATCTGTGCCACGACATTCGACGAGCCAAACGTTAGATTGTGGGGACGGTCTTTCATGAGTCTAGAAGACTCACCCATTGCTTGAGAACATCTGCCACACGACTCGCTTCCTCGACGTTAAAGGTCACATCGGTCCCCTTCTCGGCATGGAGCCGCATGAGCTCACTCAGCGACCTGCTTTTCCTACTACCGTTTGATACAGGTGTGCTGCAGTCGTCCTGCACCTTCTCCCCCGGAAACAGCACAGAATTTCGTGGTACTTGCGTCTGAGGCACGATAATATCACTTTCTGACCGGTCCCAGTCCTCGTTCAAGTTCAGCGAGGGGCTGCTCATCGTGAAACTCTCCTTTGATGACATAGTTTAATTATAGCCCAAGTTCTTGGTGGCACGGCCGGGAGGCGGGGGTAGACGAAGTAGGAGGGATTGTGGTGATAATGTTGAAGCCAGTCAAAAGCCAGTTACTCCTTCGACCACATCCTTTCTGGGACAAGTCTTGATGCGGAGTTGTCCGGTCTGAGCGACAATAGAGTACTCGGTTACCGTAATACTTATCATTTAATAGGGAAGCTCAAAGTTGAACGTTCGAACGCCCAATGCCCAAGCTTATCTCATCATGCAGGTTCAAGTGGCTTTACTTCTATTTATTCTAGGTATACTCATTTCGGTCACGAGGTTGGGCGTTGGACGTTGGGCGTTGGACTGGGCGTCGGGCGTTGGACTGGGCGTTGGGCGTTGGACTTGGGTGTTGAGTGTTGGGTGTTGAGTGTTGGGCGTTGGGCTTTGAGTGTTGGGCGTTGGGCGTTGGGTGTTCAACTCTGAGCTCCCCTATTTGAACTCATCAAGGTCAAATGACAAGAACCTGCCTCTTCAATAATATTGCGGTCCCCCCGTCAGTGTTACGTCAAGGTCGCGTCAAACATGCCCATTGCCCATAGGTTTATGCCGCATCGAGGCACGGGTGCCGCGTGAAGGTATTATGTTCATGGTCAGCCATGTCAGCACTGCAAACCTAAAAATAGACACTCTTCTTTGTTCTCATCGTTGAGTTAATCGATAGTTGTATTTCTGATTTCCTGGATCCCAACCTTGCTCCACTTGTACCTGTGTATTATGTGGTCAATTCTCACTTGGCTCCCAACGCTTTCGCTCGAACTTCAGACCCGTTGGCTATCCCTCACAATCCGCGCCTCCCCGAGATTAAAAGAGATATCGGCATTGTGAGTACTGCGATTTAAATTGGCCATGGGTACCGAGTGGCGACACCTGACTGTTCGCTTCCCAACTCTTACATCTACCCATGGCTCCAGAGGATGTTGACTCCCAGCGGCCGCAATCAGAAACGAAGGCAGATGGCTCACTCGAAGTCGAAGTTACTGATGAGGTAGATTTCATCGCTTATTATGAGCAGGCTACTGGCCGTTTGGTAGTTGACCCCGAGTATGTGGCTATTGGTCGCTATTCGGAGTCCACTGTTACTCATCGTAACTTACTAGACAGGCGAAGATCGAGTTTGGGGAGACAATGGCCTCCAGGCTCAAGCTCAGCCCTGATGGGTTGAAGGTTCTCTGGCCTCAACCCGCCAACGACCCGAACGACCCCCAAAACGCTCGTTATTTGTCACTATCATGTCCCATTCACTAACACTGCCATTCGTTCGTAGTGGTCCGATTTTCGCAAGACTATGCACTTGATCATCATCACAATGTCTGCAGTGGTACCTGACTTCGATTCCGGAATTGGTATGCATTTTGCCCTCGATATCCATATTCGTGTCATTTTGAGATACTTTTATTGGCAGGAATCGCGTCGATATTTGGGCTCGCTCAAACTTATGACACCACTTCAGGTGTCATCAACGATCTAACATCAAAGTGCGTAATGCATCGTCCGTTATTCACATTCAATAACAACACGTTGAAGCTGGAGCATCTTCCTTCTGGGTGAGATCAAACAATTACATGGGAATAGCCTCTTCTCATCGGTAGACCAGGTTGGGGAGGCATCTTTTGGGTCATGCTCATGAGACGCTATGGTCGGTTACCAGTTCTCTTGTGGAGTCAGGTATTTATTTCCTGTAATTTGGCCCATATGAACCCTGAATCTTTGAGCGCAGCTTTTTGCGCTTGCATTCTTGGTTGGCGCTACATTGGCACCAAATCTAGCCACCTTTGCAGGTATATGCGCGATATTTTGGGATTTATCAGACAATATTAACTGTTGATTAAGGGATGCGTTGTCTGACTGCATTCTTTGGGTAAGTCATTGTGTTGTTCATGCCTGCATTAAGCCGACTACAATTTCAGAACGTGTCCCCAGGTGACAGTATGATTAGCAGCAATTCTCGTGATAGTTCCAACATTTACCAACTTGCAAGGGTCTTTATGTCGTGACAGATATCTTCCCCTTCCATCTTCAAGCACGGAAGTTGAACATCTGGACTGCCGGTTTTGTTATGTCAGAAGATGAATTTCTTTTGTGGGAGACATTTCTCACTATCTCATAGATCGCCTTTCCTATCACCTTTTGTATTCGGCTTTCTTGTTGCGCGTGTGAGGTACGTCTAATGTGGTCTTGATTCAGAATATGTATTGATCACCAGATAGCTGGAGGTGGGCCTATGGCATCGGATCTATCTATAGTGCCATCGTGTTATTTCTTATCGCGTTTTTCATGGAAGAAACGTACGTTTTGATACCCGGTTTCTCCTGGGGACAATACCGTTGACTTTACTGAACCAGGATGTATGATCGCCGCCTTGTATCGAAGACACCGCAAACTTCTACGGGACTGCGATATCGATTTGAAACTTTGATTGGCGTCACTGGGTACAATATGGCGAAATATAGACCACGATGGCCAGAGGTTCTATTGGCATCTTTGGATGTCGCTTGGCGTCCCCAGTTTTTCTTCGTAGTTCTATTTGAGGTGAAATAAATTGAATTGCTGACCATACATCTGCTGACTTTTTCGATAGGCATTTGTTTTCGGGTTCTCGATTGGTGTGAACGTGAGCGCTTCCGGTTCGACCTGGAGCAATAGACTTAGCAACTTTTGTAGACGACAAATGTTGTCTTCATGGGGTCTCCTCCTCCCGTCGGATTTGGCTTCAGCCAATATGCTGTAGCTGGAGCGTATGCGACTCCCATTGCAAGTTTTTCCCTCTATGAAGTGTCCATAACTATTGTACTCAGCCTGGAATTTGTAGGTCGCCGTTCTTGTTGGCGAGTTCATTGGACGCCACGTCAATGACTTCATCATGAATCTGAATATTCGCAAAAATGGCGGTTTCTTCGAGGCTGAGAGCCGTTTGTGGTATGCAAATTCAATCGATGGTCTTTCAGAGAATATCAGTACTGAGAGTTCATGTAGGACCTGTTATTTAGCCATGCCGCTTTATATCTGTGGCTTTTTGACACTAGGTGCTGGGATACAAAATCTCAGCGAAGCCGCTCTCATCATGGGCTGGGGCATTGCAATTGTTGCAATCACCCTCAATACTGTTGCAGTGTGTGAGTCTCGGATGTGGTGCTTCGAGTGTCATGGGATAACTCAAGGAATATTTTTAGACGCATACTGCAATGACTGCTTCCCTCGCAGGGCAGTGAGTGAGGCATACATACTTGTTTGCATTTCAGTGACATGTGCTTCCATTTCTAGGGCGAAGTCAGTGCCCTCTTGAACTTTGCAAGATCAGTTGGTGGTGAGTCGTAACGACGCATGATTACTCCAGCATTCACGAACGCGACTTAGGTTTCGCAGTCGCATATTTCCAAGTCCCATGGGCCACAAAATCTGGAGCATTGATGGTCTTTGGTACTGAAGTAGCGTAAGTGATATTGTTCGGCACGCTTGAAGAACCTAATGATTATTCAAGGCTTGTGATCGCCATGTTTTTAATCGCTGTTCCTATGACACAGCTGAAGGGAAGCTACTTCCGAGTAGGTGAAATCCTATCCATTTGACTTACAGCGTTGAATCCGTGTATTGAACAGGCACGATTTGCCTTGTGATTGGCACTCTAAATCCTCTCAATTTCAAACCAGAAAGGTTGTTGATTTTCTGTAGATTTAGACACGTCTCCTGGTTACTTTGTGGCGCATCTATGTCTACGGTTCAGAATATTTTGGTGTGGGAAGGCCCTTATGCCCATCTGCAGTAAATTTGGACTTACATAATGATCTATATTGAGCAAGTCTGTATAAGTGCACAATGTTCAATTTCAACATCTTCTCTTCAGCTTTTCTTCCGTCATCATAATTATGTTCCTGCCTACCCTCGCCTCTCTTTTTTTCCTATCTTTGGCAACAGTCCGAGCATCTCCATGCGTCGCTTTTGACACCAACTGGAACCTCCTTGCTTTCGGCCTCAACGGCAAAGACTGGAACGCGGGCACCCAAGACACCTGGTCCAGCAGTCAGTTTCAGTCTCTTGTCGTTATGAGGTCTAAATGCCCTAACATTCTGTTTATGCAGGCACTGCGGCTACAGACATCACAGCTTCCAACCGACCGTCAGTACTCTTCTTCATCCATGCATTGCGTTTACACATCTCCCCCGCAGGCCATTTGATACAGCTAACACTACGTGCTACCTCTCGCAGGCAAGTCTGAGCATACACAATTGTAGCATTTAACCGCGAGCTAATTTCTCGTTGATAGTATGCCAACGCGATCTATGCGATCAACGCTGACTCCAAGAATCCTTCTTCCCTTTACATCTACGACGCGACCGCAAAATCATGGTCCATGCAGGCAGTCGATGCTGGTACTTTCGACTACACATCTTTCGGTGCTATTCTGGACCATGACACGAACGTTTTCTGTAAGTTGGTGCCGTTTCCACGTGCCCTGTTTTGTTGACATGCCACCGCAGATGCGTTGTCGCAGGGAAACCTGTTTTCTCTAGACATGGGCTTACTCAAAGCGGCCAATAATACCCCGTTAAACTGGATTAACGATGAACAAGTACCTTACCCCTCGGACTACGTTCCAGTCATGGCCCTCGCGCAGAATCACATTCACTTCCTAGACGTCCCCAACGTCCCTGCTGGGAGCGCAGACATTTTCGTTATTCATTGTGCGTACCATACTCATCTATCATCAAGGGAAGAGACACTGATAATGGTACCAGACTCCTACTTCCAACCACAGGCCCAGGCTTACCCACTCTCAAATGGGAGCGCATTCCCAGCCACTTACGGGAAAGTCACCTCATTCTTCCAGGCAGACAATACAGTAAGTCCTGTACTTTCCTACCTGAGATGCGTTCACATGTAGTTGATAGGTTCAGCAAGAGTTCGCCTTCATTCCTGCAGATTCCTCCGCCACGTACATAATCAATGTCGAGGTATGGTCCCTCATCTTGACTGACTTATTCTCACTGCTAATGAATCTTCAGACAAACACCACTCAGGCCCTGATAGGGCCCACCACCAAAGACTCCGAAGCGACGTACTTCGCTGGCGTCACAGCTCTCGTGCAGCTCACGAGCAATGGCGCTGTGTCTTACCTCCCTTACCTTGAGGGCAACACGAATACGAACGTCGCTGCCACATGGGCCTCTGTGAGCAACCTCGCAACAGCTGCCCCGCCATCATCCTCTTCGAGTTCCAGCGGGTCGAGTGGCAATGCCTCCAGCTCACAAAGCGCGAGCAGTCCAAGCAACACCGCGGCGTCTGGAGCAACTTTGGGCGCAAGCGTACAATACAGCATATTTATTACTTGTGTTCTATGTCTCGTTGCGTTTGTAGTGTGAACACTATCCTTTTTCTGAACAGTGATGGCACATTTTCCTTCGGACCCCTTACATACATAGCTGGAATACCCACTGTGATCCACCATAGGACTTGGAAGTTAGACTACTTAGTAGTGACCTCGCAATTATTTCTTGAAATTTATTGCCAGAATTTGTATGATTTCCCCTAGGTTTGTGAGGTCTAGCGGGGCTTCCATGCAATTGTTTCTACTAGTTCAAGATTTCTAATGCTTCCAGCGGTAATAAAACCAACACGACTGGTGCAAACAACTTCGCAGCCTGGAGTTATAAAACAGCAGCATTGCGTCATAAGGCGAAATGCTCCTACAACGCCAGCGGGAAGTTGAGCAGTGACATCAGATCGCAATATTGTCACGCACCCGAAAATATCTCCCTCTCAATTGTACCGTTGGCACGGCAAGTAAAAACAATCCTATCACAATACTGTCAAGTGGTTAGAATCTGTTGTAAGCTACTCAGGTGTGTACATACGCTGCTTCAACACCATATGTCTGAATTCCACCAGATTTTGTCGCCCATGGGACTTGGAAGTATGCTACGCTGAAGCCTGTGAATAGTCATGACGTGTGGTCAAAAAGCAGACAGCAAGCAATGTGAGTGCCTACCACCGAGCACGCGCGCCAGGTTGAGCAGAGCACTAATTTCTCCCTGATGCCGCGGGAAGCAATCATTGCAATATGCATCTGATGAAACGAGTTAATAACTTGCCCAGTAAGTATCCTCAATTGATAGTGTGGCTCACAGACGGCAACTGTATTCACCATGACCGCCACTTCCGCTATCCCCCACCCTAAGATAAGTGCAGCTTTGTTCAAATGCTGGATACCAGCTCCCAATGTCAAGAAGCCGCAGATGAATAGTGGCATTGCCACATAACATGCCCTGCAGTATGCATGTCCAATCAGCAGCTGCTAGGCGATAACCATCATTCTGCACCCACCATAATCGACTCTCAGCCTCGAATATACCATTGTTCTTCCGAACAGTGAAGTTCATAATTCGGTCATTTAGGAATCGCCCACCCAACTCTCCCAGGATCACCGCTAGCTAGCATAACATGGGCACATTAGCATCCGCTGGTAGCAGTGAGACTCACAATGGGAGTCGCGTACGCGCCAGCAACTCCAAATTCGCTGAATCCAAAACCGACAGGAGGAGGGGAGCCCATAAAAACGACATTCGTCACCTAGCATTAATTATTAATACTCAATGGATAAGTAACAAAGAGCAGCTCACATTGATGCCAATTGAGAACCCAAAAGCAAAGGCCTTGGATGCATAGCAGTGAGACATTGTCAAGTGCCATATTTGTGATCTCACCTCGAAAAATGCAACCAAGATAAATTGAGGTCTCCAAACAACGTTCAAACATGCCCACACAATCTCTGACCAGCGTGACCGATACTTCGCCATCTTATATCCTGTGATGCCAATCAGGGTCTCGAGTCGATATTGTATGCCTGGCAATATTCGTTGTAGGTTGGGATCTAGACGGCGGTCATACATTCTAATCATGACTTAGTATTTTACAATGTTGTGTGTTGTGAAACATGAACTTGCGTTTCTTCCATGAACAGACCAATTAGGAGTACAACGACTGCGCTGTAGAGCGATCCAATTCCATAGGCCCATCGCCAGCTGTACGTGCATTAGTAGTTATTTATTTCTTGAAGGGAAAGTGTAGACTTGCCTCATACGCGCTACAAGAAAGCCAAAAGCGAACGGCGATAAGAATGGGGATCTATACTATGTCATAAATGCCGTTAAACGCCAATGAACACATCAACAGCATACAGGATGAATCCAAAGGTCCAAATATTCAATTTTCGAGCTTGTAGATGGAACGGAAATATATCAGTGACGACATACAGGCCCTTCAATCGAGTTTAGTTGACGGTAGTATGGACGAGGGCATGTGGGACGTACCGTAACCTGAGGACAAGTCCTGGTTATCCGTGAGTACCATCTTTGATAATCGAGAAACGTAGGGATCAAGTGCACACCCAAAAAATCCTGTCAAACAGCGCATTGCTTTCAAACGAAAAGTGTCAGCATTGAGGTTATTTGCTGCATATGAAATCTTACATGTGAAGGTAGCCAGGTCTGGCGAAAAGGTAGCGCCGACGAGGAACGCGAGCGCAAAAACCTAAGTATAGAATAAGCGATTCAGCACTACAAGATGATCTCAAAGAGATACGTGCCTGTGTCCAGAGTAGCACAGGAAGGCGACCGTAACGTCGCATGAGCATTATCCAAAAGATCCCACCCCATCCTTGTAGGAGGAAGAATCAGCCAATCTATGGGATTTCATCTCTTGACTAGCTAAATTAACCTATCAGGAAGATGCTCCAACTGTTGGCTATTATTAGAATTTCCCTTCACTGAAGAATGTACCAAGGCTGCATACTTGGATGTAAGGTTGTTGATGACACCTGTTGTTGTATTGTATGTCTGTGCCAATCCAAAGATTGAAGCAATTCCTAGTGATATTGTCAGACGCTACGACAAGCATCGTAACGTGGGCGCACCGATTGCCGAATCAAAATCAGGTATGCTGGCTGCTAGAGTGATAACAAGAAGTTGCAGTGCTTTACGCCGATCACTCCACTACCTCGAACAGTTAGCTCATCTCATAGCAAGATAGCAACCCTGTTCTCACATTCTGTGGGTCATTCGGATCGTCGGCAGGTTGTGGCCAGAGAATCGTAGAGCCGTCGGGGCTCAGTTTAAGCGTTGAAGCCGCTTCGCCAAACTCAACCTTTGCCTGGCTAGTAAAGTCAAAAACAGGCGTGACCTTAGTCCTTGACTCGCTGCTAGAGGTTAAGACTAGGATTAGACCACATACTGAGGATCAACCACCAAACGACCAGCGGCCTGCTCGTAATAAGAGGCGGGGTCGAATTTTTCCGCGATCTCGCCATCGGTTTTCTCCGAGTGTTCTTCTAGCTGGGGCATCGTCATGGTGGTTTCTGAGAGTCAGGGAGGTGTGATTTATGACAGCCCGGGGGGGTTATACCCGAATCTTGTAACCATGGGTTGATTGGTTCGCATGCATTGGATAGCTGTGTCCCAGACATAATACAAATGCTCTAGAGATACCAGGGGTAAATTTCCAGCTTAGCGGGTATTACCAGGTGTTACCAACAGTTCCAAGGCCATCGGAGTGCTATTAATACAGCTCAGGAACGCATCGACGTCCACGTGACATAATTGTCTTCAAGGGCTTCTTTCATTGTGACGACAGGTAAGATAGACCGCAGTCAAGGGCTCCTTGGACTTGAACCACCATGTTCAAGTAGGGTGGCACCAATATTCGGCGCCGCCCGACATTACAGTCTACCCCAAGACAAGTAACGTTCTTCAATACACGAATCTAGAACATAGTACCTCCAAGCGCATTAAATTAACTTTGAAAGCCCCCCACTTACTATGTACTTCGTTTGCTATAGAGTGTGACACGACGCACAAAATAATAGATGACGAATTGTCTTATGTAATCTATGATTTTGTGCGCAGAGCGCACATCTTATGTGCGTGGCTCCTGTACTCATGCTAATGACAGATACGACTATCGCCAGTTGGGGGGGAAGGGGTTTCGGTCTCAACATCGGCATTTTCCGAGGCGTTGATCTGTGCATGTGCCAGCGACGACTGCATCTCGAACGAAATGACCTGGTTTTCGACTTTGATGTTCTATGGCGGGATGTTTTCTCATATGTACATCTGATGAGTCACGTGATCTGCTGATTCTGACATCCAAACACGACAGAACCAAATCCCGAGAACGAGAGAACCAGATATGATTCGAGCAAGGCTGGAACGAGCACACAGAACCTTTGGCCGAAACACCTTGAGTGTGAGGTAGCTTGGGAACAAGAAGAAGGCTGGGTGCACGACGCTACCCATCCAGAGCAAGATGCTCACCACTCAGTCGTGACCCTGCTGACCACAACTCCCCATATTACGAGCATTGCGAGAAGATGTACATTCGTGTCAACTGAACTACTGAATATACTACTTATAACGATGTTTGTATGAGTCCATCGACGAATGGACCATCGATATGTGTGTGTCTGTGAATGACAATGTAACAAAAAGTGGGAGAATAGACTCTATCTTGCACCAATAGTCCAAGAAGGCTCGGGACTTCCAACGTCCTTGCATGGCGACCACATCTGGCGGAATCCCTCGTAACAACAATTCTGTGGCCCCGCCTATACGAAAGCAATGTCCTGACAACTCTAACAGGCCAGCAGTCTCTCCAAATGCGGTTGCACCGCGCTAAGAACCACGGCCTTGTCATTGGCATCCATCCTCCATCTGCTGTTTCATAGGTGAAAAGGGAGGCTGTGGGCGGCACCTTTGAGTTTGCGGAGAAATGATGGTTGAGGGCCAACACGGGATTTGTCAAATCATCAATTCTTGAGGCTATGATATCCGCCCTGTCTCCATGCGTGGTTTTTGTCCATGGAATGTGGAAAACGATGAAAGGGACCTGGTTAGGCAGTGAACAGTGTCGAATGTGTGTAGAACGAGAGATGTGTCTAAGTGGGTCAAAGGAATTGGTCAAGTCGATGACAAGTTCACCGAGCCTATCATTGTGAGTGTGTGTCTCTATGAGACATGTTACCGATCTCGTACCTGCAGCAACACCAAAAGGCCACACATGATACAGTGAGAACAGATGTGTCAAAGGCATTTGAGAGGTCAAGCCCTCGGAAGAGTGCGTGCATGTGCTCGAGCGTTACAGGTGGCCTGCGAGGGCACTTTGATGAGTCCGGTACAACCTTTGTGAGGCCAGCAGTGGCTGAATGCAGTAAACCATGCCCATGCCAAGGGGCACCATGGAGGTTGTGCCAGAAGTGTAATCCTGCCAACCAGTTATGTGGTGTGGTAACGGCTACCTTTCCAGCCCAAGAAGCTACAAAGGATGCAAGAAGACGGTCTGATGCGAGCATTCTGTTATTTTCTGGTATTGAGCATGAGTCACAGTATTGATGGAAGTGGAGTAGGCCTGTGCTGTAGTTCTCTCGTGTTTTGACTTTGATAGACATGAGCATTACGTCAAAAAGTTTCAAGACATCTGCCAGAGGCAGTTCATCAAGGATGGAATTATGGAAGGAATCTGAGTGAGGTGTGAACCAATGGTGTAGGTGGTCACAAGCAGGAACGAAAGGGCGAAAGGATGACGATGCAATTACATTTCCGGGTTTTGGTTTTCTTGGCTTAATATGATTGTGAACAACAGAGGGCGGTACCCCGACTGAGGGAGGAAGAGCCAATGCCTCCCTGAGACAAGCCAGTGCTGTCACGGCATTGGCAGTAGCCAACGCCAATGGTCTATCATTACTGGACATACGGCACGAGAAATGGTGTAAGCTCATCTGGGAGCGTGACTGGTGCGAGATGAAACGCAGGTGACCCAACCTCACTGCGAGAGGTTGCGTCAGCCCGGTTTTTAGCAGATTCGATGTATGAGAAAACATGAAAGATGTTGGAGGCCATGGCGATGGCTTCAACCCTGCAGATGCACAGGTTGACCTGAAAATTTCTACTTCTCCCTTTCTGAAAGGCCCCGATGACTCCTTGATTGTCTGAATGGATCAATACTGATGCGTCTTCCCACCCTCGGTCAAAGAGGGTCTGTACAGCTAGTTCGATGGTGATGGCGATGGCTTCTAGCCACCCAATATCTCTACTGTTCCCTTTCCATCCTTCACACAGTGTCCAAGCGTTCCATGACTGTTCGAGTACCAGTCTGATTCCCCAGTCTGTAGAGGCATCTACCCACAGATCGAGATCCTAGGTTGCACCCCTTGGTGAAAGGTTACGTGGTAGGTGTTTCTGTGATAGGGTGTCGAGCCACCATTTGAGGTCGTTCTTGATGGATGATGGGGGGTGTCGAGCCATGAACCACACATGTGTCCTTGAGTAAGTGTGAAACTGTGCTATGAAGCCTGACAAATTAGCCAGGTATGCTCGACCATGAGGGATCATGAAGGAGGCATGTGGCGGTGTCCCATTGATGCTCATTGCCTCTTTGCATGATAAACAGCCTCCGCCCTCAATGCACGATACAATTGGAGCGAGTTTCTTGCAGTATTTCTCACGCTTGTTGTCTGGTAACTTGACTGTATGACTGAGCAGGTTCCATAAGAAACCCAAATATATGAACACAACTGCGAAGTCGTGCCATTTTACTGGATGCCATGGGACACCAAGTGGGCATGATTGGTCATACACAACCTTCAGGTCATGCACATAGAGGAAAGGTGGTAGGGATCCGTCTGGTAACTGTTCTCCCCCGCCACATGTGAAGTGAAAAAATGTATGGTCGTCGACCCACTTCTTTATAGGTCCAAGGTCCAAATTGTGCAGGATGTCCACTGTGGCATCTGCGACGTTCCCTTGTACTCCTCCTGCTGTGGTGAGCCCAAATGGGAAGATGTGATTGATGAAGAACTCGTCTTCCACCGCAACCACCAAGAAGCATTTGTGAGGGGGCCATACTGGTATAGTCCTGTATGCGGCCTCAATGTCTAGTGTGGTGGCTTGCATCCCGGGTGGTGCCGTTGCCACCTATGAAGTCTGCAGTCAGCATCTGGAATACCCACACGCATGCACGTGGAAGTCACTATTCAGCACCGTCATGCACAGCCCTATGCGTTACACTGCCATAGACGGAGGCAATCGCATTTCATGCCCATTGCTATCATGCACCATCGCGCCACGCCATTGCATGAAAAAGAGAACAAGTGTGGTGTCACACACTTCAGCCCATGCTGTCGCATCGCCAGACCCCACCGTCATGCAGGCCCTGACGAAAAAGGATCAATGACTCACTATTTCTGCGATCTGTGCAGCTGTACCCCACTCTGTGGGGAAATCATCCGTGTCCAGAAAGTTGTTGACGGCATATCCATCCTCATTCTCGTACGACAAGTTGCGATGTCAATCTTCGTTGCTGATCAGTTGTAAACCACAACAAAACAACAAACCTAGCAATGCTACTGCTCAGTGGTCCTTATGCTGAGAAGCACTGGATACAGTAGTTGTTCAGTTGGGTGGCCTGACCCTTGGTAGTGCACCACACACTTCGAGTGTGAGGGGTTTAGGTGTTGGAGGATAGTAGATGAGCACAACTAAGTCTGGAGTGACCTAGCTGTGTTGGAGGACGAAGAAAGAATAATGCTGCACACAGACAGCAAGGATACTGGACTGGGCTTGAATGAATAGAATAGCAGTGGGACAGTGTTCCAGGTGAACAAGGTCCAAGAAGATGTGGAAGGATGAAAAATGCGAAGCCAACTGAGGCTTCAGAGAGAACTGGACATGAAATAGTGAACTGGATAAGTTGATTTCTCTGTAGCTAAAGTACAGGGTTTATATAGAGTAGAGTGTCTGCGTATGTCTGTGTATGCAAAGCAACGCTCCAGGCAATGAGTAGGGCAATGAAGAGGGCAATGAAAGGGGGGAATGGAATGAATGTGCTGTGCTTCAGGGGTAATGACTGAGCAATTTCGAAAAATAGAACAAATCCTATGCATAATAATGGAGAATGAGTCATAAGAATGGAGAATGAGTCATAGGGATAAAGAATGAGTCATAAAGACAAAGAATGAGTCAGAGAATGAAAAAGCGATGATAAAGCAGGGCTGTGACCATTACAAACCATGACTCATGACCTGAGTCATCATGACCAATTGCTATGCAAGCATGACAAAGTGCTGTGCGGTGATGATGCAAAAGCTGTGACACAGCAATGACACAGCAATGACGCAGCATATGGGCAGTGGAGAATGGAATGGAGTGATGATGCTATGATGCCATGATGGTGTGATGATCTGAATGCTCTGCTGCAGAGATGTCATGTGGTTGTTGGTGCAGAATGTCAACATGCAGGGATCATGGGATATACACAGTCTGTAAGATGCTTCCCCAACATAATAAAGGGATTGGTCATCTGCATAGGGACTTGGTTGTTTGCAATCTCTGGTGAGCATTAGGATGGAATGGCATGATGTCCACAGTGATCATGAAGGTGAGGTGCGAGTGGATAATGGTTTGAATGGTTCGACAAATATAAGCCACTGAAGAGGATTGGAAATGGTAGGGTGATGAGGACAGGATGAATAAAGACGCGGTTTTCGACGTATTGGTGCAATTTGGCATGGTCTGGCTGATGCTGAGGTTGTCTGAGAGTGTAGTGGGTGAAGATGGGAGAGCGTTGGAAGCATGTGAATGGGGGGAAAGGTGAATGAACCTCGTTGAATGCAAAATGCCGTAAAAATGCGGGATGCCGTAATACTGTTGAAAATCACTAAAAAATCGAAAAATTAAAGGAAAGGAAGGAAAACAAATGAAAAGGTGAGTAAGGAATGGTATGGGAAATGAAGATATAAATAAAAAAACCATGTTCTTGCTACCAAACACGTTTGGTGCGTGACAGCGAACAACCTGAAATTTCCCTGGTTCTCCTGTTTTCTCAACCAAGCTGAGAGGTGAAGATATGAAGTGACCTCTGAGGATTCACTGCATTTCGTCCTTCAAGAAAGGACCAGACATGCATTCAAGCCCTACTTCGTCCATGCAATACTTTCAGATAACATCTGGGTGATCTGTCGTGGATTTGTGGTTTTTAGGTGTGTATGTTTGTGTGAGAGGGGGCATGTCCCCAATTGGGAAGCTGTGACGCAAATTAAAGGTGAGATTCGGATACTTGTCCATGAGGTCGAATTTTAGCAAGAAGGAGTTGTAGGCGTCTGCAATGTAGGGGGTGATGATGCATTGGTAGACGCTATCAACATGATTTTGAGGCAATTCCATGGGACAAACTTCCACACTGGGAGCAAACATGAAGGATTTCTGGTCCATGACACGCGGGGCATCATCCGAGGTTGTACGAGATGCAGACAACTTCCTTGGTGGCCTTGAGGACAATCCAGTTGTCCTTGGACATGCAGATGGGTGCTGTACCTTTGATGGTTTGGGTGTGGGTACACCCACTAGACTTGTGCCCAGTCCGACCACAGATGACACAAAGGAGGTGGTCGGTGGACGTTTCTCCTTTGCCCCTCCGAAAGGGCTTTCCATCACTGTGGCCACCACCGGACGGCCCATCAGGTTTATGAGGAGGGTAGGGGTTATACCTTCCCCCCCCCCCCTTGGTTGCCTTGATCACAGTCCATCCTGGAATCAATCTTTACCTCACTCCAATGCTCCTTGTATGTGGCTGTGTTGAGAAAAACCAGTGTGTTGAAAAACCTTCTGTGAGTCTCAATGTCGAACCTCAAAACGGCTGGGAAGTTAGATGTGTACTCATCCCGCGACATACAAAACTGGCAATGATTTGTGAACCGTACGACCATGTCATTGTCCGCAATCAGCTTCAACAGACTGAGGAAGTTGCTCGAGGCTTCGAAAAAAACGTCTGCTGTGAGGGTTGTCTCAGGTGGAAAACCACTTGAGGTGTCCATGACCATCATCTTTGGGTCGCTGAGCACCAAACCTTTCTTTAGCTTGATGCAAGATGGGTCTTCATGCATCTTCCGCAAGGCAGTATTCATGAGCAAAGTGAGGGGAATGTGTACTTTAGCCTTCGCTAAGTTGAGTAGGGATCTCGGGATCTTGAAGATCCCTTCCGTCCCTTGCGCTAGGATGGCATTAGCGCTGGTAAAGATCTTTGCCTCTGCAGAGGCAGTGGAATCGACTGATGAATGCACTGTTTCCATCTTCCCAACATCTTTGATGGCAAGGTTGCCTACAATTCTCCTCATCGTGGGGGTTAGGGTATTTAGGAAGGCGGCTGCCTTTATCATCTTTCTCCCTATCGCCGTCTGCGCGAAGGGTGTTGAGGGCTCTGACACTGTCACGCACCAAATGTGTTTGGTAGCAAGAACATGGTTTTTTTATTTATATCTTCATTTCCCATATCATTCCTTACTCACCTTTTCATTTGTTTCCCTTCCTTTCCTTTAATTTTTCGATTTTTTAGTGATTTTCAACAGTATTACGGCACCCCACCTTCAACATGGTTGATTCACATTTCCCCCATTCACACACTTCCAACACTCTCCCATCTTCACCCACTACTCTCCCAGACAACCTCAGCATCAGCCAGACCATGCCACATGCACCAATATGTCGAAAATCGCATCTTTATTCATCCTGTCCTCATCTCCCTACCATTTCCAATCCTCTTCAGTGGCTTATATTCATCAAACCATTCAAACCATTATCCACTCGCACCTCACCTTCATGATCACTGTGGACATCATGCCATTCCATCCTCATGCTCACCAGAGATTGCAAACCACCAATTCACCATGCAGAAGACCAATCCCTTTATCATGCTGGGGAAGCGTCTTACAGACTGTGTATATCCCATGATCCCTGCATGTCGACATTCTGCACCAACAACCACATGACATCTCTGCAGCAGAGCATTCAGATCATCACACCATCATGGCATCATAGCATCATCACTCCATTCCATTCTCCATTGCCCATATGCTGTGTCATTGCTGCATCACAGCTCTTGCATCATCACTGCACAGCACTTTGTCATGCTTGCATAGCAATTGGTCATGGTGACTCAGGTCATGAGTCATGGTTTGTAATGGTCACAGCCCTGCTTTATCATCGCTTTTTCATTCTCTGACTCATTCTTTGTCCTTATGACTCATTCTTTATCCCTATGACTCATTCTCCATTCTTATGCATAGGATTTGTTCTATTTTTCGAAATTGCTCAGTCATTACCCCTGAAGCGCAGCACATTCATTCCATTCCCCCCTTTCATTGCCCTCTTCATTGCCCTACTCATTGCCTGGAGCATTGCTTTGCATACACAGACGTACGCAGACACTCTACTCTATATAAACCCTGTACTTTAGCTACAGAGCAATCAACTTATCCAGTTCACCATTTTCATGTCCAGTTCTCTCTGAAGCCTCAGTTGGCTTCGCATTTTTCCTCCTTCCACGTCTTCTTGGACCTTGTTCACCTGGAACACTGTCCCACTGTTATTCTATTCATTCAGCCCAGTCCAGTATCCTTGCTGTCTGTGTGCAGCATTATTCTTTCTTCGTCCTCCAACACAGCTAGGTCATCCCAGACTTAGTTGTGCTCATCTATCCTCCAACATAAACCCCTCACACTTGAAGTGTGTGGTACACTACCAAGGGTCAGGCCACCCAACTGAACAACTACTGTACCCAGTGCTTCTCAGCATAAGGACCACTGAGCAGTAGCATTGCTAGGTTTGTTGTTTTGTTGTGGTTTTCAACTGACCAGCAACAAAGATCGACACCGGTTAATCCACAAAGATGCTCCTTGGGTCTTCTCCGATGCTTGCCGTCAATCTTTTGAAAAGCTCAAGAAAGCTTTCACCTCCGCCCCGGTGCTTACGCACTGGATGCCAGATGTTCCCATCATTGTAGAAATGGATGCCTCTGACTATGCAATTGCTGGAATACTCTCCATCATATGTCTGGACTAGGAACTCCATCCAGTAGCCTTCTATTCCAGAACCCTTACAGCTCCTGAACTCAACTATGATACCCACAACAAGGAACTCCTGGCCATTTATGAAGCTTTCTGGACCTGGCATCATTACCTCGAAGGCTCTGCTGAGCCTATTGACATCATCACGGTGTAGGAAACATTCTCGCTGCAGCCCTGCAGAGCCACATATTACGGAGTACGTCGAAAGCCCAGTTATCCGGACATCAGACCAGTCACTCCAGTCATCTCCGATGAAACCTGCTCAAACCCGACGCTTTCCCGCGCTCTCCGAGCCTCGGACCCGCCGGAGATGCACCGGACCCGCTCGCATACCTTGGAAACCCGTCCGTCCTATGTCCTGTCCGTTCTGTCCAACCCCACTGGTGCGTAGTAGCTTGTTTCCCATGGCTGATGCAGTAGGCAGCGTTATTACCTGTGTTCCCACAAGTCCGCAGTGCCTCATGTCAGTTTACATACCTTCGGACCTGATGTTTTCCTGTTTTTGATATTCCGGATTTCTACGTAGCTAGTTATATAGGACTGGTAGTACGACCAAGCACTCTTTACTTTACTGTAGGTGGGACTTCCCATCTACTTGGTCAAATACCTGTCCTTACCTGTTACCCTGGCTGAATATACCTGGTTCTCACCCGTTCTGCACCTGCATCACACCCGAAACCCTTGCCATTCATTTTCCCTGACTTTCCCTTGTTTCCGGACATAGTCCGACACTTTCCAAACCAGTTCCCTTGCTATTCTCTGTAACCCGATGACCCGAAGCTTTGGACCCGCTTTTCCCACGCCTCGGACTTGGTATTATACCTTCGGACCCGCTGTTTTGACCTCCGGACTTGGTCCGCATACCTTCGGACTTGTTCCTTTACCTTTCCGTGACCTTAGATACTAACTTTCAGACTTATATCAGTAGCAGACCCCTTTAGGGTCGAACGTTCTTGTCTTGCAAGAGAAGCAGCAGGCATAGCATTCACACCCAACACTATATCCGCCTACTGCGGAGTTGTTACCCACAATGGACCACAAGAACCTTGAGTACTTTGCGACCACTAAACTCCTCTCCCACCATCAGGCCTGCTGGTCGGAATTCCTCCATCAGTTCAATCTCGTCATCCGTTTCCATCCTGGTAAGCTTGGAGCTAAGCCGGACTCCCTCACTCGCCGTTGGGACGTCTACCCAAAAGAGGGAGATAAGGACTATGCTCAAGTTAATCCACACAATCTCTGTCCCGTATTCTCCACAGAGCAGTTCACTTCGTCCCTCTGAGCCACCACATTAGCAACTCCGGTGCTTTGTGCAGCTGTTCTAATGGATGTAGAGCAACTCCATAAAGACATCCTGTCTGCACTCCCCAATGACCCTGTCGCCTCCAATCACTTTCCAACTCCCTCTGATACTAGGTGGAGTATAGATGACATGGGTTTTCTCTGCTGTGACAACCATATATATGTTCCAGACTCCAATGACCTCCGCCTCTGTGTCCTTTGTAATACACATGATCACCCCCTATCCAGACATTTCGGCCAGAACTGGACTCTGGAACTCATTCGTCGAGAATATACTTGGCCGGGAATACACACATATGTCAAGGACTATGTCAAATCTTGTACTACTTGCTCCCGTGCTAAAGTTCCTAGACACAAGCCCTACGGATTGCTCAAGCAGCTCCCTATTCCCGAAAAACCTTGGGACTCCATCTCCATGGATTTCATCGAACAACTCCTGTCCTCCGCCAGCTTCACTGCTATCCTGGTCATCATTGATCGTCTATCCAAGCAAGCAATATTTGTCCTGACCTATGACACCATCACCTCTCTGGACCTCACCTGTCTATTCCTACTCCATGTGTTTTCCAAGCACGGAGTTCCCGCTCATGTTACCTCCGACCGTGGGATGGAGTTCGTTTCCCATTTCTTCCGCTCCCTTGGAAAAGCCTTGGATATGACCCTTCAATTTACGTCCGGATATCACCCTGAGGATGATGGACAGACTGAGTGAGCAAACCAAACCCTTGAGCAATACCTCCGGATCTACTGTAACTATCAGCAGGACAACTGGTCGGAATTACTACCCTTGGCAGAATTTGCATATAATAACGCTCTGAGTGCCACTACCGGAGTATCACCTTTCTTCACCAATAAGGGTTATCACCCCAATCTGTCTATACACCCAGAACGAGATCTGTCCTCCGCCCATGCCCGGGAATACTCCATAGACCTCGATGAACTCCACCAGTTCCTCCGAGATGAAATGTCAAGCGCCCAGGAACATTATCAAGGGCCGGCAGATGCCAGGCGAAAACCCGCTCTGGACTTCAAGGTTGGGGACCAAGTATTCATCAAAGCAAAATATTTCCGTTCCACCCATCCCTCCAAGAAGCTATCCGAAAAGAATTTGGGTCCCTTTGATATTATAGCCCGTCCCAGTTCCCACTCCTTCACCATTCACCTCCCTGACTCCATGCGCTCCGTACACCCTGTTTTCCACGTCTCCCAGTTGGAACCTGCAACTCCGAACACCATCCCCAATCGCATCCAGCCACCCCCGTTGCCTGTAACGGTCGACGGAGAACCTGAGTACGAGATCTCCAAAATCCTCGACACCAAGATTGATCGCCGAAGGCATCACTACCAGTTGCTCTACCTAGTACAATGGGCTGGATATGAAGGTACAGATGAAGAAACATCCTGGTTACTTGCAACAGAACTTGGGAATGCAACGGAGCTCTTGGCGGATTTCCATTCATCATATCCAGATAAACCAGGACCCATCTCCGAATTGTGACTAATCGATAACATGTATGTACATTTGGAGTGGAAGAGACACCGGCCTACTTAACCATCCATCTCCATGTCTCCGCCAGGAGTACCGGACTCCACCTCTCCCTCTGCATCCACCTCTTCCGCCTTGTCCTCCATCTGCCTCTCCATCGCAATACGAAAACCACCACTCATGCCCTCCCAGAACAAGGCTTGCAATGCCCTCTGTTCTTCCACCATCCTGTCCATCACATTCCTACTCCCCTCTGCCGCCGTGATGCTCCAATACAGAAGTTCATTCGTCCTCGCCAACTCTGCCACGATGTTGTTAGCCGCTGCCACCCAAGCTTGATCGTCATACTCCACCGTCTCTTCCGTTGCACCAGTGTGTGGGTTGGATAAGACCTCAATATCATTGTCCAAGACCATCAGACTTAGCTGTCACTTCTTCCCTTTG
Organism: Suillus lakei; assembly: GCA_016628065.1. Taxonomy (NCBI): domain Eukaryota; kingdom Fungi; phylum Basidiomycota; class Agaricomycetes; order Boletales; family Suillaceae; genus Suillus; species Suillus lakei. The sequence goes on along the minus strand of JABBWA010000024.1, from coordinate 131,199 downwards.
CTTCTGGGAGATGGTGTTCCCTCCATGCGATCGCATTTCTTGCTTTTTCCTTTCTGTTCCACCATCTTGGTTGGTGGGTTTCCGCCGCAGCACTGAGTTTTCAATCTACAACATCCGTCGCAGTTCCGGACCTTCTCATGTCTCTTCTGTTAGAGTCCTTAGGTGCGGAGAACACACATACCTTGTTGGAGCCCAATGCTTCCATCCACAAACATGCTCATTTCCTCTCTGTGCAGGCGTCACACACCTTCTCCGGGCCTCGGGACATACTAGACCCATGTGCTTGCTACAAAGTCCGGTAATGTGGAAAGTAGACAATGGATGGCAGACATATGTACCATTGCTGCCTCATCGCAGGCTATCTCCAATAAGTTCCTCCATGTCGCCTCTATCTCCCGCTGCTTCTCCTCCTCCTCACATCTCCATTCCTCCGCTAGCTGTCTTTGTCTCTCCTCCACCTTGCACTTGTTCTCCTCCTCCTCACGTCTCCATTCCTCCGCTAGCTGTCTTCGTCTCTCCTCCACCTTGCACTTGTTCTCCTCCTCCTTGCATTGTTGATCCTCTTCTTCCTCCTGATGAACAGCCTGCTCCAGGCGCTCCACTTCTGCTGCCAACTCCGCTTGTCTCTCCTGGAGGAGTTGCTTTGCAGTCTTAGCACTGTTGGTTTTATTGTTGGACATGATAAGCCGAGAATGAGGGGAACAAAAAAAACGTCTTCTCCAGAACCCTCGAGAACTCCTTTATCATTTGCTAGGAACTCCGCCCATCACCTCACCTTCTCTCGTTCCAGGCCGGTGTGGGAAACAACTCTGCAGTGGGCGGATATAATGTTGGGTGAATGTTATACCTGCTGCTTCACTTGCAAGGCAAGAACATTCGACCCTAAAGGGGTCTGCTACTGATGTAAGTCTGATAGTTAGTATCTAAGGTCACAGAAAGGTAAAGGAACAAGTCCGAAGGTATGCGGACCAAGTCCGGAGGTCAAAACGTCAGGTCCGAAGGTATACTACCAAGTCCGAGGCGTGGGAAAGCGGGTCCGGAGCTTCGGGTCGTCGGGTTACGGATAATAGCAAGAGAACAGGTTCGGAAAGCGTTGGACTATGTCCGGAAACAAGGGAAAGTCAGGGGAAAATGAATGACAAGGGTTGTGGGTGTGATGTGGGTGTGGAACGGGTGAGAACCAGGTATATTCAGCCAGGTAACAGGTAAGGACAGGTATGTGACCAAGTAGATGGGAAGTCCCACCTACAGTAAAGTAATGAGTGCTTGGTCGTACTACCAGTCCTATATAACTAGCTACGTAGAAATCCGGAATATCAAAAACAGGAAAACATCAGGTCCGAAGGTATGTAAACTGACATGAGGCACTGCGGACTTGTGGGAACACAGGCAATAACGCTGCCTACTGCATCAGCCATGGGAAACAAGCTACTACGCACCAGTGGGGTTGGACAGAACAGACAGGACATAGGACGGACGGGTTTCCGAAGGTATGCGAGCGGGTCCGGTGCATCTCCGGCGGGTCCGAGGCTCGGAGAGCACGGGAAAGCATCGGGTTTGAGCGGGTTTTGTCGGAGATGACTGGGAGTGACTGTACTGATGTCCGGACAACTGGGCTTTCAACATACTCTGTAATATGTGGCTCTACAGGGCTGCAGCGAGAATGTTTCCTACACCGGATTTCCTATCTCCGGCCTCGTGGGCTCGGCCCTAAGAGGGGGATACTGTCATATTCCGCATTCCGGACCCTCTACCTCCAATCCCATCTCCGTCACTCATCTCCATTTCATCTCCGTTCTCCTTCTCCTTTTGTATATCTCCATATAGATTCTCTCCTGACTCCAGTTTCCGGTTATGCATTTCATCTGTAGTACTAATTGATCTGTTCCTCTGTTCATTTCTGACTTCATTTAGGATGATCCGTCCAACTTACTAATAAGCTTTCCATATGCTTTGTACATAGCCTCAGACTTTGCTGACTGATCTTCCGTTATGATACCTACAGTATATAAACTCCTGTAACACTCTGTACTTCCTCAGTTCGAATATCATCTTAGATTCTACTCATCTCTGTCTCTCCGGACTAAGTCCCTACACTTGTCCGTCTCCAAGTCTTAGGGTTGATTCCTATAGGCTATAACTCCAGCTCTACCTTAGGGTAGTCTATCCTCGTTTGTTTCTACTCCGGACCTCATCCATAGTAGCCTTGTTCCTTGTTCCTGACAACATTCATCAGAAGTCCGCCGGACTTACTTCTACTCTGTGGACCAGACTTGCGTCAGACCTCCGTCCTAGAAATAAAGGGCATGTACTCGGGTAAGGGGCGCAGCGCATGAGCTGAAGCCAAGCCCTCCGGACATCTCCTCCTTTGAGTATGGTCTTAACACACTGACCATTTGCTACTAGGTGAACTCGCAACTTGAGTTTCTCACCATCTGGTCTGCGCTTTGTGACCAGTATGTAGTGACATGGAATTAGATTCATGCCTCAAGGTGGGTCCACTATTTTCCAGGTACTGAGCTTTTTGAGCTGACTTATCTCATAGTTGATGGCTTCCTACCATTTGATGGCATCCAGACCATTTAGCACTTGCTGGAGTGTTACTTCTGGCTCTACAGCCGCCATAGCATGTAGGTGAGTGGAGATGCTCTCATTTTCTAAGTCTGACTCTGTTGGTTGGAATAGTGTCTCTGCTGCTAGGACTGCTGTATTACCCTCATGTAGGGCAGCATAGTATCCGGGAGGCAGCCTCACTCTGGTGGCTCTAGGCTCTAGTGGTGTCTCTAGCTGTTGGACTTGTGCTGAAGGAGTAGATGGAGCTTGGGGTAGGGTAGGTGGATTCATTTGCAGTGGTTCCAGGACACTAACAGTCTGCAGTGGGTTGGACTCCCCCTTGGCCTGGATACCATCAGCAACAACCACTGTGGATGGCACAAATGTTATGTTTCACTCCACCAAAACCTGCCATTTCAATGGCCAGAAGATCCTATACCCTTTACTCTTGACATCTACTCCCACAAAGAGTGCCTCTTCAGCTCTAGACTTAGGCTTACCATCTTCTAAGACATGGACATATACCAGCACACCAAATTCATGTGCCTGGGACAGATTGGCCTTGACACCATAAACTAGATCATAAGGTGTGTGTCCTGGTATTGCTCTAGATGGCATGCCATTCTTAAGCCAAGTTACATAGTTGATCGCCTCTGCCCAGAGCATCTTGGGGAGGTCTTTTGCCAGCAGCATTGTGTGAGCCAGTTCCATGAGGGTGTGATTGAGATGTTCTGCGACACCATTTTGTTGGGGTGAATCATGAATGGTAAGCTGATGTTCTATGCCCTGATCCTTTGGATACTTGCCAAACTCATGGCTCAGATATTCACTGCTGCAATCAGATTGAACCTTTGCCAAACAGGCTCCTGGCTTCTGACACGCCACCCAACTCTTGTACTGCTTTCAAGCAGTAAGTGCCTTGCTTTTGTGTTTGAGGAACTCAATCCTCATCTTGCGACTGAAATCATCTGTGAAGCTAATGTAATAGTCACAGCTGCCCAAATTCATAGTATGTGTAGGGCCACAGAGATCAGTGTGGACAAGCATGCCATATGTGGCTGCTCGATTCTCCATTTTGGCTGGGAATGATTTATGGGACACCTTTGCCTTCACGCATACATTACAAAACTCAGTCTGGGAAGTGGAGTCTAGCTCTACACCTTTTATCAGGCCCTTTTGCATAGCATCAATGACAGCCATTTGGGAGATATGGCCAAGGACTCAATGGAGCTCACAGATAGTGAGTTTTCCCTTGGCCATGTTTTGTTAATTGTGGTGATTGAGTACCATGTCACTGAAGCATGTCTTGGAAGTGTCTTGGAAGTTCCCCATTCAGTTATTTACTGTTGCTTATTGTTGTTTACCAAAACTTCAACTTAAGTAGTAAGTCCACTGGTCAGTTCACTTTGTGCAACTGACTCTGGACTCAAGGTACTGTAACAATACTATACTACTAATTCACTTTGTGCAACTGACTCTGGATTCAAGTCAACATTTCTAATAGGTTATGAGCCCTGTGCTTTAGCAGTTGAAATTTTTGCCCACTGTCAGCCACCAACCACTCCCATCTACTCAGCACTTTTACAATTGCATTTTTGTGCCCCCCAATGCCCTAGATTGCCCATTGGAGTACTAGTTGCTTGAGAGAAAAGTTTTCAGTGGTATATATCAGTTGTAGTTGAATTTTCTGAAGTCATAGTTCACATTTTTGGACCCATCCACTTCCATCTGTCCATCAGGGTGTAATTCACCTTAGTTTGACATTCAGCTTCGCATACAGCCCACCCGTTGCTGTCCACCATGACTCCAGACATCAACAACTTGATCCAGCATCCTTAGATTTATCCAGAATGTGCTCTTAATGCCAGCCTTCGCTCTTTCGACCCCACACACCCTACATGTCCTCTCCAGCTTGATGCAGACCCTGATTGGAATGCAGACACAGGTGCCACCTCTCACATGACCCCTCATCGCCACTGGATGCGCAATTATACCTCCAAACGCATCCCAATCAAGCTGGCTGATAACAAAGTTGTATATTCAGCTGGGGTGGGCACTGTGGTATTTCAGCCTGTGATAGATGGACAGAAAGTTAGGCAGGTTGAGTTTAGCAAGGTTCTTCATGTCCCAGACCTCAGAAATAATCTACTGTCTGTCCTATACCTCACTTGCAACTCTGGCTTCACTGTCCACATCAATGCAGCTCAGATGTCATTCCAACGCTCACCAGGCGCCCCTCTATTCATTGTTAGTATTAATGTTAGTAATGCTGCATTTCTGGATGGCTTTACAGTCCTATTGACAGAATATGCCTCTGCAGCAACCACATTGACTCTGGACATCAACCTGTGGCATAGAAGACTGGCCCACCATCACTTAGTAGGAGTCAGGATGCTTCTAGACCAAAAGCTAGTCACTAGAATGAAGCTGGAATCCAAAGCCACACCAGATCCTATCTGCAAGCCATGCTTAGCCAGCAAGATGCATGCCAACCCCTTCCCATCATCTGAATGGCATGCCACCAGGCCCCTAGAGCTTGTCCACACCGACATACACCAAGTCACTCATACCAGCTTCTCTGGCTATTGCTATTGGGTCACCTTCATAGATGATTACTCCAGACATCGGTTTGTGCTGTCCATCAAAGCCAAATCAGATATTTTTCTTGCTTTTAGGACCTTTAAGGCATATGCTGAGAACCAGTCAGAAAGAAAGCTGAAGACCCTAAGAGGTGACAAGGGAGGGGAGTATATGAGCAATGAATTCTTAGAGTTCACTAACTCCTGTGGCATTGTGAGGCAGCACACTGTTAGGAATCACCCCCAATAGAATGGTATGTTGCTGAGAGGGCCAATAGACTGCTGTCTGAGTGAATGACAGCTATGTTAGACAAGTCTGAGCCTCCCAAAGCTTTCTGGGGCGAATGTCTTGCTGCTCTGGTCCATGTGTGGAACAGATGCCTCACAGATGCCATTGAAGGTGCCACACCTTATGAGCTATGGCATGAAAGGAAACCAGACATCTCCCACCTTTGAGTTTGGGGTTGCACTACCTACATGCACATTCAGAGGGATAAAAGAGAAGCCCTAGGATTGCATATGGAGAAGTGTGTGTTTATTGGCTACCCAGAGGGATACAAGGGTTAGAAATTCTACAACCCCACCACCAAAAAGACCATTATTGCCGAGAGAGCTGACTTTGATGAAAGATATTTTCCTCTCTCCAAGCGCCCTACTTCTTCCACCATTTCACCCTCAGACCACCCTGATGTGATCCTAGTGCCACCAAAAGCTGTAGTACCAGCACCCACACGCCCTAGAGCGCCTGCACCACCTCCCAAGTACATCCCACCTCACAGATGTCTTGACTCTTCACAATATATTCCACCAGACTCTGACATTGATTCTGATGATGAGTCCAACCCTGATGAGCATCTTAAGAAGAAAGGGCCATGGGGGGACTTGCTCGCGTGGAACCTCGCATGGTCGACACATGGAGCCCACATGCTTTTCGCTTAGCTCGGCTAAACCTCTTTTTGGCAACTTGCGTGGTTTTGTCACGTGTTTTTGAGCGGTGATTCAATGTCCACGACGGATGATTCACATGTGTGACCAGTGTTTCAATTTCAACACCGCCTGCCAGCATCCGGATGGCCGAACATCCTGTGCCTTCCCAAATGGATCCTCCTACTACTTCTGGCCATGCCCCTGGGCCAGATACTGGCACTGGCGCTTTTTTTGCGGTGTCACATGACATGCACCAGCCTGTCGCCAGGTGAGTTTTTGCTTCCGCATGTCTGTCTGACTGGGCACTTATACCTGCCACAAGTCAGCAGGTCGTTTTTGATCGCTCTCATGCTGTTGACTGGAACGCACGCCTTCTGCAGGGTTATCAGACAACTCATGCTGCATGTCTACAGCAACGCACTGGCCTCTTGCCCCATGGCCATGCTCTGGCAGTAACCTCCCCTTCTGTGCCCTCCACTCCCTCCCATTCTGTATATCCTGCTGTTGACTGGACCGCAGATCTTCAGCGCCGCACTTCTGAAAGTTTCTCTGCCCGTCTCCGACATCATCGTCAATCACATGACCCATATATCAAGAGATCAGCTGTCCAAGAACGCTTCCATGAATTGAGTCAGCATTCTGAAGACTTGATGCAGCAACATGCACTGCTGGGGAAGGATCTGCAGTACATTGTGGAGGAGTGTCAACATGATGGGAGGCTGGCTGATAAGAGGTCGGACAAGGTAGATGCTTTTATTGATAGCCACTTGCAGGAGAAGAAGGCACTTCATGAGCGTCTCAAGGTTGTGCATGCTTGGAGGAAACACATTAGAGGGTTGAGGAGGAGTTATGCAGGCAGAGAAAAGTATGATGAGTATTCACAGCAACTCAAGGATGGCCCACCACCTGGCTGGGAGCCCTGAGTTGATATTTGCATCTAGAGTGTTAAATACTACATTTAAATAGACTATATTTGGCAGTAACTTGGGGGAGACAGGAGAATGGGGAAAATGAAGAACAGGAAAATTGGAAAATTGGAAAATTGGAAATTGGAAAATTGGAAAATTGGAAAATTGGAAAATTGGAAATTGGAAAATTGGAAAATTGGAAAATTGGAAAATTGGAAAATTGGAAAATTGGAAAATTGGAAAATTGGAAAATTGGAAAATTGGAAAATTGGAAAATTGGAAAATTGGAAAATTGGAAAATTGGAAAATTGGAAAATTGGAAAATTGGAAAATTGGAAAATTGGAAAATTGGAAAATTGGAAAATTGGAAAATTGGAAAATTGGAAAATTGGAAAATTGGAAAATTGGAAAACTGCAGAATGGGAGAACAGGAGAACAGGAAAACAGGAAAACAGGAAAACTGAAGAACAGGAGAACAGGAGAACAGGAGAATGGAGAATGGGAAAACTGGAAAACTGGAAAACTGGAAAACTGGAAAACTGAAGAATGGGAAATTTTCAGGATGTGCTACGATTATTGAAGATAAGAAGTTGAGGTGCCACAGGCACCTCCCAAAGGAGTGCGAAGCACTCCACTTCCTTCCTGTGCCAAAGGCACAGCAGAAGGTGCCGCAGGCACCTCCTGAAGCCAAAGGAGCACAAAGTGCTCCTTTGGCTTCAGTACTATGATTATTAGGAATAAGAAGTTCACCTTACACCAAAGGAGCGCGAAGCGCGACTTTGGCTTGTGCCGAAGGCACAACAGGCGAGAGCTCGTCTGGATCATGGGGGGGTGGGTGTGCCTCCAGCAGCTCCAGCAATTGCAGTCGCTCCTGCAGTCCCTATTCCTGATCCTGATCCAGCTCCTAGACCACCCTCTCCTATTGGCATTGGTGCTAGACTACCTCGACGCACCAGGCAGACCCCCAGAGAATGGTGGAAACTCTCTCCAGCCCAACTCACTGATGCTGTTGATGATGAGACTGAGGATGCTGACTTTGCTGAGGAATTAGAGGTTGCTTACTCTGCTAACTCGGCTGAGCCTCTGTTTTATGGGGAGGCATTAAAGCGCTCAGATGCTAAGCAGTGGAGACAAGCAACTGTTGAGGAGCTCAATGCTCACTCCAGCAATGGAACTTGGAAACTCGTCCCTAGACCAGTTGGTCACAAGGTGATAGGATCCAAGTGGGTCTTCAAAGAGTGCTACAAGGGCAGACTTGTTGCCAAAGGCTACAACCAGCATCCTAGCTTTGACTATGTCGAGATCTTTGCTCCTACAATCAGGATGCTCACCATTTGAGTTGTTCTTGCCATTGCTGCAATTCATGACCTCCACCTTCGCTCCATCGACATCTCTCATGCCTATCTAAATGGAGAGATGGACTGTGATGTTTACATGGAACAGCCTGAGGAATTTCCTGAGGGCGACCCAAAGAAGATGGTCTGTCTCTTGCAGAAGAGCATCTATGGCACCAAGCAAGGTGGAAACTGCTGGAACAAGAAGGTGTGCTCTGTACTCGAGTCTATAGGCTTCACACAGTCCTACTCCAACACCAGCATCTATCTCTATGTCAAGGGTGAAGTCTGCATCATATTGCCTGTCTTTGTGGATGATATGACCTTTGCATCAAAATCTGCTTCTGCAATTGATCAGATCATTGCAGACTTGTCTCAGCACTTCAAGCTCAGAGATCTAGGCCCTATTACCCAGCTGCTTGGCATCAAGATAGACAGAGACCGCTCCAAGCACTCCATCACCATCTCCCAATGCCAGTACTGCCTTGATATCCTTGATTGATTTGGCATGGCTGATTGTAAGCCCATATTTACTCCCATGCAGCCCAATCTTCAACTCAGCCGCTCTCAGTGTCCACAGACTCAAGAGGAAGTCAACTTCATGAAGACCATGCCCTATCTTGCTGCAGTTGGTGCTCTGATGTACTTGGCCACTTCGACTCACCCAGACATTGCCTATGCTGTTGGCTATCTTGCTAGATTCAACTCTAATCCTGGCATTGCTCATTGGCAAGCCGTCAAGCACCTCCTATGCTATCTCAAGAGCACCATTGACTACTCCATCACCTATGCTCCTGATCCCCATTCCTCTGAACTATTTTCGACTTTCTCTGATGCTGATCATGGAGGTTGCAAGGACACTGGTCACTCCACTGGAGGTTATGTAGTGAAGATTGGCTCTGGTGTTGTGTCTTGGTGCTCCAAGCTCCAAAGCATTGTTGCCTTGTCCACCACTGAAGCAGAGTACATTGCTACAGTGTTTGCAGGCAAGAAGATCTGATGGATGCGAAATATCTTGTTTGAAATAGGCTTCCCTGCCTCTGAACCCTCTGTGCTTCAAATCAACAACCAAAGTCCCATCTCTGTTGCCAAGAACCCAGAGCACCATGGCAGGATGAAGCAACTTGATCTCAGCTGGTACTGGCTCAGAGATGTGGTCCACAAGCAGATCATAGCGCCCACCTTTGTGCCCACCACTGACCAGCCTGCTGACATCTTGACTAAGTCATTGGCTCGACCAAAAGTGGAGTTGTTCTGCAAGATGATGGGACTAGGCTAGTAAGGAGAAAGCTGATGAAAGTAGAAGAGGTGCACAATCAGGGGGAAGTGTTAATTGTGGTGATTGAGCACCATGTCACTGAAGCATGTCTTGGAAGTGTCTTGGAAGTTCCCCATTCAATTATTTACTGTTGCTTATTGTTGTTTACCAAAACTTCAACTTAAGTAGTGAGTCCACTGGTCAGTTTACTTTGTGCAACTGACTCTGGACTCAAATCAACATTTCTAATATGTTTGCATGCTGCTGAGAACATACAGCTACAGTGTAGAATCCCTTAACCTGAGGGATGGTGGCTATGACAGTGTGACTTGGCACAGGTGACAGGATCTTGCACATGTGGTCCTCAAAATGGACAGCCAAACCACCCACAGTGATGTGGTTAGTCAATATGAGGATGAATGCCATGGCTGGTGCATATAGGACATCCTTCAGGATGACAGAGGTGCATTCTTCGCCATTTGGTAACTCTATCCTTACATCAATAGCACTTAGCATTGACCCATCTGCAGTATGGACCCCCTGGGGTGTGATAGGGATGTAATTGCAGAATTTTGCCTTGTCCAGGCAAAAATGTGAAGTGGCACCTGAATCAATGATGGCACTATAACATTCCACAGGGATTTTCAGCTGTTTGGCAATGTTTGCAAGACTTGATATTGCAAATGTGTAATTATTGGGGGTAGGCTGAGAGGTTGCTAAGTTCACTCCTTCTTTGGGTGTGCGTGTTCCTCTTCTCTTTTGGTTGGGGCCTTAACTCTCCTTTCCACCACCAGGTCTCTAGCAGTCTGTTTTGTAATGACCCTTTTAGTTACAGTTAAAGCAGGTAACATCTGCATTCTCTTTGCTTGTCACAGCTGTGCCCCTCCTATTCCTTCCAGGACCAAACTTGGCTATTAGGGCTGAGTTTCTACCCTTTTTCAACCTGTGCCTATCTGTTAAGAGATAGTGTTTATACTCCTCTGTAATAATAGTGATAAGCTTATTGGAGATGAGTGGGGTCTGGGTGATTCTGGTAGCTGCACTAATAGAGGATAGAATGGGTCTGTATGACTCCAGGAGCAACCCTAGGAGCATCGCATGAAAATCTCAATCTTTGATTATGGACCCCATACCAGCAAGAGTTTCACACAGCCTCAGGAGCTCCAAAAAATGTGCCTTGACATTGTTGTTCTCTTTATAGTATAAGTCTTGCAGGCATCATTGTAAATCAACCTATACTAATTCTGTCTTGCCTTCATGGATCAAGCAGATTTTTGTCCAGACAGTGGATGCATGGCCCAGCCACTGGACTCATAGCAGTAGTCTATTGGTGATAGTAATGAATATTTGCTACCTGATGAGTGAGTCTTTTTGATAAAATTCATCAATCTTCTTATCTGGCTCTTTGATCCTGGTCCCCAAGGCTGTCAAGCCATCAGGCTTCATAACAGCCTGTGTGGTCTCATTGACATTGAATGGGATTGGTTTGACTGCTCAACCATCAGTATAGCGCATCAGGCCTCATGCACCTAACACCATTAACATTCTCTCCTTATAGGTAATCCAGTTTGACCTGTCTTCAGCCAATTTGGGGATGTTAAACAATGCAGAGTTGGTACCAGGGAGTATCATATCCATGGTTGAAGCAGGGCTCATAACCTTTGGTGATCAGAGGATGAGAGTGCATGTGTTACACACGTTGTAACACAAGACTTGGATGTGAATCTACAACAAGTATTTCTGATAAGAGAGGACACCTGAGGTGTTCCACCAGAGAATCGCTCTGGGCTTATGTCTATGATATCTGCCTTAGATAAGGCCTTATGACATGGACAGTAACTGCAAGCACATGGAGTGTGCAGTTACAAGGCTGAGTCCTGTCTTGGACTTGTTACTAGGATAACTAGACAAAGAGTCTAGTTAAATGGAAGTGGCTTTGTGGCTTAGATTCACTAAGACAAGTACAAGTTAATCTCCAGCCAACTAGGCTAAATACCAAGTAGATTCAAGTTAAGGAGAATACATCTGTAAGTAGGTCAACTCCTTATAAGGAATAGGTATCATGGTTCGAGCTGAGACTGAACCATATGGGTGAAGGGTAAGTACTAAAGGGGACATTGTCATGCACCAAACATGTTTGGTAGCAAGAACATGGCTTTTTATGTAGAACACCATTCCCCATATCACTCCTTATGCTCCTCTTCTTTCAATTCCCTTCTTCTCCCTTAATTTTGCAATTTTCAAGTGATTTTCAACAGTATTACAGCATTCTGCATTATTACGGCATACCACATTCAATAAGGTTAATTCACTTCCCCCTCATTCCCACACTTCCAACACTCTCCCATCTTCAATCATCATGCTCTTAGATGACCTCGATGTTCAGCCAGACCTTGCTATGTTACACAAACACTTCAAAAACCGCACCCTTATTCATCTTGATTTTATCCCCTTACCATTTCCACTGGCAATCCTCTTCAGCGACTTATACTTGTCAAACCATTCCAGTCATTATCCACTCATTTCTCACCATCATGACCATGGACACACATACCATTCCATTCCATCCTCACCACTCATCCAAAGAGATTGCAAACAACCAAGTCAATCTATCACCATGCAGATGCAGATGATCAACCCCTTATTGTGCTAGGGAATGGTCTTACAAACTGTATATATCCCATTCATCGACTTCTGCACCAACAACCACATGCTATCCCTGCATTGGAGCATTGGATCATTGGATCATCAGAGCATCAGAGCGTCATACACCTCTACCATTATCCTACACAGCCACATTGCACAGCCACCACTTAGTAAAAATGCTTATGTCATTACTGCACCACCACTGCACAGCACTTAGTCATGCATATAGAGCACTTAGTAATGTCACTAAGGAAGAGTAAGCATCATTGGTCATGCAGTCCTAGTTCATCATGGTTTTTCCCTCAATTCATAATCCCCTTCCTATATGACTCATTTCTCATTATACACACACACTCCTTCTTACTCATCATTTTTATATTGTCTGTCATATTCCACATTCTAAACCCTCTACCTCCAATCCCATCTCCATACCTAATCTCTATTTCATCTCCACTTCCTTTCTCCTTTTGTATATCTCCATATATATTCTCTCCTGACTCCAGTTTCCGGTTATGCATTCATCCATAGTACTAGTTAATCCATTCCTCTATTTCATTTCTGACTTCATTTATGATGATCCATCTAACTTACTAATAAGCTTTCCATATGCTTTATACATAGCCTCAGACTTTGCTGACTGATCTTCTGTTATGATACCTACAGTATATAAACTCCTGTAACACTCCATACTTCCTCAGTTCAAATATCATCTTAGATTCTACTCATCTCTGTCTCTCCAGACCAAGTCCTTATACTTGTCCAACTCCAAGTCTTAGGATTAATTCCTGTAGACTACAACTCTGGCCCTACCTTAGGGCAGTCTATCTCTGGTTGTTTCTACTCCAGACTTCATCCATAATAGTCTTATTCCTTATTCTGATAAGTCACCAGAAGTCCGCTGGACTTACCTCTACTCTGTAGACTGGACTTCATTGGATTTCTGTCCTAGAAATAAAGGGCATGTACTCAGGTAAGGGGTGCAGCACACAAGCTGAAGCCAAGCCCTCTGGACATCTCCTCTTTTGAGTACAGTCTTAACATTGTCTTACTCATATGCCTGGAGTGCTGCTTTGCATGTGCAGGTATACATAGATTCTGAACAGTATATAAACCCCTGTACTTCAGCTAGAAAAATAACTACATGAGTTCACAGTCCACATTTCAGTCCAGTCTTTGAAGCCTCAGAAAGGCTTCACATTTTTCAAGTCTTCAGTCATCATCATCATCTTTGACATTGTTCACCTGGAACTTTGAAGATTGACAATGTGTCCAGATTGGTGGGCTAAGTATAGTACCTGAGTCATGTATGGGACAATGATAAGAATGGTTGTGAGTCATCAATCATTGATCAGGGTTGAGGGGATTATCAAAAGGTTAACCAAAGAAGGTAAGTGTCATATTCCAGTGCACAGATCAGTTCTTCTCTCAACCCTAACCCTCTCCCCTTTACCCCTCAATACCTCTGTACTCCACCTCACCCATCTCCGTTTGTCCAGTCCTAAAAGATAATTTAATCTTCATCACTCCAGCTCTATCAACAAATCTAATCTCCATACTCTACCGGCCATACAAGTCTCCACCCATTGCATGCATCACCTGCCTCTGCAACCCCTATTTTACAGTCATTACCATATCCGGCTCTCCCTTCAGTATTCCATACAATTACACTCAGGCTGTGCCTCCACTTCCAGTCATCTTCACTTTAGTCTCCTGCCCCGATTTACAAAGTTTCTACACACTTCTAAATATAGAAAACCCCTATCTCCCTGGTTATTGGTTATGTATATTCTGTCTGATTCATCTGATCTGTTCCCCATTCATATCTAAGTTCATTTTGATTGTTCCATTCTGTCTAATTATCTAACTTTCCATATGTCACATACATAGCCCTTCACTCCTCCATGTGCTCTGCTCCTAGCTCTGGCCTTTTCCTTACTCATCCTGATACTACTTACTTACAGTATATAAGCCCCCTGTAAAACTTAGTAGATCCTTAGTTCAAATATTATTGTACCCTATGGATCCTATTTCCCTCTGTCATCTACTGGACTGGATTTCTCATGTCCGCTCCTACTCTAGAGTCTTAAGGATTATTCTCCTTGTGATTTTCCCTCCATTACTCATAGGGTGACCCACCTCCATCATAATGCCTATTCTGGACTCCATACCAGATAGGACTCTTACTACCCACAGTCATTACCTCCGGTTGAACAATCATAGTCATCCCCTCTGAGTTCCTGGACTTACATCCCAGAACTGCATCTCCGCTTCTACCTCTGGATAGTCTATCCTTGTTTCCTCTTCTACTCTAGACTTTGTCTGGAAGTAGCCATACCTCTGTTTAACTCAAGACTCTACCAATGGTAGTCTCGACTCCAGTTTCTCCTACACTATCCCAACTCCGGATGTCCGCTGGACAAGTCTACCATTCAACCTGGACTTGTCCTGGAAACACCCCAGACTTCCATTCTAGTCCATCTGAAATCAAGGGCACATACTTGGGCAAGGGGTGCAGCGCATGAGCTGAAGCCAAGCCCTTCTTGGTCTATCCTACTCCTGTGCACCTTTGGCATGTATGGTCATAACAGTAAGGGTAAAGGGTCAACATAGGAACAATACTGGAGAGCCAGTAACCTGTCAGAAGGAAGTCCATGGGGTTTGCCATGATGGCAGGGACCTCTGATAGCACATCTGTGCTCAGGTTCATGCATAGCTGGTATGTGCAGTGTTGTTTGATAGGAAAAATGAATAGGGGCTATGTTACTTGTAACAGCACGTAGAGTCAAGGCTAGTAGGTAGATTATCTCAGTTTCTAGGAAGAAAACTTGGCATACTGGAGTATGTACCTAGTAGATAGATTCTAAATGTACTGTTAGCTTCATAGGCATTAAACAAATGGTATATGTACTCACATCTCAGTTTCTAGGAATAAAACTGAGATGCTTCAATGGCAGTACTTACTGCTTTATTGTATGGGTGGAATAGGATAAGTATATAAGTCTGAAACCTAACATTCAGGGCAGGTGATGGCTAATGTCACTCTGCACTCATACCTTGTTCCTCACCTCCTCTTCCCTTCAGATGTTCAGACTCCAACACCATCAGCAGGGCAGAGGGACAATAGACAAAGAGTTTGAAGCCTCTGATGGTAATCAGGTGGTTGGTGACAGATTGTATGAAGGCACTCTAGGTCAGGCTTGTTGTGCAAAGTTGATGGACCTACTATTTGACAACCCTGTGTTAAGAGTACAATGCAGGGAAGGATAGGAAACCACACAACCAATCACACAGCACAAAGTTTAACATGTAGTATTAACAAGACTCACAAAATATGACATGGGTGCAGGCAGCAACATAGTACTATCACAACATGTAGACTAGTAGGAATATCAAACAACAACATTAGAAACACAAAACACAACAAGATACACAAAAAATCAGAGTGATTATATACATTATGATGATGCATGAACCTTTTAATACCCATCTGTAAGCTAATGGTACTCAATTTTGAGATGCAGCAATACTGCTTCCTCAGCATATGCTCTCACCTCTGCCTCATGGAGATGGATCTCAGCATCCTTCACCTCTATTACAACCATGCACACTGAAGGTGCACAGGGGTAGGACTGAGCAAGAGGGCTTGGCTTCAGCTTATGTACTGCACCCCTTGTCTGAGTATGTGCCCTTTAATTTTAGGCAGGCTAGAATGGAAATCCAGAGTGATCCAAATAAGTCCTGGTTGAACAAAGGACTTAGTCCAGTAGACTTCTGGATGTAAGTCTGGAGACTTGAAGAGGTTGGAGTATGGGTGTTTAACCAGGGGTAAAGACAGTGAGGAGGGAAGTTCTACTCTGATGAAGGTGGGTCACCCTATGAGTAAGCAGAGGTTAAAGTCTTTAGAGGGGTTGTCTAAGACTTAGAATGGAAAAGGACACGGGGATCCAATCCAATGGAGACAGAAGAGAATAGGACTCATAGGGTAAAATAATATTTGAACTGAGGTGTACAGAATGTTACAAGAGGTTTATATACTATAGGGACTATGCTGGAAAGGTAGTAAGCAAAGTCTGGAACTATGAGTGGAGTACATAGATGATGTCTGAGGCTATGTGTGGAACATATGGAAAACTATTAGATAAGTAAGACAGATCATATATATGAAGTTAGAGATGAAACAGAGAAACAGATCAATAAGCAGAGTGGGAATATACATAGCTGAGGGCTGATATGGATAGGAGGTCTGGTGACCATAGGAACCAGAACCAGAGATATGGGAAACAGGGTGAAGGCAGAGTTTGGAGTATGGGGACACAGAATGGGACCCAGAGTTGGAGGCAGAAAGCAGAGGTGAAGCAGTCTAGCTGTGAAAGTTCAGAGATATCATAGAGGTCAGATCTGGAAACCCAAAGAAGATGAGGCAGAAATCAGGGTAATGGGGTATGATGCTATTGAGGGGTAAAGGGGTCTAAGCCACACTTCTACTGAGTCCATGCAGAGGTGATAATGATCTATAGGGAACTCCAGAGTTCCTTAGATTACTGATTGAGAGATCTGGACATAGATAGCATATGGATCAGAGGCTGAGGGAAGTAACTTGATAGGGATCTGTATATGGGATATGACAATCTCTTGCAAACATTGATGAATGGTGGCAGCATCCATGTGCTCATCCTAGTGCTCAGCTTGGGGGAACTGATGCTCATTTTCCTGTCATGTGAGATTAAGCTAAACCATGTAACAATCATTCCTGAGTTCCTCATGAGACACCTTGTCAATTGAATACTCCTGATTTCATCAGTGATTACATCAACTTGGCTTAGTATGTCAGAATGTGCCTTCTTTGATGGCCACCTACCCTTTGCATTGTTGGAGCCCACAGGTTACAACATTAGACTTGTTGACATCACAACTGATGTTGTTGATGTGGATGTGGACTGCAAACACAAAGACCCAACACCCAAAAAGAGTTTGAGTGACCCCCCACCTATACATGTCATAGGGTCAGGCACACCATAAGCAGCATGGCTATTATGCAGCATCATCTGCAACTTCTCAGGAAGTTTAAATTTGGTATGAGGGGGGAGTGTAAGAGGGGGTGAAGGGGAGAATAGAGGGAGTAGGCATGTCTGGATGAGTGCCTGGGGAGGCTGTTAAGGTCTGTGATGTTCTTGCCATAATCAGCCATCAAACAGGGGCCAGTTATATACAGGTTATCATCATCATTATTGTTGTCATAGTCCATCCCCCTGTCCTCATGATTGAGAAGTGTAATGGGCGCTCAACAAAGTGGAGGAGGTGAGCGGTGGGAAAACAAGAGAGAGAGAGCCAGATACTGGTGTTGATTTGACAAGAGAAAGGTACAAAGCTCTGAGTCACATATAAGTATCTGTAGTAGTGATAATGTAATGTGAAACTGAGTGAGACCGGGAATAGTAAAGGAGTCAAGGG
The DNA here is from genome assembly GCA_016628065.1 of Suillus lakei. Classification (NCBI taxonomy): domain Eukaryota; kingdom Fungi; phylum Basidiomycota; class Agaricomycetes; order Boletales; family Suillaceae; genus Suillus; species Suillus lakei. Next base: position 113,543 of record JABBWA010000024.1, on the reverse strand, counting down.
ATACAAGAGATAACGAGTCCGTGAATATCCGAATGAACCGTTCCGTCGATGACGGAGTACATCAGCACAGTATTAGTAAGTAAAGAGACCATGAGCTATGTAGAATGGCCATGACCGTGACATCATCCCCCTTCTAGGGTGAGTGAGGATGAAGCTAGAGGTCGAGTCTTTTGACAGGACGCGAGACACAACCCACATGGGTCGTCGTCTGCATGGGAGGCACGTACTCAGATCTCAATCTCTGACGTATGGCAACAGGTGATGGAGGACGGGCAGCGGCAGGAGGAACGGCAGCGAGGGCAGGCGCAGGAGGCACGGATGAGGGCTCGGGGGGCACGATGGGCAGAGGTACCTGAATAGAAGAAGAGGTAGAAGAATAATCAGTAACAGATAAATCATGATAGTTTTTATTGATATTGAAAGAGTGAGGACGTGGGGAACGAGGATGACGACAATGGAAATGTTCAATGAGTTCGTTGAACGACGTCGGGATGTTGGAAAGTGAGAGCCAGGAGTCTTCCGACTCTGGCAATGATTTCCACCGTACAAGGTATTCGTAGCGGTGTCCAATCTTGCGGCAGTCGAGTATCGTCTTGATATCATTGGCAGGGTCATTGGTGAGGTCGAAAGGAAGTGGTGGAGCATGGGTATGGAAATCGGATGGGTCTGAGTAGGGTTCAAGAAGAGAAACATTGAATACAGGGTGGAGACGGGATAAATAGGAAGGGAGTTGAAGAAGATAAGTGGAAGAGCCGATTTTACGAATGATGGGGTATGGACCGAGTCGACGATGGTCGAGTTTCAAGGACGGGCATGTGGTCTTGATGTTACGACGCAAGAGCCAAACCAGTTGACCTGGTTGAAACTCGGGTGCTGGTAATACCTTCTTGTTGTAGTACTTGGTCTGCACATCTTGTGCGAATTGTAGCTCGGCACGAAGCTCTGCGTGAATTGCATCAAGACGTGTAGCGAGGTCAGCAGCAGTGGGAACAGTTGAACATTCAGTGATCTGTGGCTCGAATGATGGGTGAAAAACATAGTGAAGAATGGAGTTTGACGAGTAGAAGAGTTCTCGAGATTATTAAATGCGAATTCAGCAAGAGGGAGGTAGTCAACCCAATCATCTTGCTGATAAAAACAATAGGCACGGAGATAGGTCTCCAGTGTCTGGTTTGTACGTTCTGTCAGACCGTCAGTCTGTGGATGATAGGCTGTTGATGTGCAGGTGTTGATTTTGAGTAACGAAGTGAGTTTGGACCAGAATTTCGATATGAAGACGGAACCACAGTCAGAGATGATGGAGTCTGGGAGGCCATGCAAACGAAAGATTCAGTCAAGAAATAGCCAGGCAAGATCAGGAGCTGTGAGTGTTTCCTGGTAGGGGATGAAATGGGAATATCGTGTGAGTCGATCACAAATGACCCATATTGAGTCGTAATTGTGAGATGTTGGGAGTTTGACGATGAAATCCATGGATATGGATTTCCATGGACGAGCTGGGATGTTGAGGGGTTGTAGTAAGCCATATGGCTTGTGACAAGGGGTTTTGATGCAAGCGCAGGTGTCACAGGCCTCTACATAGCGCCGGACATAAGTTTGCATGCCAGGCCATGAGTAGTCGCGGGCGATGAGCCCAAAAGTGCGATTACGTCCAGGGTGGCCCACAATGATGGCATCGTGACGTGAGAACAGAACATCAGCACACAATGGTAAGGGGACAAAGAGTTTTCCCTTATGGAACATGATGCCATTTTCAGATGTGAAGTCTGAATTGCCACAGATGAGTGCTTCACGCCACTCCATGTCTTCTTGAAAGGCAGTTTTCAGAATTTTCGATGGAAAGGGTTGTCATGGCATTAATCACAGTTGATGAATTGAGTTGGGTGCTTTCAGAGGGTGTGAGTGAATCTGTGTGTTTCAATGTCAATACGATACAATTTTGACCCAGGAGGGTCTCATCCCCCTTCTTGGGTAAGTAATCTGTGCATCGGGAAGGTGCGTCAGCGATGTTTGTCTTCCCTGGTGCCCAAATGAGTTGAAAATTGAAATTGGATAAAAACATCGCCCAGCGTGCTTGGCGGCGATTGAGAGTTTGGGATGACATAAAGTATGTCAGGTTGCGGTGATTGGAGATGACTGAGATAGGGTGCGGAGAGCCAAGTAGCCATGCTCGCATGTCATGAAATGTCTCGATGACAGCTAGTAGCTCCTTGTCGTGGATCTTGTAGTTGATTTCTGCAGGAGCCATCTTCCGTGAGTAGAAAGCGACAGGGTGGAGTGTTCCGTCATCGTCAGGCTGTTGGAAGACACCTGATACTGCAAAATCTGATGCATTGGTTGAAACCGTGCAGGGTTTTAGAGGGTCGAAGTGTCGGAGAATAGGGAACGAGGTGAATTCTTGCTTGAGTCTATTGAAGGCTGTACGAGCAGTATCTGAAAAATCAAAAGGGATATCTTTTTTGGTCAAGTCAGTCAGTGGGTGAGCAATGCGGGAATAACCGTCAATAAAACAACGATAAAAATTAGCAAAACCGAGAAATGATTGAACTTCCTTGATGGACATGGGTTCAGGCCACAACACAATGGTATCGAGTTTCTTGGGGTTCATCTTTATGCCGTCGGCACTGATGACATAGCCCAGGTACTCGACTTCTGATTTGTCCCATTCACACTTTGCGGGATTAGCACAAAGGTGAGCGTCGCGGAGTCGATCGAGTACCAGTTTGACGTGCTTGTCGTGTTCTTCCTGTGTGCGGGAAAATATTAGAATGTCGTCCAAGTAGACGATGCAGACAATGTCCAGTAAATCACGAAGGGTATCTTGAATAAAGGCTTGAAAAGCTGCAGGAGCGTTAGTGAGGCCATATGGTACAACGAGGTGTTCAAAAAGGCTGAGTGGTGTCCGAAATGCGGTTTTCCACTCGTCACCCTCCTTGATACGGAGGTGGCTGTAAGCAGACTTGAGATCAATAACAGAGAAAACTTTACAACCCTGTACACGATCGAGAAGATCATGAACTAAGGGTACTGGGTAACGATTCTTCTTTGTTATGGCGTTGAGGCCACGGTAGTTGATGCAGAGGCGGAGTTCTCCAGTCTTTTTGTGGATGAAGAGAACCGGAGCACCAGCTGAGGAGGTTGAGCTCTGAACATGGCCACGCTTGAGGTTCTTATTGACGTATTCTGTTAGTGCTTCACATTCCAATGGGGTGAGATGATACAGGGGACCAAATGGTGGAGTCTTCCCCTCTTCTAATTCAATGTCTACATCATATGGGCGGTGCTGCAGGAGTTTTTCGAATTCGGTAGGTGAGAATACAGTGGACATATAGTCCATGTACTTGGGAGGGATGTTGTTGTCGACTGGTGGGGGTTTCAGGATCTCGTCGTCGACAGAATCGATGGAACTTGAAGTTGTGGAGTGGATGTAAACAGGAGAAGACTGGGGAGTGATAGCAGAGTAGGAAGGAATCATCTGGGTTGGAACGTGCGGCCTTCGCGAATTTCTTCGCAGAGACAAAATGTATATTGGGTACCATAGGGGTTTCAGACGGAGTAGTAAGTGGATTGGAGTGACCATAGCCACTCCAAGACATGAATGAGGCAAGGAACTGAAGTCTTCGGGTGAGTCGATTGGGGTTCTGGGTCAGGTGCAGGTGGGTCATTACATGCCACTGACGTGGTGGAGAGTGTGCGAGCAGAGTGTGATGCAGCGTCGGAGAGACCAAAGCCAATTCCAACGGTCATCGAAACATTGAGCTTGGATGGTAGCAGCTTCGGCTTGAGACCAAAGCCTCTTGCCAGTTACTGTAATGGGGTTCGTGCAAGTGAGACCACAACAAGCGAGTGAGAGGGTGGAGTCCTCCCAATCGATGTTCGGATTGTGCTGGCAGAGCCAGTCGAGGCTTAGAATGATGGGGTAAGCGACAGACACGACCATGAGGGGTCGTATCTCTTTGTGGTCAGAAACTGAAATGTGTGTGACAACATCATGGGTGATCAGCCCAGATGCGATCGGACGGTCGTCAACTGCCATGATAGGTATGGGTGTGTCCTTAGGACGACATGTTAAAGCATGACAAGAAGCAAAACGATCTGAAATGCATGATGTAGTTGCACCACAGTCAATAAGAGCAAAAGTATGAATCGGCTTTTTGTTAGGGAACGAAAGGACAATAGAAATGAAGAAATGTAACAGTAAATTCAAATACAAGTCAGAAGAGAAAATGTAGGCCGGAGCGGACTTTACAAGCGAGGTATATGTTCCATCCAGTAAACGGATGAAAGAGGGCACCGGAGTCCCAGATTGGTCTTGACGCGTCCCATCGTCTTTAACCGGATGCCCAGGGACAGGGGGACAACCAGTCAGACTTTTCCCAAGTCATTTCGTGCGCTAAGTTTCCTCTTGGCATGTTCCGACATGTTCGGGCAATTCTTGACCATGTGTTCAGTACCTCCAGCAGTACAAGCAGAGACCCTGGGTGAAACAACAATCCCATTCTTCTTTGGTGAGAGGTTGACGGGGTACAGTTTTTGTGGTGTCGATCTCCATGGGGATACCTGGAGATAGAGTGCCAGTGGAGGTTGAGGGTCTGGATTGAGTGTTGCGCTGGGTAGTCAAGTCTACAGTGTTCTGTTGACGAGACACTGGCTTCTTGGAGGTCTTGCATTCGACTTCACGATGGTGAAGTCGATTGTCAATGGCGACCGTCAGCGTGACATACTCATCGAATTCTGTAGGGGGGTCATGGACCGTCAGTAGTAAATCTTTAACTTTGTCCTTTAGCCCTTCATAGTACTTCTGAATGGTGGTCGAGGTATTGAAATTGACATAAACGAGTAGTTCGCGGAATTTGGATGTGTAGCTAGCGCAACTGCCAATCTGTCGAAGATTTTCGATCTTGCACAGTGCAGTGCCTTCAGTGTCTGGATCACCAAAATGGTGCCTGAAGTTGTCAATGAGCAGATCGAAATCTGTGCAACAGGTCCTCGTTGGTACGGCAGATGGCAGTAAACCATGAGTGAGGAGAACCGTTATCTAAATAGGTGGACAAGTACAAGGCCTTGTCCATGTCAGTAGGTAGGGATGAGCGCGATAGCTCGACGGCACTAAGAATTTCATCTACAAATGCATCTACCTCAATTGCATTGCCTTTGAACAGACGCGGTTCACAGAATTTGGCGACACTGCGTGGAACGACAGTATCTGTCGAGTGATGCATGCTTGAGGCACTGGCGGGAGTAGTTGGGAATCTAAGGGTAGAAATTTTTTCAGTAATAGCTTCGAGGGCACAGTCCAATGGTGCGTTGGTTCTCATCGAGCTGATAAGAGCTTTGCCCGAGTGCCGAAACAGCCTGTAGGAGTTGGTGAAAATTCTCCATCGTAGGAGTATTATTGAGCTGGGGCTCGGACGTAGCCTCCATCTCGGATCTCGTGCTAGGATCAGACATGTCAGTAGAATAACGCTCGAAGTGATGAATAGGATAGATTAAGGGAATATACGAGTTCTGAGGATCGTGTTGTTGAGTGTGTGGTCGAATCAAACTGTAACAGGCGCTCAACGAAGCGGAGGAGGCGAGCAGCGGGAAAACAAGAGAGAGAGAGCCAGATACTGGTGTTGATTCGACAAGAGAAAGGTACAAAGCTCTGAGTCGCATATAAGTATCTGTAGTAGTGATAATGTAATGTGAAACTGAGTGAGACCAGGAATAGTAAAGGAGTCAAGGGATACAAGAGATAACGAGTCCGTGAATATCCAAACGAACCGTTCCGTCGATGACAGAGTACATCAGCACAGTATTAGTAAGTAAAGAGACCAGTGAGCTATGTAGAATGGCCATGACCATGACAAGGAGATGGAGCTATTCCTGGCCAGGGTGAGAGTAGGGGAGTGGAGTATATGTTTGACAGTGGGTAGGGTCTGAAGGCTGAGCACTAGGCACATAATGATACTGGGCACTAGGGCCAGGGTGAGAATGGATGTAGCCACCGTAATTCATACTGGAAGGAAGCTGCAAGTTGTAGTGATCACTGTATAGTAAGATCAAATTTTGAAAAATATGCACCATGCAAATTTGTTGCAGTCATTTCATCAAGTGGCATGATGCCAGCACCTATCAAGTGTAGTTAGTTGTCCATGGAAATCATGATACTTCTTCCTCAGGCTGTAAAGAAGATATGCTTCTGTACATATGAGAATAAATAAGAGAACACTCACCTAGAAATAGGCTATTCATGGAGTCACAAAATCTTTCAGGATCATTGGGATAATAGTTTGCATATTCAGGATTATGCCTGAAGACATGCTTTGTGATGATTTGGCAAATTGGTACTTTGTCTTTGGCTAAGGGGCAATTACCATCAGTATGGGATTTGCTATTAGAGTAGAATAAGACACAACAGTCAGCAGGGTGTATGTGAAGATGTTCCATGATTATTTTGGTGTGCCTGGGGTCAGCTTGCCACTGAATGGTGACTTTTGGAGTGCATGCATGATCTTGGTCACTAGTACCAGTACTGGTGGTTGAATGACTTCACAATCCTTTATTTTCCCTCTTCCACAGGTGATAGGTGGTTGGGTGGGTTCCATGGTGGTTTGGGCCTTTCACAAGTGAGTTTGCAAGGCTTTGAGTTGCACAGAGCAACAAAGATGTGGTGGTTAAAGGGCAGGCATGCTTTTAAGAGTCTGCCATCATGCCAAAGTGTGCTGCATGTTCTGCATGTGTTGGGTGGGTAGATCAGCCCAGCTTTACCTGAGTTTGGCAAGCTTTAGTGGTTTCCCAAAGCCAACTCTGAGTCCCACTAATGTAGTATGAGCTGTGCTTGTTGTGCCTTCAGCACAGGCCAAAGGAGCACTTTGTGCTCCTTTAGCTGTGAGATGAACTTCTTATTCTTAATAATTCTTAATTAACATAGCAGATTTTGAAAAATTCCCATTTTCCCATTCTCCCATTTCCCAGTTTGCCCATTCTCCTATTCTCCCATTTTCCCATTCTTCAGTTTTCCTGTTTTCCCATTTTCCATTTTCCTGTTCTTCAGTTTTCCCATTCTCCTGTCTCTCCCATTCTTCCCTATTCCCCTGTCTCCCTATTGTTCTCCAATCTCATTTATTTTTCCCACCAATTCTGCTGTTGTTGGTCAATCTACAGATAATTACAGTATTTATAAATAATTGTTGTTGTAGGATTGGGCTGTGGAAAAGTACTGCTGAAAGTGTGCTGACTCATGCTATATGAAGGGAGGACTACACAAGAAAACCACATGACTTTCCAAATCAAGGTTTAAGCAAGGTAAGTGAAATATGTGAAAGTATGTGAAAACCACATGGCATTTGGCAAAGTTAGTGAAAATCATGCAAGCTAGCAAGCTCTCTCACACCTTTCTCCCTTTCTTGATAGATTTATAGATGAGTCCATGCCTGTTGTGCCTTTGGCACCTCAACTTCTTAAGTCTTAATCCTTAATTTTTAATAATCATATCAGATTTTCAAATAAGTCACATTTTTGAGCAGCATTTTTACAAAACCAAAAGTACACATGAGCTATCCTCATGAATGGGGATGGGAATCTTGAATATGTGAAGTTGGTGAAAGCCATGCAAGCTAGCAAGACTCTCCCACACTGTTCTCCCTCTCTTTATAGAACTGAGCTCTCACCCATTGTGCCTTTGGCACAAGCCAAAGTTGCGCTTCACACTCCTTTGGTGTGAGGTGAACTTCTTATTCTTAATAATCATAGTACTGAAGCCAAAGGAGCACTTAGTGCTCCTTTGGCTTCAGGAGGTGCCTGCGGCACCTTGTGTTGTGCCTTTGGCACCTCAACTTCTTAAGTCTTAAGTCTTAAATCTTAATCCTTCATAATCATATCAGATTTTCAAATAAGTCACATTCTTGAGCAGCATTTTTACCATGGCTAAACACAGGAGTCTACAGATTAAGCCCAACCCACTTGATGCTTTGACCTTGCGCCTTGTTGATGGTCATGGCAAATGCAAGACTAAACCGGGAATTGGCAGCGCTTCAGAGGAATGGGGTTTTCTTCAGAATTTGATTCCAGAGTCATCTGAGGGATTAGGACCGTGTTTTCATCGTCTGCTCAAGCTTCATCCACTCCATCCCTAAGAACACAACACCTGAGGATCCATGTTGTCCAAGACAGCAGGATCATCCGAGTTCCATTGTAGAGCCCCTGAGAGGGGTTCAGGTTGCACAGCAGCATCAGAGGGACGCCTGCTTTGACCTCCAATCTGTGCAAAGGGAACCCTGATGGTGTCAGGGTATGCAGGAACTCTATGGGGATGTAGTTGTAGTCCCTCTCAGTGACCAAGTCCATGCTGGTGAAGACTGCTTCATCTCCAGGGAAGGACTCGAGGATGGTGCTGTTTATTTCATCCACATACTGTTCTTCACTTTTCCCATTCTCCTGTTTCCCCCCTATTCCCCTGTCTTCTCATTTCATTCATTCTCATTTTATGTATTTTTCCCACCAATTCTGATATGTTGTTGGTCAATTTACAGATTAATTACAGTATGCATAAACAATTTTGTTGTTGTAGGATTGGGCCGTGGAAAAGTACTGCCAAAAGTGTGACCTGTGTTTGCATATGAAAGGGAGGACTACGCGAGAAAACCACGCGAGTTTCCAAATCGAGGTTGACGCACTCACCGTATATAGTAACTCCGCTTACAATACATTCGCTACAGCCGTTTTACCCTTTCCCCAGTCTCTTATACTCGACTGGGTGATTTAGTGAGTCCTTTCTTTTGACGTACACCGTCTTTTATCATGATCCCTCCTCATTCTGAAGAATTTGTATGAATTCCCCCAGGTTTGTGAGGTCTAGCGGGGCTTCCATGCAATTGTTCTACTAGTTTAAGGTTTCTAATGCTTCCAGTGGTAATAAAACCAACACAACCGGTGCAAACAACTTCGTAGCCTAGAGTTATAAAACAGCAGCATCGCGTCATAAGGCGAAATGCTCCTACAACGCCAGCGGGAAGTTGAGCAGTGACATCAGATCGCAATATTGTCACGCACCCGAAAATATCTCCCTCTCAATTGTACCGTTGGCACGGCAAGTAAAAACAATCCTATCACAATACTGTCAAATGGTTAGAATCTGTTGTAAGCTACTCAGGTGTGTACATACGCTGCTTCAACACCATATGTCTGAATTCCACCAGATTTTGTCGCCCATGGGACTTGGAAGTATGCTACACTGAAGCCTGTGAATAGTCATAACGTGTGGTCAAAAAGCAGACAGGAAGAAATGTGAGTGCCTACCACCGAGCACGCGCGCCAGGTTGAGCAGAGCACTAATTTCTCCCTGATGCCGCGGGAAGCAATCATTGCAATATGCATCTGATGAAACGAGTTAACAACTTGACCAGTATCCTCAATTGATAGTGCGGCTCACAGACGGCAACTGTATTCACCATGACCGCCACTTCCGCTATCCCCCACCCTAAGATAAGTGCAGCTTTGTTCAAATGCTGGATACCAGCTCCCAATGTCAAGAAGCCGCAGATGAATAGTGGCATTGCCACATAACATGCCCTGCAGTATGCATGTCCAATCAGCAGCTGCTAGGCGATAACCATCATTCTGCACCCACCATAATCGACTCTCAGCCTCGAATATACCATTGTTCTTCCGAACAGTGAAGTTCATAATTCGGTCATTTAGGAATCGCCCACCCAACTCTCCTAGAATCACCGCTAGCTAGCACGACATGGGCACATTAGCATCTGTCGGTAGCAGCGAGACTCACAATGGGAGTCGCGTACGCGCCAGCAACTCCAAATTCGCTGAATCCAAAACCGACAGGAGGAGGGGAGCCCATAAAAACGACATTCGTCACCTAACATTATTAATGCTCAATGGATAAGTAACAAAAAGCAGCTCACGTTGATGCCAACTGAGAATCCGAAAACAAAGGCCTTGAATGCATAACAGTGAGACATTGTTAAGTGCCATATTTGCGATCTCACCTCGAAAAATACAACCAAGATAAATTGAGGTCTCCAAACAACGTTCAAACATGCCCACACAATCTCTGACCAGCGTGACCGATACTTCGCCATCTTATATCCCGTGATGCCAATCAGAGTCTCGAGTCGATATTGTATGCCTGGCAATATTTGTTGTGGGTTGGGATGTAGATGGCGGTCATACATCCTAATCATGACTTAGCATTTTACAATGTTGTGTGTTGTGAAACATAAACTTGCGTTTCTTCCATGAACAGACCGATTAGGAGTACAACAACCGCGCTGTAGAGCGATCCAATTCCATAGGCCCATCGCCAGCTGTACGTGCATTAGCAGTTATTTATTTCTGGAAGGGAAAGTGTAGACTTGCCTCATACGTGCTACAAGAAAGCCAAAAGCGAATGGCGATAAGAATGGGGATCTATACTATGTCATGAATGCCGTTAAATGTCAACGAACACATTAATAGCATACAGGATAAATCCAAAGGTCCAAATATTCAATTTTCGAGCCTGTAGATGGAACGGAAATATGTCAGTGACAACATACAGGCCCTTTAATCGAGTTTAGTTGACAATAGTATGGACGATGGCATGTGGAACGTACCGTAACCTGAGGACAAGTCCTGGTTATCCGTGAGTACCATCTTTGCTAATCGAGCAACGTAGGGATCAGGTGCACACCCAAAAAATGCTGTCAAACAGCGCATTGCTTTCAAACGAAAAGTGTTGGCATTGAGGTTATTTGCCGCATATGAAATCTTACATGTAAAGGTAGCCAGGTCTGGTGAAAAGGTAGCGCCGACAAGGAACGCGAGCGCAAAAACCTAAGTGTAGAATAAGCGATTTCAGCACTACAAGATGATCTCAAAGAGATACGTGCCTGTGTCCAAAATAGCACAGGAAGGCGACCGTAACGTCGCATGAGCATTATCCAAAAGATCCCACCCCATCCTTGTAGGAGGAAGAATCAGCCAATCTATGGGATTTCATCTCTTGACTAGCCGAATTAACCTAGCAGGAAGATGCTCCAACTGTTGGCTATTATTAGGGTTTCCCTTCACTGAAGAATGTACCAAGGCTGCGTACTTGGACGTAAGGTTGTTGATGACACCTGTTGTTGTATTGTATGTCTGTGCCAATCCAAAGATTGCAGCAATTCCTAGTGATATTGTCAGACGCTACGACAAGCATCGTAACGTGGACGCACCAATTCCCGAATCAAAATCAGGTATGCTGGCTGCCAGAGTGATAACAAAAAGTTGCAGTGCTTTACGCTGATCACTCCACTACCTCGAACAGTTAGCTCATCTCATAGCAAGATAGCAACCCTGTTCTCACATTCTGTGGGTCATTCGGATCGTCGGCAGGTTGTGGCCAGAGAATCGTAGAGCCGTCGGGGCTCAGTTTGAGCGTTGAAGCCGCCTCGCCAAACTCAACCTTTGCCTGCCTAAAGTCAAAGCAGGCGTGATCTTAGTCCTTGACTCGCCACTAGAGACCAAGACTACGATTAGATCACATACTGAGGATCAATCACCAAACGACCAGCGGCCTGCTCGTAGTAAGAGGCGGGGTCGAATTTTCCCGCGACCTCGACATCGCTTTTCTCCGAGCGTTCTTCTAGCTGGAGCACCGTCATGGTGGTTTAGAGTCAGGGAGGTGTGACTTATGATGGCCCGGGGGGTTTATACCCCGGATCTTGTAACCATGGGCCGATGGTTCGCATGCATTGAATAGCTGTGTCCCAGACATAATGCAAATGCTCTAGTAATACCAAGGGTAAATTTCCAGCTCAGTGGGTATTACCAGGTGTTACCGGTTCCAAGGCCATCAGAGTGCTATTAATACAGCGTCGACGTCCACGTGACATAATTATCTTCAAGGGCTTTTTCCACGGTTCATCATCCCTGGAAAAATCATGGATGATACTGGCTTCATTGCTCTGTCTGCTCGTTTGCGTCGGCGCATAGATAATGCGTTCAATAGTACTGCTGGAAACATCTCAAGATCATCAAATATGCGTCGAAAGAAGCGTAAGATCGACTCAGCTCAGTCCGGTGGATTCGCTGCTGTGGAAGACGTATTACCAGGGGGATTCTTGATAGAGGCCGCAGGAGGTTTTCTACTTGATGAACAAGAAGGCTGCACTCCGTCTCCGGACCCTATCTCCATATCACTTTCATCTGTCCCAGCTGCACTTCAACTTCTCGGATTCCCTTCAGATGACGAAGAGGTTCTTTCTGTATTTCGAAGTGCTGCGTCAGGCTGGGGAGCAGGCTTGGAGGGATCGAACGAAGTCAGCCGGAAGGACTGGCGATCTGTCTGTGCTGCCCTTTTAGAGGGAGAAGATGGGGGAGGGAGTAATGATGGCTGGCCTTCTGCTGCTCATTCAGAGATGGTAGCACTCAGTGACCAGGAGGAAGATAGCGGCCCGGACAGTGATGAATATCGCATGTCCGTCGATGGGGACTCGAGTGAACCAGAAGGATCTGACGAGGAATATCAAGATGACAGACCCGCCGCTGTTTCCGGATCGCGCAAACCACAAAAGTCGTCCAAGTCGTCGCCCACCGACGTGAGGCTTGATGCTAGTCAATTGAGCGCGAAACAAAAGGCCGAATGTCGGGAGGACTTCGCGAGGTTCTTCCCTGATGTGCCTGATGCTGAGCTGGACCGTCAGAAAATCATGATCAAGGACGTCACACGCGTTGCCAACCTACTTAAGGAGAAGATAAAGGCCGAGGAAGTAAGCCATTCTCGTTCTCTATTAGCGTCCCTCGTCGACAGGATTGCCCTTCAGATTATTGCAATGCTAGAGGCATTCTCCACGTCACCAGATAAATCCATGAATCTTCAAGACTTTGAAAGAATGATGATAACGACAAAGCTCATAAGGTATGGGCAATAATGAACAAAGCCTAGTTACAAATGTTCTACAAGTGGAGTGACATTTTGGAGTCCATGTGTATATCGATGGCTATCATGGGTGGTAAATATCCTAAGGCCCTGCCGTGCCATAGTTTGCAGGAGCAGCAGACCCTTGATTGAGGGCCTGGTAATGCCCGTTGCCGGTGTCTGTTACATCATAGTCTCAGCCGCAGTACACATTGACAGAATGGTGGGCAAAGTACGTACAATAGAATCCCCCGTACCCATATTTCTCTTCAGCTTGCATCTTCTTGTAGATGAGCCAAAAGGCGTGCTATGACAAGGAAGCTACGAGTCAGAGTCTAGCTCTTCAAGGAGACAGGTGGCCGACGTACAATATGTCCGGGGATATATCCCAAGCTATACTAGCGATCAGCTTGCGTTAAGATTACGGTATTGATCATGGGAAGCTCACATGGTCAAACATATGTTGATGAGCAAGTCACAACTACAACCGGTGACGAAAGCAGCGGCCGCTGGTGGAAAGAGGATAGCAACCTGTTCAGTGATTCAGTTCCCTGTGCATGTACAGCAAATATTGTAGATACGAACAAGTATCAAAAGGACGTCAGAGGCTTTGACCATAGTGGCAAGTAAGCAAGAGGTTAGCGCCTTGCAAGCTTAAGTGGGGTTAGGCTTATATGTGTGCGGAGCGCAGCCGCAGCGGCCAGAACGTGATCATGAGGATTCTGTGACCTCATCAGGTTATAAATAGATATAGCCGGAAGTGTACCGCACCCAATGCCTTATCTAAGAGCCCAATATCATTAAGTTTATAGACGGATAGCTCGTGTACCAGAACGATAACTGCAGGAAAACGAACAACTTTGTATGAAAGCCAGTCAGGGAAATGTGAAGGACGATTGAACGATGATATGATATGCGAGGATGATTTTGCAGTGAAGAAAACGTTACTTGTAAGCATGCATATGAAGCAAAATGTTAGCGATGGAGAACACGAGGATACAGACTAACCACATAAAGAACACAACAAAGAGGTAAAATAAATGAGATCACCTGTCCGCAAACGCACTGAAATGCGCACACGGGTAAGGGTATGAACTTCGTTCGAGAATGCTTTTTAAAAGAGTCACTGAACGCAATTCCAGCGGTCAAGTGCTTTCCGATGCTGTTGGTCGTCGTTCTGGCGCCCAGGAGCCTTCTGCTTCTTCGCCAATGACAAAGACAATGTCTTCTTCGTCGTCATCCTCCCCATACGTATCACCTTCTTCTTCTATCTCACCATCCTGAGAATAAGCGACCTGATCGGCCTGAGGCTCTGTTGCCTCGGATTCGATCGAATAGCACACAATGCTCCTCGGAGCATTGGGCAAGACGAACTGCTTCCATTGCTCCCTGGCCATCCGAACACATTCACCCTTGACCTCAGTCAGGCTGGACAGGTTGAGCACATCGCGCACGAGATGGATCTCTGTGGTAAGCTTTCTTACTCTGTTGAAAGAAGCTATCAGTGAAATGGGTATCCATCCCTGATCATCCATCTGTGTAACATGTCGGTACTTGTCTGAAACGTAATCGACTATGTAACTTACCCGCTGCCGGAGGAAGAAGTCTTGTGCCATGTTCTGAGGGCTTAGATAATACTCCAACTGGCCAAGAAGACACGAACGAGTCGGGTCCAGCGGGAATGGTAATGCTGACTGTGGCATAGGGATGGGAGGTGCGCCATTTGCAGGTATGGTGACTGGAACGGGGTGGTACAATTCGTAATCGGGAGGTGTATAGGATGGTATCTGGACCTGGACGTATCCGTTCATATAATCGGCACCAGGTAGCGGCAAAGGATTAAATTGTGGAGGTGGCGTGAGAGAAGATATTGAAGGTCTTTGCTGGTGGTGGTAACTTCCACGGCCAGGATGTCGGCCTTGGTAGCGACCACCAAGTCCTCGAGCTCGTCGACCCCCATAAGCGCCCCGTTCGTGCGGCACATACGAACTAGCCCAAGAGCCTCGACGGGGTCGCCCACGTCCAAACTCTTTGACTTGGTCCCACACTTCTCGCTCTTCATGTGCTTCCTGCCATGTGTGCTGGGTGCGAACCTCCTGTGCTTCAAGCTGTAGCTCCTGTTCCTTCTGCAGCTGTATCTGCGCCTGCTCTCTCTGCCACTCGAGCTGTCGCCGCATCTCTCGAGCCTCTTTAGCGCGGCGAATAACGTCAGTGGCATTATCTGTGCCACTCACGTCGCCAAATCCATATCCGTAGTCCTTGACCTCCCATACGTCGCTCGTCGCAGAACCATCCTCAGACTTCATGATTGAAGGTCCGGTCTGTGTCGTACTAATTGGTGGCATGACAGGTTTCTCGTTCCTGGATGGCTGCGCCACGGACGTCGCGGCAGGTGGATGCTGGTCAGGAAGAGGAGCGACTGGTTGTGCGGGTTCAGCAGGTAGAGGTGGGCGCTCAGAGGACGCGCTCCGTGGATCCTCCAGTGGACTAGCCTCGTTCAGACTGTCAAACTTCGCTGTCGTTCCAAACACCCACTTTTTACCAGGTGCTGAATCATCTTCCCCAACAGCAGCATTCGGTTGTTCGTCAACAACCTTACACCCTTCTTGTGGTGCATCATCGATTGCATTCGCATTGTCTGTAGCTTCCGCTACGGGACTCGTAGGAGGCCGTGAAAGACTCTTAGTGGATTGTTTCCTGTTTCCTTGGCGAGATGGCACCGGTTCGCCAGGCGTAATACCAATAGAAAAGCCAGAGAACTGTTCCGCCGCTCGCTCAATGGACTCCCTGCCCCCTTTCCCCAAAACTTGATTTTCGTTCGGTGTCTTGTGGATGCGATCATGGGTCAGGTCGATACTCCCAAATACCATATTTCGTGAAATAATAGCAGGAGGCAAAGGTGAGTCCTGCGAGCTCTCGTACGAACGCTCACTCTGCGTTAAACGGCTGTTCGGAAATGTCTCCGTTGTGCCTGGAAACGGTGGATTGAAGAATGACAGATGCATCGGCGGAGGCACAATATATTCGTCCTGTAGTAACGGGGTAGAAAAGCCTGGAACGGGGCGACGGTGGATTGGGGGAACGAACCCATCCCACGGAATGCGCGAATGACAGTAGCCGCATGTCGCTGTGTATGGAGGATATACGTGGTATGGCGGAGTACCAGCTCCAGAGGGAGGACGTGAGCCCGCGTACGTAGGAGAGGTGTGTCCTGAAACGGAATTTGCGTAGTACGGATGTCGAACGGCAGAAAGTAGCGGCGACAGCCGTGCAGAATGCAGTGGTGCGTCAATAGTGGGTGGCACGGGTGGAGATCTGAAATAATGCGATGCAATGTCGGTAGGAGGATGAGAAAAAGTATGATGGTGGTATGCAGTCCTCTCTGGGACCCTTGAACTCATGCGCGGTGGATTATAGGGAACCTTTGGAGCCTCATGACGGAGGTCATATACTACAGCCAATTCGTCATCCGGTAATCGCCTTCCTCGGACTTGTAGCCGAGGACTCGAAGACGAACTCCCAGCTCGACTTTCTACTCGGGAATAGGGCACCGAATGCGAACCTGTAGAGTTCACCTCGAATACATTTCTGATGTTCAGCCGAGACATTTGAGCTGATGGCAGTCTTGAATCACTTTGATGTCGGGTGGAATCAATGCTATCTGCCGAACACAAATGTGACGAGTAACATCATCCAATCATCAGCATGGTTTGAACATATCAAAAAAGCTATTGTAAAGAATCGTAAAAGTAGGGTGCTTAAGAAAGGTGAAGGGTAAGGGGTCGACAAGGCAAATGACGTACTTTTTCTGGATAGGTCAGCTGAATTTGAAGAATTATATGCACCCGCGTGACTTTCCGATCTTCCGGACTTCTCGCCGCCGTCATTTTCTCCGAGGTCAATAGATGGAGGTTTCACGAGCTCTTGCCAATTAGACGTATCAGTGTCATTAACTGGACGGATTGACTTGGAGGACGAGTGTCGAGAAAGGTGTGAAGGCATGCGCACGATAAAAGGATCATGGTCATTATCGTCTCCATTGAGAGAAATCGTCTGTGATGGACTCGAACGAGATGTGGAAGGCGATGGTACAACATTTGGAACATCGAGTGGATGCGGGGAAGTACCCATGACGATGGGTCTTAGCCTAGGAAGGACTGAAGACATTCCAACAGAAGATGTGATTATTGCCCGAGGTTGCCTCTGAGGTTGGTGTACGTGTACGTGTGCAAGCGCCATCTGCTCTTTCAAACGTTCGGTCCATACGTTCACAGCAGGCACCGCCTTTGGCACGTTGTTGGCATTCGAATGTACATGGTTCGTTGGTCCGTTGAGGTCCTTCACGGCGTTCTGCGAAGATATCTCGGTAGAGAGTTCTGGAAAATCAGAAGCGCCAGCCTGAGATCTGCTTATCGCTTCGACCGAACTAAGCAATTTGGGTAATTGGGACGTGGCTTTCGAAGGTGGTGAAGAGGAGGAAGATACCCCAGACGCGCCAGAGACGGTTGGGAAGTCTCCAAGAGAGTTCCGAACAGCGTTAGGAGAACGAGGAGAGTGAGCCTTTTTTACACTTTCAGCGTAAGAAACTGGAGGGTTTATCAATGGTGCAGGCGCTGACGAAACCATCTGCCTGCTTGCAAACGTTCCTGAAGTGACTGACGCGAAATCGATAATTAACGGTTAATTAATTGACTAGCTGCAGAAGTCAATGGTCGAGAGATGCTTGACCTTTGGAAACGAGAACAGATGGGGGCTGAAACAGGTTGGTCGTGTTTGATATAAACTAGGGATATGAAAGGCAGTAGGGGGAGGCGATGAAGGGGTCCAAGCACGCGCTCGTCTACATAATAATTTGACCATGGCCCCTACACCCAAATCGGCACTTCCCGTTTAATGGCGTCGGCTATTACCGAGCCTCGACTGAACCGATCGAACAGGATCGAGCCTAACATCTGATTCATCCCATCAATCACGATCATCTTTTACATAGTATGCTTCTTGTCCAGACGTTGATAAACCGATAATCTCTCTCAACCTCCTCACGATATCCACTTCATTACCATCACCGCCGCATCTTGGACACCTGATGCTTTTTTATTCTGCAATTGTATTACGCCCACTGTCTCTTGTTCTACGCATAGGTTCTGTACTCGAATTCGCAAACTTTTGTCCCACAGACGTCGGGTCGGATCTTACGTCCTCAGTCTTCTAATGAGCAAATCAATTGTGTTTAGCACAGAAAGTAATCTGTGACAAGGACTTTCTCCTTCCAGGTAGTGGTGGCAATCAGTGTGTATTGCCGACCCAGCTAATGTCTTCTTTATTATTGTAATCGCCTTTGGAACGTTAGGATAAATATACTGCGCACAAGGAAATCCTTTCCAGAAAAAGGAACGTTCCGTGGACACCTGGTTGGACAAGCAGTTATCACTGCCTGCCTGCCGCTCGCACGAACGACTATCCGTTAATTCTTGGCGGACACAAATAATGGGAGCCCTCATGCTTACACGCTGCACTCACACAGTGCTTCTAAAAATGTCCAAAGTAGCGTCCTCGAATGTATGCTTGTAATGAGGTCCAGGATAACCGTTGCCTCGTAGTCCTCTTTCCAATGCCTACAAATGGCGAGAGCACATGGATCGTTCGAATTTCAAGCACATGTTTCGCGGTCGCCAACCTTCCCCCACCCACTTCCACCCAGGCTACCGGGCATGGTATCCAGAGTCGTTCCGATAACGCAATGACCATTGATCTTTATCAGTTCTTTCACTGTATGTTCGTATGAGATATAGTAAACGCGGATCTACACGGTCATGAGTATCATGTCCGCGGTGCACACGATGAGATACTTACCTCAGGTTCGTTGTTCCAAACTACATCTGCGGCAAATCACAGGTTGCGGAGGAGTTCGACAGCTCCACGCCATCGAGCGTGTCCTGCCCAGTGAAAGAGGTCAGATAGCAGGTAAGGATTGATCTCGCTTGACATATCCTAACCTCAGCGGTATGGATGTTCCACCATCAGCTTAATGGCCGAGAGACTTCACCATGAAATACCTAGCTGTTACTTGTGTGTCTCGATTAATTTGCCATTTGGGCGAAAGGGGCCATTTCAAATGCAGGACGGAAGCAAATGCACTCTGAAAAGAAAACACTCCGGTGCCTGAGCAGCATCGGGAGTTATGCTGGCCCGGGGATCGTGCGATTGTTGAAGTATGGGATGTCGTGGAGATTTCGCGGAGGTTGCATAGTAATGCATGGACTGGCGTGGGATATAAAGGAATATAAAGTTGACGAAACGTTGACGAGGTGAGGAATAAGATACGTATGTAAAAGTGAACCACACCTTTGGCAGCGGATAAAATAGGGAAAACGCCAGCAGGGTGTCAACACCAATGAGTTCGTGTAGAATGGGCTAAGCAGCATGCAAAGCAAAGCCCCAATCAGTAAATGGCCTTCGCTGATAAACCTATTTGCATGTTCCAACTGTACCGCTGTGATCCAAGCAACAGGGAACAAACAACAAAAGATATCATCGAAGTACAAACTTAGACCTAACCAGGATTTTCGATACAAAACCTCCACGGAATCGCAGTTAACCGGAGGTGTTTCCTAGGTATAACAATGTCCAGGTCTGTTAACGGAGGTTCGTCGCATCCCAATGAGTCCAAACTCCTGAGCGCCGCAGGGGCGAACGTGTACGTCGACTTTCGAAACGACGTTGTGATTAGTCCCCATTGTAATTAGTCACCGTCACGGTGGTTTTCGGGCGCAGAACTGGCGTGATCCAGAAACTCTGGGAGGCATCTGACGAGTAGAAGGTGTTTGAGGGGCCGTGTCCATGATCCGATAGCCAACGTGCGCATGTGTGAGCTGAGAGATCTGTGGTCGGAGATATCAAATGATACTCCCCATGGAGTCTGAGCGCAAATCTACTGGCCTTACATAGCTTAACAACTTACTTATTAAGTTATTGTAGAGGGTGTGGATGCATGGATGCATGATTATCAAGTAAGGCTTGCCTCAGGCTGGTGCTTCATTTTTTCAATACTCTGGTAGGGGCTAGTTTCCCCTGGACTTCGACGGTAACTTTACATCATGATAGTCCCTCCTTCTAATAAAAGATAGGACGCTTCGACAGCCATAGTCCCAGACCGATCTGTTTGGAACTTTGTTCCATGACAGAGCACTGAATACTGAGTACTGAACAATGAGCACGGTGTTGAAAAGCCAGACTCGGTCACCAATGACCATGCACTTTGAGTCGTATACTTGATACGTACACTTCATGCAGCGGCCGGGATTAGTGGACCTGATGCAGACATCCCAACTGCCACATACTAGCACAGCCGAAATGTCGTAGTCAATATTTCAAGGAGAAGGAATGATTCTTCCTACTTCTATGTAAAGGTCTGGACTGACTTGGGAGAGACTAAAATGGATATGCTCCAATACTACTAGGCGATTGGAACGACGCTTGATCGATGATCACGCGAGATTCGAGTCATCCCATTATCCATGCGCTTTCCACTTGCTTCCTATCATTCGCACTTGAGTTGATCTGCAGTACTCAGTACCAGTGCCAGTCACCGTGCTGTCAAGATATAAGCCAATGCCCAGGGCCACATATATTTGTGGCGCAACCATCCTCCGAAACTTCTTCGTCTTGCCTCCAGTGCACCTCGCACTCCTTCGCAGCATGTCCCACAAGCCCATCCAAACTCTGCTCAACGCTAACGAGGAGTGGGCACAGAGAGTAATAAAGGACACACCCGATTTTTTTGCTCAGTCGGCCACCGGTCAGAAGCCCAAGGTATGCCCATCGCGCACCCCTCCGTTTTTAGCCACGTTTCGAAGATTATTTTCAGATCCTTTGGATTGGCTGCTCTGACTCACGAGTGCCGGAATCGGTCATTACAGCATCTAAGCCTGGCGACATCTTTGTACACAGAAACGTTGCCAAGTACGTATGCACAAAAATCATCAAACTCTGAGTCATACTCACAAACCATCTCCGCAGCCAATTCCATCTCCACGATGACAGCGCGCTCTCAGTCCTCACCTTTGCTATCAAAGAAGTTGGCGTCGAACACGGCGAGTTTCTTACTACTCTCTTGATGAGGTCGATCCTTCCTCTAACGTGTATACATCTTCAACAGTCGTTCTCGTCGGTCACACCAACTGCGGAGGTGCCATGGCTTGCATAGAAGCAGCCAAAGATGCTGCCGCTAACCCCGGCGCATCCACCGCACTCACGCGCTGGCTGACCCCCCTCACTGCACTCGTTCGATCCCTCGATCTCTCCGCGTGCTCTGCGAGCGAGGCGCTGAACAAGGTCGTTGAAGCCAATATCATCATGCAAGTCGACAATATCTGCAAGTCAGAGCCGATTACCACTGCTTGGGCAGACCCGGATGCGAAGAAAGTCACCGTGCACGGATGGATGTACGACCTCGCTGAGGGACGCATCAAGGAGCTTGTCGTCCGGGATGCTCAAGCGTGACGAGAACAGTTTATGACTTGTTCGTCTTTCATGCCAGCGCGGCTGCACAGTTTCCAAGGCTTTGCGACAAATTAACGGTTTTCGATGCATTCTTTACTAGATTTCCTGTTAAATAGCTGTACACGTCAACGAGGTGCTATACCTTGTTTTGAGGATCATACATGCCAATACAGCTCTTCCATCCTCCCACACTGCAGGTAAGTAAGTATTTAAAGTCATTTTTATTTCTGAATCGCGCTCTCCACGATTGCGATGCCATTGCTGAAGAACGCGACCAATTCAAATCAATTTGCTGCGATGACCGCGATCAATGAGATGCTTGGAGTGCGCTCAACATTAAATTGAACTTCGTTGCCAGATCGGCATCAAGGCGATTCAAAAAAGTCCCACATCGAAGGTAGGAGGCGATAGTATTTAATCCTTTGGATTTGCTTTGGATCTGGTCCAACGTACTTAAGTCTGACGCCAGGTGAGTCCAGTTATGGCGCCGATGGCAATTGATAGAAAGATCTGATGATCGCTTAGCCGATATCTGCGCAAATCAACATCCTCATCTCATCTCGATTGCATAGATATGCTACACTATGTAAGAGTGGGCACGTTGAGGCCCGCATGGCTTGCCCTGTCCCGACTCCACAGTGCACTACAAGAAGCCAAGTCTTTAAGTATAGGGTATCTTCAGCGATGGCCCCGCAAGGAGCCAGCCTTTCTGTCAACCTCGACAGAGCGTTGAGACTCTTCCATAATTAACATCCAAACCACAAGGACGTTGAAGGTCCCATCTCCTCTTATCTAGCGAGGGCACGTTGAGGCCGTCATGCAGCGATCGATACGTTTAGTACCTATTGAAGTGATTGGTCAATGTGCGATGACGGGGTTGCATTTGTCTAACCTGTAGTGCGAAGCTTTGTATGGGCCTTGGACAGGAATGTCAAGGTACTGGGATTGCTCGGAGCTGAGCTCAGTCAACTTGACGTTGAGCTGAGCAAGGTGAGCACGGGCGACCTCCTCATCCAGCTCCTTGGGCAGCATGTGAACGCCTAGGGGGAATTTCTCTGGAGTGGTCCAAAGAGCAATCTGGGCCAACACCTGGTTCGCGAAGGAGCAAGACATGACGAAGGACGGGTGGCCAGTGGCACAACTGGTAATTCATCATAGGTTAATCACGATCTAGAAAATGGAACATAGAATCAACCAACCCCAAGTTTACAAGACGACCCTCGGCAAGGAGAATGATGTGACGGCCAGAAGCCATTGTGAAGCGGTCAACTTGAGGTTTCACATTGACAGCCTGCTTGGCGTTCGCCTTCAACCATGCAACATCGATCTCAACATCGAAGTGACCAATACTACCAAAGAGTGAGCGGGCATCACCAAGGTAATGGATGTTGTACACACTTGCAAACGATAGCGTCCTCGGGCATGACCAAGAAGTGCTTGGCAGTGATGATGTCACGGTTACCAGTCGTAGTGACGAAGACGTTTGAGCGCGGAGCAGCATCCTCCATGGTCGTCACCTCATAACCAGCCATCGCAGCTTGCAGCGCGTTGATGGGGTCGATTTCCGTGACCAGAACACGCGCACCGTATGAACGCAGAGATTCGGCACACTAAAACGAGCAACCGTCAACGACAACCGCGCGAAAACGAAAAAAAATCCTACTCACTCCCTTGCCGACATCACCGTAACCGGCAACGACAGCGACCTTGCCGGCAAGCATGACATCAGTGGCACGCTTGATACCGTCAACAAGGGATTCCCGGCATCCGTAGTAGTTGTCGAACTTGGACTTCGTGACGGAGTCGTTGACGTTGATGGCTGGGACCTTCAACCTGCCTTCACGGAAAGCTTTGTACAGGTGGTGGACACCCGTAGTAGTCTCCTCAGAAAGACCTTTGATATCTTTATTCCGACAAAGTTAGTAGTGTACTGCCATATCGATCGACATAAAAATCCTTACCCTTGAGGTATTGGGGGTACTTCTCATGGACAAGGGTGGTAAGATCACCACCGTCATCAAGAATCATGTTCAACGGCTTGCCACCAGGGAAGGCAGCAAGACTCTGTTCAATACACCATTGGTATTCCTCCTCAGTCTCGCCCTTCCAAGCGAAGACAGGAACTCCAGTTGCAGCGATGCTATAAAATTTAGATTAGAACACTGGTATCATGAAGTACAATATACTCACGCAGCAGCAGCATGGTCCTGGGTCGAGAAGATATTCTACCAATGGAAGTGAGTGCCTCGCAATGATCACGTAACCATGGACACCTACACAAGACGACCAGGTAACTTCAGCGCCGAGAGCGGTCAATGTCTCAATCAAGACGGCGGTTTGAATTGTCCTGCAGAGTATAAGGACCTCTGCAACAACTAATCGTCGTTCGAACTCACATGTGCAGGCATCCAGCAATACGAGCGCCAGAAAGAGGCTTGGAAGGTCCGTACTAAAGGAAGGAGATTAAAAGAAATTCGTTTGCAAGCTCGCACCAACTACCTTTGACCTCATGAACATCAATCCTGGCATTTCATTCTAAAAGACGCGAAATCGGTCGACAAACGAGCACGAAAAGCAAGGCGAAACTTATACCTCAGCGATCTCGATCTCCTTGCGACCGAACGCTGCGAGAGAGACATCTATAGGAAAAGCTCGTTCGGATCGATACACTTGAGCCCAAAATTATCATCATACCAGCTACTTTGAAGACCATGTTAGAATATTTCTGAGGAGATGATCGATGATGGGAGAAGGAAAATGAGTGAAACCAGATGAGAAACTGATTGCTGCGACTTTTTATCTCTAAAACCCACGTGCGGTAATCAAGAAATTTCCATACAAGGTGCGTGGGAGTTCACCGTTTCAGTCTTGAGAGAGTCCCCACTCTATCTGACGTTCTTCAAATCTTCTCTCACAGTTGATGTGCACATGGCCTTCCATGAACAATCTGACGAGGTGACGGAGACTCAGAGAAAGAAGTGTCAACTATTGGAAATAGGTACGATAAATGCCTTACATATACGTTCTTGAATAACTAGCAACATGTCAAGTGCAATATACATGTCAACCGGAAGAGCTTCCTAGTGGAGAAGTTCGTCCTCGATGCTTCCCTATCCCTCGCATCTTTAGGATGTTCGTGTGAACACTGCACCTCAGGGAGTTGACATGATTTGACGTGGTTATATTCTCAGATGCCCTGACCGTCCAGCCGTGGAAATCACGAAACTTGTCAAGATCGACCTCAAGACAGGAGAAATTGAAATGCCGGACCAGTCTAGGTTCGTTATCGGATAATGTACCGTGACCATGTATTCAGTCCATCCAATACAGCACCCTTCTTCCAAAGGGCAAACACTGGCGAGACATACGTCGATACGACCTTGAAGCCGAAGTTAGATCGAGTGATTGATCGATCTCAAGCCTTCAAGACCACCCGAAACCTACTTCACGGGTTTTCATACAAGGTTCTACCCCCAAGACTCAACACCTTGCGATTCACTTTTGGTACATGTCGTTAGTCCTTCGGGACTGAGTTGGCTTTTTGCATTCAGTATCATATGGATTTTAGCTGTGGCTATAATTGATTGACTGCCAGCAGCCTCGTTTTTTTTGCTTCTATGGATACTTCAGGTCATTAATAATTGCCATGTTTCAGCTTCTGGTGTGTATTATTGTCCATCATCGTTTCTGTTCACTCTTGGCCATACTCTGACCAATTGGCTATGATGGTTGATGACTCGTTACAGCATCTAGCGCATAGGTCACAATTTCTGCATGCAACATTGACACTGCCTGTGGTGTTTCTCATGGCATTGTTGGCAGCAATAATACCCTAGTTCTTTTGTTTTCAATCTCCAGGTTCCAATCAATTTATGTTGTTTATCCAGTCAGTATCCTTTATTTGTGTGAACTGGAGTTAGACGCAAAGCGCGTGCCATTCAATTGTTCCAAATGTCAAACCAATGTCCGAAGATCGGCGTCTACTCGGGGTTGCCACGTCTAATGCCGTCCAATGATCTGCACGATACAACTGAATCCGTCGTGTTGTTCCGGTCGTCTAGGAGAGCACAGCCCGATGTCCGCACTGTCGAATGTTAAGTACATAAAGTCATAGTCAATCATAGCATTGGGTACGTGCGTTCCAGGTGCGTTGATTGGGCTTTAAGGAATCAGGACACAGTTTTGTACAACACTTTCCCAGTTAGCAATTACCATCGCCACCGACTACGACTTACTTCCACGCATATAAATAAGTTATATCTCAAACTTGGCTACCATCCGCTAGCATGATGCAGAACTCCCGATCTATGGCGGGCAGTGTCACTGCACTCGTCGATGATCACATGCCGTGACCCTCAGCTGAAGTCCGGGCGTTATAACTGGCCATCAAAAAATGTTTGATAGGGCGCTTAGCCTAGCAATGGTAGTCTTCGGAGGTGTGATCAATGCTCTCGTACAGCCCGTCGCAGGTGTGCTTTGAAGTCGTCAAGACATGTTATGCTGTGAGTTTGTATCACACATTGCTTCGCAACTACTAACAATTCTGTTGCGACACTCATCCCAAGGTCTTTAACCATTCCCTTGTCCTGGAGGCTCTGTTCGTTGCTTGACTTACCGAGGCTCTAGCTCCTCCAATCTTTGCCTTGCCCGCTAAAGCTCGCGTGATTAACACTGCCTAGGCCTTGTAGAGATGTTCCATACATTTAATCGGTTCGAAGGCGTCCAGGGTGGTCCTCCCGTGGATATCAAGTGTGAGGCTATAGAAGACACGCAATTGAAACTGTCGCCCCCCCTCAACTTCTACCTGCACTTTTTCAAATACTCAATATCGCACTGTTTCGTCCTCGCCTGTTGCCCTGCGTTATTCCTCTCCCGGTGCTCGCTCGAGACGCACGCACTTTCAATCCTCAAGCCTTCGACAGGCTCACTCAAAAAAGGATTCTCGTAAAGTGTCTGATCGCCGCGCGACCATGTCCCATCCTTTTTCTTCAAGGGGGACACCTAGTCGGATGCTGTATTCTCAAGCGGACGCCCCTGGTCGGAGGTCTGTGGACAATGGGCAACGCGTCATGCAGTCACCGCCTTACGCACTGCCAAGCGCTTTTGTCCAAGTGAGTTGCCTCTCTCTAGCCTCACTACCACGTTCACAGAACCTACTTCTCGCTCTCGCAGTCTCATGGAAGTATGGATATAGGCCCACAAGCGTCTGGTTCTAGCATGGCTCCGACTTCAAGCTTGTCTGGTGCCGTCGGTGATATGAATATTCCCCCGCACCCATGGAATACTGTAACCAGACCTTCGTATTCAAATGCACCAACATCTTGGGTGCCTGGTGCTCATATTCCGCCACACATGCAATCCCATATTCATTCCACTGTCTCCTATAATACCACTCCTACCACGGATCTCAATACTACACCACACCCTAACCATCCATCCGCCATACCAAGATCCCCGCCATTTGCGAACACCTATGCAAGTCAAATGCCATTCCAACAAGACCGTTCTCCTCAAAATTCTCCCACCATTATGCTGGGTCGCCCAGGATCTCGAACGCCATTTGATCAATCTCGCCGCCCTTCACAGGATCCCACGGAAGAAGAGAACAAACACCTTCGAAAGAGGGTGAAAGACCTTGAGCTAATCAATGAGAAAGGCCGCCAGCGTATCAGGGAGCTTGAAGCAGAATTAGCTAGCCGCGGCATCGCTGACCCTTCAATCAGATACCCAGAGCCGTCCACGAGTACAGCTACCCCTGGAGTTTCTGGCACGATGCCTGCTCCTCCAGCCGTGCAGGCATCCTGGAAAGCTCGGACAGACGCTCGTATACGGCTTTTCTGTTCGTTGAATCGTGCTGGAAATGCATTATGCTCCTGGCACGATTCGCGTCGGGAGCGTCGAATATACCCACCGCGTATGGCTCCTGCTGGCTATCTAAACTGTGGTTGCACATATGAAGAGGCACTTTTTGAAGAGAGTTTGTCTCGTCATGATGTTGGCAGTTACCATCCTGGAGAGGCCGTCCGTATGGACCCTGCCCTTCGTAACCCTCTCCTCAAAGTACTACAGGAGCGATATGGATACAGGGATGGTGACTTCGAAAGAAATCCGGTGACGGGAGATTGGGTCGACGGAGAGGGAAGCGGAATGTGGGAGCAGAAACTGCTCTCAGGTGCTTCTAGTTCCAGGAAAAGAGGCGAGGATCGTCGGTAAGCCTTGGGCATTGTAAATATTCATGTTGTCTACATCTTCCCGCAATACTGTGTGACGACTTTGCTTTCAGATTGCATACTGTATTCCATATTCTTGCGTCTCACCTTCTAGTCTTGTCTACAATTGCCGGTTTGGCATGCTCATTGATTGACACTCATACACTTAATTATGTTATTATATATCGAACGTTGTACCCGTAGACAACTTATAATTATGTAGGTCACACAGACTCGAGACTGTATTAGAATTGACAGATAATTCATCAAAAGTACTGCTTCACAATTAATGTTGGAGTTGGTCTTCCCCAGTCATACCGGGTTACCGTAGGAGGACAGTCGGAACAAAAAGTGAACCGAGAGCAGCAAGATTTTCATGAACCACGAGGGTAGTCTGCAAAGGATTGTCAATTGATGACTGCATTGTGCGATGGTCGAATAGTACGTACTCATACTCATTATTGCATTATAGTCCATTAACAGTGCTTGCCACGCGTAATTAGCAGAACATTGCATTTTTCATGGCCACAATCCAGCTATGTTTCTGCGCTCTAGTCGCTTCTTTCTGGACTTAGATTGCGGATGCGTTTTACAAATTCACATACTGTTGACTTACTATGTAGAAATCAATCTTCAACTGTACAGCCTACTAATTCGGGCCTCACCGGCACCGACGATCAGCGAGCCCACAGCCAGACAATTAGTAGTTTTCCAGTGCAGATCGTGCGTGTGTGCACTGCACGCACTATTTCTTGCTATGACACACATACACACATTGTGCACAGTGCCCACACACCATGAAATAGCACCGGCTTGTAACAAATTTCAAAATGTAATTGTCAAACGCGACTCCGCGAGGCATATGTAAAATAAACATGTAAATTATTTATATTTTATGTACGTAATTCGTCATCACTAGGGTGGTACTTAAGTAACGCTGATCTTAAACAAGTAGCCGCATCAGTGGCACTGGCAGGGCCTCTGTGCTCCTTTTTGGCAAGAATGTCAACCAGGACGACTCCGGGACTGGATGTGACAGATCATGATGACAGTTGGCAAACAGTTGGCTCAGCATTTACACTCCCTCGAGCGCTGACTAAGCCCTTTGAATCGGACGACCGTCTGTACTCCTTTAGGATCCCTAGTCCAACGATTCATACACCAATATACTGATGGCAAAGGCTTCTAGGCTCACGGCATTCACATTCCTCGTCAGGTGCTGCATCGCCTGGTCATGGTCGCGTCAATCTCCGGATCAACTACGCATCATTCAGTCTGTTGAGCATGGCACACAAGCCTTCTCATCTCAGCTGCAAGGTAGTTTTTGTGGCCTTTGTATTATCATATACATAACGCTCTCTTTCCCAGCTGGCCTATCCCACGAAGAGATCGACCTGATTTCCAAACACACTGGTGATCGCGATCTTTGCATTCAATGGGGGACAGGAATCTCACAAGTCGTAGGCGCATTCGATGGATATATGCGCAAAAATGATTGCTTTCAAGACGCCGCAAGGCACGCCCAAGGTCGTTGCGAGGTGTCTCACATGACCGAGGACGAACGCATACAAGGTTTTCTCAGTCTGATGTACACGATTCGAGACCTTCCTTATATTTGTTTAGTCGCTATCAGGCTCACCCTCTGTGAACTTGCTACAGCCCGCCACCATACACCACCCCTCGAGTGTTCTTTATTTATTAACAATGTCGGATCACACATTCCACATCATGCTGTCGGTGATTGTGTGGAGTACGTCACTGTTGACAAGGGTTAGGCAAACGCTCATTGATGCCTAGTGCACTCTCTCGGAGCGCTCAATTTTGGTCTAGCTATTCCGGGTACCTGCGAGAAATCCGTGAGGCTGGGTCATTTCCCGGCTGTTCTGCTAATTGTTGCGATCAGCCCAGCTGTGCTTTGCGTTTCGTCGCTGGATGGAAATTGGTGCGTTCCGGCGGAGATGGTAGTTGTTTCTTTCACGTTTCACCCCTTAGACACCGCCAAGGATATCTATAGAAACATAACATTGGAGAAACTCGCTCTGATGCGCTTCATCCTGGAACAGCAGAAGGGATTCACAACTGCACGTCAGAACTGGGAGCGATCATCTACAGTTGACGTAATCTTCTAAAAAGCATAACTGCTTGGCTGATGATTTCCAACAGGACCTGGGCGATCTCATCAGTATGTTGAAATCGACTAGCAGTAATATACGCGACGTCGCAGATGTGACGTCCACTTCCATCATTCAAAATGCGCAATCAGTGGGTGACATTCTGATGTCTTAGGCACAGATTTTTTACGAGGTACTTCCAGCTGTTCACAAAGATGGAGACCGCCTTGTCAGACATCAACCAGCGCAGCTTCGACGATCGTATTCGTTCATTGGACAAGGTAACTTCTCCACAGCTTATCGATGAAAGCTAACATTTCCAGGTTGATCGGAGGATTGATGACATGGCATTAAGCGTATTGTTCTTATCTCTGGGCTTTCGAGGTGTCCCTGAAGGAATACACAGCATTCAAAAGCCATGTCGTCGTTACTATCACTCGTCGAGTCGCGTTTGACCACTGAAATTGAAGAAATCGCATCTTTGATGTTAGAACAGCGCCTTCAATCTCGGGCAGTCGCGGTGCAGTCGTCTGAATATTTTCCGTCGCATTCTTCTGATTGAGCTCCCAGGATCAAGTTCAGCAAAAATGGTCCGCGCTTGACGCGACTTTCTTTGCTATGCAAAATGTGACCGATTTTCTTCCATTTTGGTCGCAGGTTGACAACAACTGCAATCTAGTCCTTCCACGACCTGCAGAGTGTGATCACAGGGCTTACGTTCTCCTTGGAGACCTCTCTTTCCCAAGTAGTGCATGCACAAGGGATTCAGCGAGAAGTCGCCGAGTCTGTTTCAATTCTTGATAGCAGAATTTCTCAGCTCACGGAAGCGACTCACCGTGAACTTGAAACAATCAATCAGACGGCCCTTGCCCTCATTGATACCTTTCAGCGCAAGTCAAAACACGAAGCATGGCTATCCAATCTGTGGTGGCTTTTACGTTTTGTCGCACCCAGTTTGTGTTGCTATCAACCGCGCACTTTTTTCCTGACGTCCACATGTTAGCATCATTGCTCGGCTTCAAGACTTTTCAAGCCGCAACCAGTGTCTTGGTACTCCTCTGGCGTCTTCTGGAAGTGGTACTGTCACTTCTCATGGTACCTCAAGGCTTGAAACTCGTTATCTTTATTTTTCTGATCTTACTATCGCAGACTAGCGTCGCAGTTTCTAGCATCAAAAACGACTGTTACTCAAGTTCCGTGGTTCAAAACAGGTGCAACCGCAAGAAAGTTCATGGCGTCTCGACTCTCACCTGGAGGAGAATGTGTCGCCTGCCTCAAATGTCAGGCATCTGCAACGGACTGACTGTTTGGATCCACGGATTATTAGGCGACTTACTGGACCTCGCATATCTCGTATACCCGATAGGATCTGTCGTCGAGCCACCCTCTTATTGAACATCATTGTCAATTCTATCTTACACTTGTCTGTGCATTCTTTGTGTCAATTCAGAACGCACAATAGTTTCCATGCATCCCCAAGGCTTTGAAGGATGTTGCGGGAAATCCTGGGGGGTTTGAATTTGAACTTTCGTCAATGCTAATGATGGGTCGCCCAATTTCATGTCTGTTCTATTAAGCTAGTCTTCTGTTTTTCTTGGATTCAGTCCTAACGAGCCATGCCGGGTCGTGCACGAGGCCTTAGGATGCCATTCGACTAGCTAGTGTGTATTAAATAAGTAATTATTTACCGTGCCCCTCTGCGCCAATATTTGTCATTGATATCCGAAATGTTAACCGGGTCCGCTAATTTCCAGTCCTTAGTCTACCAACTTCTGTTCTTTGTCGTATGCTGTGAGCTAAGATGCTTGCGCAACTCGATGTCCTTAGGGAATCCAATATCTTTCCATCACCCAGGCTCCATGCTGGCGATATTGGACCACATGACAAGACAATGGACAGACACGCCTATGCATCCAAGCATCGAAGACATCTACAGTCTTACGGACAGGAACAGCCCTCAATCACACCCATCACGATATCTGGTCATAATAGAGGATCACAACTATATGTAGCGCCTAAAGGTAACGAGGTACATCTGCTGGCATATTCACTGCATTGTACTCCACTAACTAGATTCAGGACTCTTGTGGACAACCTCAGGTTCACCCGTCTAGTTATCGCGCAGCTATGGCTCGCTCCCCAAATCCTCAACTACAGCCTCGCGTGATTCCGCCTCGATTACAGAAGCAGCATGCAGCATCGTGAGTCAGGCTGTTACCCCTCTTCGAAAGCACTCTCATTTACGTGGCATAGGATGGGTAAGCCAAATCAAAGCCTTGACCATCCAACCTTCCCCAAACAACTGTGTATTCCTGTGTCTTCCACATGTGGACGAAGAACACACACGAATCCACCCATTGTTGAATCGCCATTGTTGACTCACCAGAATACGCATTCACCTGGACCTGTGAGTCTACATTACACGTGCCTAAGATCCACAGTTTTTCATGGGCGCTAGATTTTGGACATAAAGGCTGCGCTGTCTGCCCAGGGCATTCACATTGGCATCCCACCCTTACATTCACAATCTCCTACTGATCAAGTTGAACCTCATCCTCACATTAATCAAGTACGATTCAGTTATCTCTCCGTATGAACAAACTTATCAATACTTATCAAGCATACATTGCAAACACTGTTGACCCCAGCAGTACCCATGTCTCACCATGACACTCTCCGACCGCTGGGAGTCACACCGGGTGGCCATATACAAACATTGAATAGACCGTCCGAATCACCCAAGCGACCCCCGGGTTTGCAGTCGCCTGCTGACCGAGGTGTCGCATTACCTGTAGCGTCAATCCGCGTCAGCCTTCCTCCACCTTCCAAGGCGAAGGTAGTAGTCAATGTCTTCAGGCTGCCGGACAGTTGATTTACTCGTTGATATCGCAGGAAAGGACTCGTAAAGAACAATCATTCGTGCCTGAGATCTCAGCCGCAGATATTGATACCGTCACGATTAAACCAGACACCCCCGAACCCTCAATCTCACCAATTTCTTCAAATAGCGTCAAGCTACCATCCGTTCGAGGAGGATTACAACCGTCGAGTCCGAAACCTTCCATTGGAGAATCGACTGCCCCAATACCACCAAATTCTGCGACGGTGGGCGGTGGTTTATCTCTAGTTTTGACCGTTGTATTGATTACCTCGGGCAGCAGGATACGAAAAGTTCGTCAACTTCGGGCAAGGTTGAGATGTGCAGGGATTGGTTTGTGGGTGTCTGTATCCGCAGGCGGTGCCCCCGTGCCCATGAAATAATACCAACTAATCTCACCTGCCACCGTTGGCTTCGCGGGGAGTGTGCTCGGTCGCAATGTCCTTTCGTGCACGAGCGTCAGGCAAGTACGACACCACTGTGGTTTGAGCGTGATGATGACCTACTGCTCAGAGTTCTGACGGTTCCGTCAGCAACCAACTGCCTGTTCGAAATGGTCATACTCGAGGCGTCGTGCAAGTCGCCGATCGTCCCGTTAAAGATCAACCTCCTGTTCGAAACGGCAACACTAGAGTCGGTGTACAAGCCGGCCGTCCCGTTAACGAAAAACCACCTGTTCGAACAGGCAATGCTCGAGACGGCGTGCAAGTTGCCGACCGCCCCGTTAACGATAACCACCCTGTTCGAACCCATAACGCTCGAGACGGCGTACAAGTTCCTGCCGGTCATGTTAAAGATCAACTGCCTATTCGAAACGGCAACACTCGCGCCCAAGCCGACCGTCCCGTTAATGATCAACCACCTCATCGAAATGGCAAAACTCGAGAGGGCGCCCAGGCTCCCGAAGGTTCTGTTAAGAATCAAGCACCTGTGCGAAATGGCGGCGCTCAAAACATAGATCAAGGTATTTTACCTGCTTACCTCAGCGTAGCTAGCCGAATGTAGCCAACTCATCCCGATACCCACAGACTCAACTCGACCTCCATCTTCTGGCACGTCCAGCAGTGCTCTGCGCTCCATGACACAAGTTCGACCCTCTGAAACGAAGTCCCGCGGTTCAGGACGACCTTCTCAAGCGGCTTTGATTAATGTCACACCAGAATACACGGGGCATAAGACATTCAGTAACGTATGTGCATCCCTTTCCTGCCTCATTTCTGGCGCTCATCCTGTGAAGCCCGATGGTCGCCAATTGAAGGAATTTTGTCGTGATTGGTCGCGCGGTCGGTGCCAGCGTCCCGCCTGCCGCTATCTACACGAACATCCCAATGACGTGAGTTCTTCGAGTCTGGTAATACAAATTACTCCCTAACATACGGTACTAGGACACATCGCAAACGACTACTCCACCATTTCGGGATACTCATGTTGACGACGTATCAGCGTCTCGCAACTCCCTTTCACAGAACCCACCACCCCCTGTCACACGCCGAAACGAGGATCTTGTCATACCCGTGACAATTGCGGATCATATTACAGTGAAACTACGTAGCGGTTTCGAAATACAGGACGTGACCACCGGATTCGAAACTCGGTGGGTACACATTGGAGACGTGTCACCGCTCGTCAAGGAATCCCAACTCCGCTCCCTTTTGGAACCATACGAAGTCGATGAATTATGTATTCCGGACGGAAACGGTGCCAAGCGGTTGACCGTCAAAGTGCAATTTTCCACTGCAGCGCAAGCCATGGAGGCTTCGACGGCCCTTCAGGGACGGCAATTCCAGGGGAGGAGACTTACTGCGAAACTGTCTTTGAACACTACCGCACGCGGTACCATAGTGCTCAGGGACACCGCCGTTCGCGTTACTTGGAATGCGCCGCAGCGCGTTGGGTATGCGGGGTACGCAACTCTTGATGAGGCCAAGGCTGCGATTGCAGCTGCCACTGGATTGGTGATGAAGGACAATGTTGTCACAGCCGCCTTGTACGAAGGATTACCAGCAGTTGGTGTTTACAGCGTCATGTTTTCTCACCTTCCTCCCGATGCAGAGAGAAAGGATTTGGAGCAGTTCGGCAAGGCAGAGTCCATCGTGTTCGAACGCCCCAATTATCAACCACTCGAAAGCGCTCGCCATGCAGTACATCGGATGCTACGCAATTGCGGCAATCTTTCCAATTTCGATCTAGTTCTTCCTATCTGGAACGGCATCGTACTTGCCTGGGCAACCTTTGAGACCCATGCGGACGCCAGCAATGCCAGGGATCATCTGGACGGACAAAGTCCTCGTGTGATGGGAGGGAAGACTTACATATCTGCTCGTCATGTGCAGTCTCTCAACTTCTCGTTGCCGCTGAGCAAGTTCAAGATGCTGGAAGGAGAAGTTACTCGCCTTCGGTGGTCGTGGCGAACAAGGTTCAATCATGACGTGACTCTTGTTGACCACCTCTTGTCGCCTGATGGGCCTGTCCACATCAAGATCTCGGCCTCAAAGGTGAACAATCTCGGGATTGCCAAAGCAGAGTTCGAACAGCTTCAACATGGTGAAGTCGTGACTCTCCAGAAGAAACCAATATGGGACAGATTCTTCTCTCATCCCTCAGGCCAATCGTTCCTCCGTGCGGTAGAGAGCCGATATCCTGGAATTGGACTTCGAACTCGGATGGGAAAAATCCTGCTTTTGGGCCCAATCGAGCAACGCCAGCTTGCTCGGCGAGATATTATGACGCGGTTTCAAGAATTACAGGCGCAACAACGGTGGCGCATCCCTCTATCAGGCAAGGTGGTGGGTCCATTTGTCGGCACAGACCTCTTGATCCTGCAGAAAACCCTTGGTCCTGAGAATTGCTACGTACATCACCTCCCGAATAAACGCAATCTGGTCATTCGAGGCAACGAACAGGCTTACCGTATCGCCTGTGAAGCGGTGGAAAAGGTACAAAGCCGCTATACAGATAGCTCCACGCCATCCCCATCCGTCTGCTCAGTTTGCTTCACTGAAGCATCAGTCCCAACCATTCTCACATGCGGACATGCTTGGTGCATGTCTTGCCTTGAGAGTTACCTGGTGTCCGCAGTCGAAAACAAGGCATTCCCTCTCACCTGCCTTGGTGATGACGCATCATGTACCGAACGAATCTCTGTCACCCTCGCCAAAAAGATCTTATCTGGTGAGGATTTCGCCTCACTGTGTGATGCGTCATTCTGGTCGTACGTTCACGCGCGGACGGACGAATTCCATCACTGCCCAACACCGGACTGCGCTCAGGTATATCGTGCAGTTCCTGGCGGCGGTGTAATTCTCCAATGCCCATCTTGTTTGGTTCGCATCTGTTCCGGTTGCCATGCGGGGGCTCATGATGGGTTCACATGCGAAGAGCGGGACCGGGCAGAGGACAAGCTGTACCATGAATGGGCAGCCAATCATGATGTCAAAAATTGCCCTGGCTGCAAGACTCCTATAGAACGCAGCGAAGGTTGCAACCATATGACCTGCGCTAGGTGTCAAACGCACATCTGCTGGGAATGTCTAGCAACGTTTCCGAAGGGAGATGGAATCTACGACCACATGCGGCAAAAGCATGGTGGAATTGGGCTAGAATTACTGTGATCGCCCATTTGTTGACATATATATTTTTCTTTTCGATCTTAGTTTATGCCTGCTTTCAAGGCTTGCCTTCTCTTTCCATTTGTTCTGCCATCTGTGCACTGCGACTTGTACTTGTGCCAATATCCTTTGCAGTGTCTTGTCCTGTCCGTGGCATTTATGATTCTACTTATACAATGTAATAGATCTGTTGTATGTATGCTCTGGTATCACACCAATCACTTGCAACAACTACAAGTAAATTATCCCTCCCATCCTCCTCAATCATAACTGTAAACGACGAACTAAGTCCCATTAGCCATGTTATCGACGAATAGAAATGCATAACACTCACGCTATCATACGGCTGCGCTGGAGGCCGTCCATGATATGGCAAACTTGCAGGTAACTCTGGCCTGTCTGACAGATACGGCACAAAGGCACCATACTGATCTTTATATCCGTCCATCTCGTTGGGGTAATGCTGCAACTCCGCAGGGTACGCCCTCTCCTCTGGAGCATAGACGACATACATATTTGACGTGAGGTAGTCACCGCGTTGGTTCCATAACCCCTTCCGTACGCGTCGCGTATAGTGCGCGGGCTCTGGGGACTGAGGAGGCGGTGCGGACGCAGCTAGGTTGGGACGTTCCATCGGTGGTGGCGGGAGAGGATTCGAGGACCGCGAACCATTGTTATATGGCGTCCGACGAGTTGCTCTTTCGTACGATTGACTCCTTTCTCTGCGTCGCTCGCGATCTCTCTCCCGTTCACGTTCTATCTCTCGCGTGCGAACACGATCACGCGAAGGTGAGGGTTCTGGCGATTCCTCGTCAGAATCTGGGGGTACAGATAGAGGATAGAAGAAGTCATCTGCGCTCAAATGGGTAGACGACGACATAGACTCCGGAATGGTCGATAGATGAGCTGGTGGAATCACAGGCTCTGTCCTACTCCGTGATAACGAACCAGTAGCAGCAGATCTTTGCATGGAATTAATGAGGGGGCTCAATGCACTACCAATATCCTCCGCAAACGTGGACAGCGAACCTATAGAGGACGGTGAGGACGTGGCTGGGAATGAATGATGCCGTGCAAGGGGTTCCGGCACTGAAAGACCACGGGAAGCGCTCGCGTGAGGTGCCGAAGACGAGCGTGAAGGATGGTCGAGAGCTTCATCCGTATGTCTGCGTGTCGCTTGATAGTGAGTAGGGGTCCGCACGACATTGGATGAGAATGTCGGTTGGTGGTCTGACCTGGTTATAAATGACTCTGGCTCTCGAGTGAACACGGGTGCATGAAGAGGCTGCTGTACGTGGGTTGCCAACGATGATTTGGCCGTTGATATAGACGAAGAAGAAGATGGCGGAGCTGGAAAGGGGGGCACATATAGCGGTCCAGAAGATGATGTCCGACTTGAGTAAATCGAACCTATACGACCGTGTGACGATGATGGTGGCGGAGTTGCCGAAGAGATGGATTGTTGGCTCAGGCCCTGTGAGCGGGAGCTGAGGCTGTCTACAGAACCTTGTCTTGACGCTGGATGACTATAAAAATAGTCTCGTGCAGGTGTCCCCGTGCCTGTAGTGTTATGGCTATCCAGTGATGCTCTTCGTGGGGGCCCGAAACTAGTCGGGGTCGAGTTACTCCGACTACTATCTTGAGAGCTCCGACGATTGTTAAAGTCCTTCGTCGGGGTTGCACGGTCTGCTCCATCCGTCGGCAATAGACTCGGAGGATTCCATATCCACGGAGTTTGTGCCACAGCATCCCCTTGCACATCTCTGGTAGACTCTCGATCTCGATCTGTTCTACAATGCCCTTCGAGCTGGAACATCTCTGAAGGCCAAACTACGCACGCACCTCGCAGGGACCATGTTCTCCAAGCCAAGACCATTGTTGGAGAGTCGTGTCTGCCAGTAGCTCGGGCTTGCGGGACGCGGGACGCGCTTGTGAGGATTAAAGTTAGCAGGGACGTTCTGAGCCCACCCCATTCCGGGTGCCCAGGGAACACCGGAGCCTGCATTCATGTTATGGGCAGGATTATACTGCCAGAAGCCAGCCTTCCAATGAGGATGGGTGTTGGCGCCAGACGGCAGAGGTGGTGGGCCAGGGAAATTCGGGGGAAGAGTAACGCCAGCTGGTGGGGGCCAGGTACCTTGCCAACCCTGCGGGATAGAATGTTGCTGCATGAGCTGCGGATTTGGGTGCCAGTGTCCTCCTGATTGAGCCATGACGAACCTTTGTTAAATATGATAGTCAGTAATGATTTCAGTTACAATATTGAAGGAACGCACCAGATCTATACACAGTTGTGACGGACAGTTGAACCAGAAAGCGAGGAGGGGTATCACAAAGGGAGGTGAGCTTGACTGGTTTCTACAGCTTCACTCGTTGAGGGATAGTGACTCCACAGTATAACTAGTCACCGGCAATCCAGTGAAGAATGAACTTAGAACGCAAAATGTACTGGGTATCACTAATTTTATATGATGGAACGAGGCCAACACTGCAGGAAGTCAGCCGACACGGAGGTCCAACGAGCACTAGCACTGGCGAGCCTGCGGCAGAGACTGTGACACGGCGTAAGATACACGACTCAGAAACGCCGAGTTCGATTTTGCACAGCTTAATTTCATCCCACCGTATCTCTACTGCAAGCCAAGACCAAATAGAAGGAAGACCTTATAACTTATCTACCAATACTTTCACAGACGAATCATGCATTAGCGTAATTGCAGGTGCTCACTACTGTCACATTGCAAGGATATGGTAACTTCAAAGGACAGATGGAAAGTTGGAAGCAAGTTGGCCAGCGGAAGCAAATCTAGCTCAATCCGTTGATGACGGACCGTCTACCGGGTTTCAAAATACTCCATATGCTCATCGATCGATCAACGAGACAATTATATCTCTCCATCCATCCAAGTTGAGTGGAATATTTTGAGGTGGATTGATAGTGTTGGAAGTCCAACACGTCACGACGCCAAGGTCCTCCAACGTTGAGATCGTTGAAAGTACTCTGTGCCAAACCAATGACGAGAACAATCGGAGCAGTCGTAGGCTGATTGATCATCCAAGTTGCCTTGTAGCCGGTCTCGGGCGCCCCCACCGGCACTGTAGCTACCGACGAGACAAGACAGTGTCTGGCTGTGGGTCCCTGTGACCGTATCGAACAAGCCGAATTCATCGCACCGTCACTACGCACCATCCTCTTTAGATCATTAGTCCGCTACTCCTGGTATGATGCCTTGAAATATGTTCCGTGGATATTTTAACAAATCAGTCAATAAATGTTGCAGATTCCAAGTGTTCTGGAAGTGCACCCCTGTGCACCCATTGCCATGGCTGCTATCTCTTCCCGCACTGGCCAGTTGCGAAACCTGTTCATCAACTTGAGAAGCAGGTGGGTTTGAAGGGCTTCCTCCTGATTGGTACCAGCTATGCGTGCGGGATTTGCAATGCGATGCCAAGACAGCGTCCTCTAACATGTCGTTCGGTCGGCCTTTGTCAGGAGTACGACTGGATGGGTGGGACATTGTTATCATGAACGAGAGATTCGTGGTTGACCGCAGACAACCTTGAACAACTTATCCCGAGGTCGTTGGTTGACGAGTGGGCATACAGGCTAGTATACATCACTTACCCTGGAGTCCCATGTCTGCCCCTCGACGAACTTTATCTTTCTAGTACACCAGGCCTCGCGGGCCTTGTGTTTTGTACGGGTTTTGTTGTCTTACTTCCCAATTCACAGTCCTTATCACTGGAATACGTAATGTGATCTCTCTTGGGGCTTCGAGTTGGATTTCCATTCGTTCATGGTGCGTTCCCTCGTCCACTGCCGTCAAACAACCAGATCATTAGAGCTAACAGACAACATAAATTCACATATCGAGCAAAGAGACTTGGTTCAGTAGACAACCTCATGACTGATGTGAAGGGGAATGACGGCGACCAAAGGAAAATCCGCAGCAGCTCACTCCTTCATAGATGATGTCTTCCGCCTCGCCAGTTGAGCCCTGCGTTTGTGTTGGTCGTCCTTCAAGCCCTTGTGCCCCCGCTGCAGGTTGAGCTGGTTGCGTTGAACCGTCGGCCTCGTTACCACTCGTACGGTGCAAAGCTGTGACCACTTCAGCCTCGGTGGGAGGGGCAATATCATATCTGCGTAGATTGATGACAATGATATGAATGTAAAGCGGTGGTAAGCCACTCACATCTTCATCGCGAGCAGGAGCTACATACGTCGACGGTGCTTCTGGGGATCCCCACAGGAAATAAGTTCAAATTCTCTTGGCTCGGCCTCTTTGCGGAGCATGATCTTGATTGAGAGGGGCACTTGCGTTTTCAGAGGGGTGGACGGTGAGGTAAAGCTCGACGATGCGTAAAATCAACAGTCGAGGGCGAGAAGAGATGGTGGAAGGTAATAGAAAGACCTGCTATTCGGTCAGTTTTGCATGCTGTAGTTGCAGGCGCCTATCTTACACTGCGTGATAGTGGCAGTGTTTCCGTCAGAGCGTGGTGGAAGTTCGTCATGCAGTTCGACTTGGGGTGCGCCTCGTAAAGTCCGACAGCGAGCGTGAAAATACGAAGTTTGCTCGATCCGGACGCATGTATCGAGTTCGTACGCTACACATAACGCGTAGCATCACTCCCGAAAGCGAATGGAGCTCGAGCGCATATATCGGGATACGAGTCCGTACGCTGTACATGGTGCGTAACAGCACTGGAAAGCAAAGCACCAAGGTCAAAAATGACAAGTAACTAGGAGTATAAACCTACACCATGTAATCACAGCTACAAGTGCAGTCGGACCGAGAGCTGAAGCTGTTTACAGAACCTTGTCTTGACGCTGGCGAATTCTTCTCAGGGGTCAGACTCATACACCCTGGTATATTTTGTGAGCTGCGACGATTATTAGAGTCCTTCATGACGATCTTGCTCCATCCGTTTGCAAAGAACTCGGCAGATTCCGGGTCCACATATTTTATTTCGCAGCATCCCCTTGCGCATCTCCAATCGACTCTTGAGATCTCTCCTATAGCGTTCTTGAGAAAGATAATGTCGGAAGGTCGAACCACGCACGCACCTCGCGAGGACCATGTTCCGCAAACTAAGACCATTCTTTGATAGCTTTGTCTGCCAGTAGCTTAGACGTAGCAGATGCAAGCTGCGCTCGGAAGGGTTGATATTAGCAAGGACGATCTGAGCCCACCCATGCCGGGTGCCTGTGCGAGGGTGGACCATACTGCCAGAAGCCTTCCAATGTGGGTGAGTGTCGGTAGACGGTATGGGCGGTGGGCCAGGGGAAGAGCAACACCAGGTGGTGGCGGCCAAGGGAATTGAATGCTACTTCATAAATTGTGGATTATTGGGGTACCAGCGTGGTCCTTATTCCCGTATTCAACTGAGGTATGACGGACCTCTGGCAAAAAAGATAGTCAACACATACGTTCAGTTGTAAGATCGAAGAAACACATGACATTTACAAACATGCCTGCGGCGAGCCATCAGACAAGCAAGCAGGAGTATCACAAGGGGAGATGAGCTTGTGTGGGAATCTATAGTTCCGCTCGTTGCGTGATGGGCGCTCTCTAGAAGTAGTGGTTACAGCAAGCCAACAATTCACATGGAAGAATGAAATCATAATGCAAGCTATAGCGGGTATCACTGGTTTTACACGACGCAATTGACGAGGTTAAACGAGCACTGGCATAGTATCATTAGTACCGGTGAGGCGGGCTCTGGCGGCGTACGTTTGTTGGGAAAGTCGCTCACGCCAAGTCTGACCTCGGATTTGAGTGTCGCTCACGCCTTTGTAGTGAGAGAAAATGACTTGAGAGGCAATGAGGGAATATAACACTGCAGATAGTAAGAAGTAAGACTAAGTATGTGGGCGAATGCGTGAAAAGCTTTCTGGCCCTTGATCAGTGATCACGATTCTGTCCGAAGGAAACTGCCAGGTGTCTGGCTACACACTTCGGGTCTACAAAAGCGTTGCTGGGTGATGGGAGGCGTAAGTACTATTGAGGGAGTCGGAAGAACTTGTGATAGGAGAAGAGCTGGATAATTTAAAGAAGCGCCGGCATTTGCCGTTCTCTCGAAGACTTGCTCTGAATTCTAATTCCTCACTCTGATACTCGACCCACGAAATGTTACGGAGACCGTGGCACTTGCCCTCGAACACCTCACCACCATAGCGTTGACAATGCGTGTCTACGGCGTACTGATGACTTAGTGTGCTACTATCCATGTCATGAATTATTGCTGTAATATGATAACACACATGGTAAGTCATTGTGGCAACTGAGAATCAGATTACACTGGCATCTCTTCTTGCAAAATTAGATTGATATTCCGTGGCTCTGGCGATGTCTAGTTACCCATTCAGGATATTCATGCAGCGCACCCCATAAAATGTTCGCGCGAACTACTGACTCGACCTTCCATTCTGTGTCAAAAACTCCCGAGTTTTCGCGGTCGACTCGTTACAAGAATATGAAAGGACAAGCCTAGGTGGAAAGCGGGGAGCAGATTGGTTCCGTGTCGCCAGCCCAAGATCGTACATGGGAGACCGTGTACCGGCTTTCAAATACTCCATCGCTCACAATTAATCGATCTTGGCTTTCTATTCTCGTCGGACGAATTAGCATAATTACATCTAAGCGATGATGGTGGAGAAAGTGAACGAGCTCGTGAAGTTTCATGTTGAGTGAATGCATGGCGAAACTGATAAAACACAGAATCTGTCTGAATGATACACAGATCCACACGGGCTATGAGCTTCATGGCCATAGATTCGATTGAATAGGTATAAGTGGATCACTGTCGAGGAGGAATATGGTGCCGGAACACTCAACTGAAAATGTGGTAGAGTCAGTTGAACGACGTTCGAAATAAATATGCATACGCACGTCCAAAACTGAGGGTGATGGTAATCCACCCACCATCCCGGTGGGCGTCGAATCTACTTCTCCAGGATGCGCACTTGGCGTTGCGTGGGACAGTGATCATCATCATCTGAATCCTTCCACACTACAAGCAACTGCACGGTCGTAGGCGACGCCATGCATTCGGACGGAATATTCTCAGATGGTCCAACCACCTGGCCACGAGCGACTGTGCAAATAGGAAGTCGGAGAGATTGCTGGATGAATGTAGGGAAGTTTAAGACCATGAACGTCGGGGTGTCAAGCGTCTCGCCCGGCCGAAGATGGTTGAAAGCGATGGTAGCCAGATGCTCAAGGTCGTCGACGGTAATGGGAAAACCGAACAACTGATGCATAGCCACTTGCAGCTGGGGCAGGTCTTGCGAGAGCAAACTGAGGTTTACCCTTTTTGCGTTTAGCGGGCACCCACCGCACTGGGTTGGACTCTTCTCTTGAGTTGGAGATCTGAATGAAGGACGGTAAGCACCGAATAGATGATATTCATGTGAAGTCTCACTTGAAGTGTTTTTAGATCTCGTTTCAGTTGGTTTGTAGTGGAGGTCATATTTCGAGGCGACTGAGCGAGTCAATAAATGAACTTGTCCTGCTACGTAGGACTCAAATTGGCTTGTGGGGCAGCTGAGTCCCGCGGATGCCGATATTCAAAAGTTTTCTGCATCCTTCAACTCTGCCAACTCGAAAACAGTGCGCTTCCTGTTCTTATACGTTACATATAATCCACAATCCAAAGCATATGGGACCCCTATTTTCCGTTTATGATCTTCCTTGCGAGTGAGAAGAAGACCGAGGATATACACAATGACCTTGCAGAAGGGCGAGTCTGCAATCTAAAAATAATATCTACCGTAATCAATTGCAGGTGTGCATGTAAGAGACTGTAAACCTCCAAAGTTTCACACAGCTAAGCCTAGGTTTGATGTGGCTCGTGATTCAAACCCGAGATCCACGTACAAGTGGGAAGTATCGGAGTAACTCGTGCTAGAAACCGCAAGCATGTCTCATATGGATACAAAGAGAACCTTAGACCTTCCTTTCAAGGGAGACTTATTCGTCCTCAAAAGCATGGTCCAGGGGGAGGGCACGGAAAATCACAGTGCTTTCCAGGCGACGTCATTGTTCGACGTACATATTTGCTTGAAGTTTAAATGCCCTCGCTCATTGAAGTCAGGTTCTGGAGAACGATAGATTATTCAAAACAATTAGATAATTTAACATTACGGAAATCAAAAGATACCCTTGGTCTAGGTGACACCATAAAGGAAGGGGTCATTACTGTAGTTAAAGACAGAGCATCCGCGGTCAACAGTCTGATTGCAAGAGAAGCACCAGTTGTTAGTAGAGTTGATTGTATCCAACTAAATGAAGCTATGAGCAAGGAATCATACACGCTGTAAAGAGCAGCTCACAAAAAGTTGTTGAATAAAACTGTCAAGCGTGATGCTCGTGTTGCCGAACATCGTAAGTTGACGGAACTGGCTATCCTGAGTACCGTTCTTGAACTTCATGCTGACCTCATTCTGACCCTGCGAGTTCTGTGACAACTCAAAGGCAACGACAGAAGCATAGTTGACTATGAACTGGTATCAGTCTACAGTGCTGACATTCATACACTATGGATACTGACCGA
The DNA here is from genome assembly GCA_016628065.1 of Suillus lakei. Lineage (NCBI taxonomy): Eukaryota > Fungi > Basidiomycota > Agaricomycetes > Boletales > Suillaceae > Suillus > Suillus lakei. The sequence goes on along the minus strand of JABBWA010000024.1, from coordinate 68,799 downwards.
TACCAGCAATCTCGGGGTCAGTGACGGTGGCATTGGTGACGTTAAACAAACTGATGAATGGCTTGTAATCGATTTCCTGAATATTCATCTTGACTTTGTTAGAAGTCTTTGTCATGTTACCCAAGGCCCAGAAGACCTCCGGGAGGAGTGTGCGAATGGGAACTGCAGCAACGTTAGTGGAACACGTTTTCGGAATTGAATCTGAAACCGACTTTGGCCGATGCCATTTGACGCAGAATCGGTGAAGACATTGCGTTGGACCCAATCAGCATAATAGCGAGCTTGCTGGAGGAAGGTGGGAGGCAGGGTTTCGTAATAGGTCTTGTTATAGGTGTACTGGACATTGACATGGTCGTATATCTGCGAGACGATATGGGCTCAGTCTGAAAATATTCAAATGAATCCTTACATTCCACTGCAAAATTTTGTCAGAAAAGCTTTCACAGATGCAATGAAGTGAAATACCATGTTCGTGAAGTTGTTGCTGACGCCCCCCAAGTAAGGTTTCAATGCAGTCAGGAACGGCGCAGCAGTGGTGGACATGTTTATGAATGCAGACGAAGCGTAAATTCGGGCCAAGTGATATTGGAAATACTACGTTCCCGGACGTTAGCAAGTGACCTCCCGAAAATACGATAGATTTCATACCGGGCAGTCCATCCAGCTCGTAAGAGATGGACTCTGCCAATACTCCAAAGATTCCACTGCAACACATTAGTTAGAGGTAAAAAGAACTGTGACAGACCTGCCTGGAACATATTGGTATCCCCCGAGAGGAGGGAGGACCGTTGTGCCATTCGCCAAAGTCATCTCTGACTTTGTTGTGGATGGGTAGAGGCCCTGAAGCAGAGAATATGCGGAGTTAAGAATAGCATTTCCTCCACCAGCGTCTGCGCGGACTGTCAGTTGATCGATGTTTACCACATCAGTGCTGATATTCTGGATGAAAGACGGCGAATCGGGATTGAGATATATGTTACGAAGGAAGCTCCCGAGTTCAAATTCTTGTTGCTAAACACTCGTGAGCGAGATCCAGTGTTACAGCACAGAGCTCTCACCTCTCCAAGAGGGGTGATGTATGCTTGGGTGGAGTTGTATGTAGTTGGGTCTTGGTAGTATCCCGTCCTGTCGCCGTGGCGGGCCAAAAGAACAACACCGATGAGTCCTGCTGTGGTAGTGGTGTTGACCATGGCTGGAGCTGTTACGCCTGTATTGATGAGGGCTTTGGCTTCACCGTTATCCACTTTATAGCATGTAAACGTGCATAGCAATTTGAAAGCCACCTTGAGACTAGCATTGTTTGAGTTAAGTGCGCTAAGACGAATGCCGCCGCGCTTAGTACAAAACCTATGGCTTGTATCGATGGAACCAACGCTTAGTAGAAGGATCAGTGTTCCAAAGCGTTACAACATAACATTGGCTTGTTACCGTAACTGGAGGTGCTATATATGTCACACCGCGATCAATTCACATGTCGCAAATTCACGAATCACTGCCCGCTGCATATGAAATGTCAGCGTATTTTGCGCGGACATACTTCAAGGCTGCGCACGGGGGCCAATAATACTTTGGAGGAGATGAAACAGGATCAATACTCAATTTATAAGCATGAGCAGAATCTCAGTAATGAATATACGCACATTCCTTCAATGTATGTCAATCCACACTTCATGCTCAAGTGGAAGAACTTCCCATTCGCATGTGCGCCTGAGTAGGAACGTCTTCCTGGTACCGTCTTCGGCAGGAGCTGTGGTGACAGGAAGATCACCACCGTCTGGAGTGGCGATGAATTCATCGTACACATCTCCAGTAATTCTTCCTGTTACTGTTAATCTGATGTCTGCTACCATTCTGAACACCAATGACGCCAAAAGCACGCCATGAAAAGAACCAGCCATAAAAGAGAGGAATGCAAAGAGGAGACATGTGTGACGAACAAACATACGCCACGCACGCCACAGCAACACAGCATGAAGACATGATGCGTTTCAACTAGTAGGTGTGACACGGGTGAGGACCACCCGGGTGGCACCCGCGGGTGTAACGTGGCGCGGGTGGCTCACCCGTACGGTACGGGTGGAAGGGCTTGCTAAAGTTGGGTATCCGCGGGTGCCCGCGGGTGGTATAGTACTCTAATAGGAAATGATTGACGGCCGAATGCCCTAGTTTCAGATGAATTGTGCCCCGAACCAGACTAGGACCTATCAGAGCCTGCCAACATGCCACCAACTGATGCACCTATTCCAGATATTTAAATTTGATGTGTGCAGCACACTGCACGACTAGTTGTTACCCTCTCTCGTCGTCAATTAACCTATGCCGAGGAGCAGTCCAACTCAGCTTTGGGCGCGTCAGTCGCCAGCAACAAATACACGCACTCGCAAAAGACCAGCGTCTCCGATTCCTATTTTAGAGTCTCCAAAAAAAGCGGCGTGCCAAAGCAGAGCAGTCTGACATAGTGATTTGGAGTAATACTGATGACGAGATTATAAGTGAGTGTCTCCCTTATTTACAGCTGTTTGCATATATGTTGGCAGTTGCGTCGTTTTTTTTCGTTCAATTAGGAAACTTGAGACTTACTCAATAGTTGGCGTACAATATTACCACAGTCACATCTACAATGCGGCGTGACATGCAGATTCAAAATAGGAACAAACAAACACTAATTAAGGACAACAACGAAATCTGAACACAGTGAGCAAAGCACAATAATATGACATTATATGGCAATCCGGGGAATGCCAGTCCCATGGATCATGAACAGATCAATAATCATAAATGTATGACCACATCCAGACTTTCCAAAATGTAGTGGAAGATACTGGAATAAGTCATGTAGAGCCACATCCATGGCAGAGCCAGCCACCTTTTCCCTTTTTTTGGCATGCAGTTTGTGAATGTGCAATAAACATTGCAATGGAGACATTTGAAGCTTTGAGGACCAGGAAATGACACTGCAGTTCTCATTTATCTGTTTATCTGTTCTGTGGCAGCAGCAAACTTTCATCAGATACATGAAGGCATCCCACATTGGATACACAGCTAGTGGTGCTGAAGTCCAGTTTGGTTTGGTTCTTGGGCCTCTAAATGTGAATGCTGAACTGGACCATCGGTCATGTTCAGGCAAGGAGGGTGAATGCTGGACTGGACCCTTGTGAATGTGTTTGCAAGTGTTTGGTTCAAGTTCAGAACATGTTCAAACGCTCGAACACTACATATAAATTGACAGAAATTGCAAGAAATACATGAACAGTAAATGAGTAGCTAAATTTTGTCCATGGCAGAGTGTTCATGAGCAGCAGCAAACTCAGCTTGAACCATTGCAGATATATGGTCTTGATGGTACCCACTCTTCAATAGCTGAAGGGCCTCAAATGTTGTTGGCAACAAATGATTATGGTGTGTGGTCCCAGTGATGCTGCCACTCAAAAAGGCTTGTTCAGATGCAATGGCAGAGCCTTGAATAGTGAGGTAATCCTTTGCAATGTGAGAGATGGTGGGATATTGAATGGAATGGTACTAAAGGCATTTTAAGTCAACTTGCAAGGAAACATGATGTGAAAAAACTCACACCCCACCACACCACTATATTCTCAACATCCTCTAATGGGGCAGCAAGGTAGTTGTTGAGCTCCTGGTGAGGTCTTCAGTTTGCAGTGTCATTTGTGACACAAGTTTTGACAGCATCACACATCCAGTTATGGCTGTATGACCCATGGTGGGCAAGTGAGGAAGGAGCCACGACAGCTGGCTCTGCATCGGTGGGCAAGGAATTGTGATGATAGTACTTGTTGAAAACCTTCTGCAAGCTTCTCATGCCCTCATTGAAGTTGTGAGGCTCCCATTTACCCTTCGCATATGCCACCTTATAGTTAGGATTGAGCGCTACATACATTAGATAGGGCATCATAGTAAATAAAATATGTACCAAGGCAAACAAAATAAACATCGGTTTCATCAATCTTGTGGTACCATTTGCAAATGTTGTTGAGGCCAGAGTTAATTGTGGTTGAAAAGTTGTTGAACTTTGAAGAACCAGCCATGTTTTGCCAAGTTTGTTGGAGATACTTGAGGACTGGAATCGCATGCCATAAAAGATTAATATGTTTCGCATGGGTCTGTAAGATACGGACTCTCAGTCGTGTGCGTGAAGGCAAACATCTGTGATATTCACCTGTAAGATATGGACTCTCTACTTGCACATAATGCAGTAACTTATACCCGTATGAGACGGACAGCCAAGGGTGACAATGTACCAATAGAGACAGACCAGCCCACATGGGCCCATGGCAATAATTGTACCATGATAGATGAGTGGGCCGAGGGTGGTGTGTACCTGATGTAGACGAGTGGGCCGAGGGGAGGGTGGTGTGTACCTGATGCAACCGGATGGGCCAGTGGTATATAGTATAGATGGTAGTATAGCAATGTACTATATAACAGATCATGAATGGCAGTGTATGATGGAGACGAGTGGGCCGGTAAATGATGTACAATGTACTATCCAGTGCATGTTGGAGTCTGACATCTCCGACATGTCCGGCAGTAAGTCTGCCCCTATCTCCGGCCGGTCCAGTGAAGATCCGGAGACCGGAGAATAGGATGTCCGGACCAGCACAGCCACATTGTGGCAATGCCTGGAGCAGAAACTACTCCGGAGTTTTATGAATATTTCTTACCAATGTTTTTACTAATGTCTTTGTAACATACTTATCAATCATCTCCGGAGATTAGCTAGTTAGACATATATATACTCTTAGCAAGTAGTTAAACATCTCAGTTCTAATCAATAGACTGAGATGTAAGTCCGATGTTTTCTTACTATTCTTACCAAGTACTAACAAGTACTATAGTGATTATTCTAGGTACATATTATCACACAGAGTTCTAATCAATAGACTGAGATTTATTATTCTAGTACCTCCAGTCATTTGATCTCCTGATCTCCGCCCGCTTCTCTCGGTTCCTCCACTCCAACCCTAGTAATAGAAACTCCGCCCGGACTTCATACTACTGGACTTAGGACCTCCGGACTTTCAGAATTCCGACCCCTGTCTACCTCATAACTTTAACAGTGCATACAGGATATACATACCATGCATAGAGGATATACCAACCGGTACCGTGCCCATCTGGTACATCTAGCATACACATCCGGTTAGAGTTTAAAAGTCTGGTTGCAAGACCAAAAAAGACCACAACCGGACCACAACCTGGACTGAAAAGACCGGACCTTGGTTGCCAGTTGCCTCAGGTTCAGGCCGGTCCATTTGCAGTTGCCTAACTTTTGCGGAAAAGAAAGACCGGTCCATGACCAGTTCCAACCGGTCCATTGTGGGACCGGTTGCCTATATATGGGTAGTACTCATCTAGGCGATTCTATTGGTGGTCCAATCTTGAAAAACGGTTGAGATTTGGGAAAGTTATAAGCATTTTAAAAATGGCTCATATAAATCAGTAAGGCATATTTTTATGCTTGTTGGCACTGAACCGGGTCGCTGATGTTGCAGATTATGTTAGAGTTTAAAAGTCCGGTCTGGTCCGGTCATTTGACCCTATTTGGAGGCAACTGGACCAGAACTGATAAAGACTGATATTTCCGGTAGTTTGCAGTCCTACAACCGGTTATACACCGGTTGCAACTGGGCCCTGGTCCTGTGGTAGTGGGACTTAGAATAAAACACAATACTCTATAAGTCTAATATGATAGTCTACCATTAAGATTTTGATAAGGAATGACTAGGGTAGACTGTGGGAACTTTTTCGAAGAGAATGGCTCGTATAAATCAGTAAGGCATATTTTTATGCTTATTGGCACTGAACCGGGTCAAAATCAGTCAAAATCACTGATGTTGCAGATTATGTTAGAGTTTAAAAGTCCGGTCTGGTCCGGTCTTTTGACCCTATTTGGAGGCAACTGGACCGGAACTGATTAAGACTGATATTTCCGGTTGTTTGCAGTCCTACAACCAGTTGTACACCAGTTGTAACCGGGACCAGTCCTGTGGCAGTGTAGTACTCCTCCCCACGATTCTAACGGTGGTTTATTTGTATTAAACAGTTAAGATTTGAGCAAGATATGAGCATTACAAAAAAGGGCTCCCAAACTCCGCCCTGCATGTGAGTCAAATATGAAATGACATTATCATGCTTAGGCATCTTGACAAAATATGTGCTGCTAGTCAAGGCAATACTATAGCTAGTCTTATCTTGTCAATATGGTAAGATATAAGCAAGATATATATATATAAACTTGACAAAAATCATTATCAGGCTTGTCTTTGAAAAATAAAAGTTGTTATAAGGCTTAAGTGTCTCACCACTCATTGTGGTCTGATCTTCAACAATGGTTGAGATTTGAGAAAGTTATGAGCCTTACAAGAAAAATGCAATAAATTTGGTTTTGCTTGGTTTATCACTGATGTTTCAGATTTCTTTAGCTTGTATCTCGATCAAATGATAACCAATTGACAAGGTAAGACTAACAATGCACTCATGTTGACTAGGACTACAATTAGTGCATCAGCAAACTAGGATTTTCATCACAGGCCTCAGGGCTTACAAGACTAAAACTACTAAGTAGTAGTCTAGTAACTTGATAGTCTAACTTGACAATCTAATATAATAGTCTACACTCATAGTCTTAACTCAATAGTCTAATATGATAGTCTACACTTGATTTGGATCAATTGTTATAATATTAGTAAGATAAGCAAACATCAGTCATATTGCTCGTGTGCCTGAACTTTCTTGAACACACCACTTTCTAGTATTTTGCTTATAGCTCACTAGGATCTTAATCAAAAAATGTCATGAGACTACAGATAGACTACCATTGACAAGGGCTACAGCTTTGATTTTCATCGGAAAAATTCCCACGGTCTACCCTAGTCATTCCTTATCAAAATCCTAATGGTAGACTATCATATTAGACTTATAGAGTATTGTGTTTTATTCTAAGTCCCACTACCACAGGACCGGGCCCAGTTGCAACCGGTGTATAACCGGTTGTAGGACTGCAAACTACCGGAAATATCATCAGTCTTTATCAGTTCCGGTCCAGTTGCCTCCAAATAGGGTCAAATGACCGGACCAGACCGGACTTTTAAACTCTAACATAATCTGCAACATCAGTAACCCGGTTCAGTGCCAACAAGCATAAAAATATGCCTTACTGATTTATATGAGCCATTTTTAAAATGCTTATAACTTTCCCAAATCTCAACCGTTTTTCAAGATTGGACCACCGGTAGAATCGCCTAGATGAGTACTACCCATATATACCGGTCCCACAATGGACCGGTTGGAACCGGTCCTGGACCGGTCTTTCATTTTTCCGCAAAAGTTAGGCAACTGCAAATGGACCGGCCTGAACCTGAGGCAACTGGCAACCAAGGTCCGGTCTTTTCAGTCTGGTTGTGGTCCGGTTGTGGTCTTTTTTGGTCTTGCAACCAGACTTTTAAACTCTAACCGGATGTGTATGCTAGATGTACCAGATGGGACCTGACTGAGGCAACTGGCAATCAAGGTCCGGTTGTTAAAGTTATGAGGTAGACAGGGGTCGGAATTCCGAAAGTCCGGAGGTTCTAAGTCCAGTAGTATGAAGTCCGGGCGGAGTTTCTATTACTAGGGTCGGAGCGGGGAACCGGAGAAGTGGGCGGAGATCAGGAGATCAAATGACCGGAGATACTATAATGAACAAATCTCAGTCTATTCATTAGAACTCTTGTGGTAAGTAATATGTACCTATAATGAACAACTATAGTACTTGTTAGTACTTGTAAAAAATGATAGGGGGAAAAACATCGGACTTACATCTCAGTCTATTGATTAGAACTGAGATGTCTAACTACTTCCTAAGAGTATATATATGTCTAACTAGCTAATTTCCGAAGCTGATTGATAGGTATGTTACAAAGACATTGGTAAAACATTGGTAAGAAAACATTCATAAAACTCCGGAGTAGTTTCTGCTCCGGGCATTGCCACAATGTGGCTGTGCCAGTCCGGACTTACTAATCTCCGGTTTCCGGATCTCCATGGCTGTACTGGTCCGGACTTACTAATCTCTGGTGTCCGGTACATCTATAGCCAGTCGGAGATGGTGGACTTGTTGCTGGACATTGTGGAGGTGGTGGACATCTGTCCGGACATGCTCCTATACCTCCGGACTTGGTGCCGGAGATGTCAGACTCCAACACCGGTCTTGTTTGGTCCGGTTGTGGTCTTTTTTTGGTCTTGCAACTGGAAAGACTGGTCCTGGACCAGTCTTTCATTTTTCCGCACAAGTTAGGCAACTGCAACTGGACCAGCCTGAACCTGACTGAGGCAACTGGCAATCAAGGTCTGGTCTTGTTTGGTCTGGTTGTGGTCCGGTTGTGGTCTTTTTCAGTCTTGCAACCGGACTTTTAAACTCTAACCGGATGTGTATACTAGATGTACCAGATGGGCACGGTACTGGTTGGTATATCCTGTATGCACCTGGATAGCATATCATTCCTCATCGGCCCACCCATCTCCATTGCACCCTATCCCTTGTTGGCCCACTCGTCTCCATTGTGCCTCATTGTCCGGCCCACCCGTCTCCATTGCACCCTATCCCTTGTCGGCCCACTCGTCTCCATTGCACACTGCCATTCATCATCTATTATATAGTACATTGCTATACTACCATCTATACTATATACCACCGGCCCATCCGGTTGCATCAGGTACACACCACCCTCGGCCCACCCGGTTGCATCAGGTACACACCACCCTCGGCCCACTCGTCTATCATGGTACAATTATTGCCATGGGCCCACATGGGCTGGCCCGTCTGTATTGGTACATTGTCACCCTTGGCTGTCTGTCTCATACGGGTGAATTCACTGAAGGGGCTCCTACTTGAAGTAAGCAAAGGTGAATATAAGTGAAAATGTAAGTATCTCACCTCAGTTGTGTGCATGAAGGCAAACATCTGAGGTGACAGTCCAATTCTGTAGCTAACTAAATACCTCGCAAGCTCTTGTGTGAGTGAATTGAGTATGTGAGACTGTAACAATAGAAAGTATAGCACTGGCCCAAGAGATCAATGGTGTTTTGTAAGTACAATAGAAAAGATGATAACAAGATCACATAGATTTGAAATGTATGTGTTGCTGGACATTGTGAACAAAAACAACAAGGGAATACTGTGTCTCGGCTGTGAGCACACTTGCTCATTTCCAACACCCCCCCTCAAGCTGTGTGCAGTCTGAGTTGGGACGCGAAATGTTTGACTTTTGGTGACAGCAAGGCTCCAGTGAGTGTGTTGGCGAGCATATTGGCAGTGGGACAGAAAATGAGTCTGAGTTTTTCTTCCTCGATCACCCAGTGAATAAAGTGGAATCTGATATTGATGTGTTTGGTACAGGCATGGTATTGGTGGTCCTGTGTCAGTGCAATTGCCGATTGGTTATCAGAGAAGAGAGTAATTGGAGCTGTGAATGGTTTGAATATCTGGCCAATGAAGGAATGAAGCCATAAGGCTTCCTTGGTTGCATGAGTGGCGGCCACATATTCGCTCTCAGTCATTGACAATGAGATAATGTCCTGACATTTAGAGGACCATGACACTGCTCTGCTGTTTATCAGAAAAGCATACCTGGATACAGCATGTCTATCCTCTCCCATGCTTCCATCTGCGTCAGTGTATCCAATCAATACCACCTGCTGTCCTCCATATGTCAATCTGAGGTCCTTTGTTCTGTTAAGGTACCTGTAGATTCATCGTACAGCTTCCCAATGTGCTGTGCCAGGGTTGCTGGAGAAGTGCGAGACAGTTGTGACAGCATATGCTATGTCTGGATGTGTTCTGAGGGCAGCATACATTAGAGATCTGACTGCTTCACAGTAAGGCACATGGCACATTGTTGCATATTCGGCGCCTGTGGTGGGTGACTGGCCTGAGTGGAGATGCATACTTGGTTCCATGGGGTTTGAGACTGGTTTGAGGTCTTCAAAACTGAAATGATGTATGATAGAGTCAATATATGATCATTGGGATAGGGTAATGGTTTGTTCGTCTCGATTTCAGATGACTTTGATGCTGAGAAGCCAATGGAGTTCTCTGAGGTCTGTTATCTCCACATGCTTCCTTATCTCCTCCTTCAGCTCACTCATTTGCTCCTGGTTCTTCGTCGTGATGGTGCAATCATCAACATGCATGACAATGACTGTGTGCTCACCATTTTTATGATGTTGAAGGAATACTGCCTGGTCAACATCACATTGGGTGAAACCCAGTGTGTCCACAAGAATTTCAACAAGTCTTTGATACCAACGCCTCCCACTCTGCTTCAAACCATAAAGTGTCTTCTTCAAATGGCAAACTTGATTTGGATGGTCAGGAGATTCAAAACCGGGAGGTTGTCACATGAATATGACTTTGTCATTGGTGAGTTTTCTGTTCAGATAGGCACCCTTTATGTCGATTTGATGAAGTTTGAGATCTATTTGTGCAGCAAGCGCAAGAACTGTTTGGATTGATGCAAGGTTAGCAACTGGAGCATAGGTATCGAAATAATCGACACTGGGTACTTGGGAATATCCTTGTGCAACCAGCTTGGCTTTGTGGCGCACAATGTTTCCAGCTGCGTCTTTCTTGGCATGGAAAACCCACTTAGAGCTGACAAGGTTTGCACTGTTGGGGAGATCTACAAGCTCCCAGGTACCGGCAGCCTTGAGTGTTGCAAGTTCTTCATGGATCCCTATCTCCCATTGAGGCCAATCTGGATGGCACTTTGCCTTGGTTAGAGTGGTAGGTTCTAAAGCTTCTGCATCAGCCATGAATTCGCTCAGTGCTAAGGCCAGTTCAGCAAGGTCATCCTCCACATCCAAGATCACCATTAGCTTGTCAACAGCAGTGTCTCCCTTGGATATGACTTCCTTTTCTACAATGGCTTCTGGGGTAGGCAACTGGATGCCTTTGGGGATAGTATTTTCATTGGTGAATATGTCAAGGACCTGCTGGCTTGGCTTCCTGATGTGTTTTGCAATCATCTCCAGCATTGGCAAGTTTGATAGGATGGGAATTTTGGATGGGGCTTTCAGGGTTGTTACTGGCAGAGTTTGGGTAGGAGGTGAGTTTCCTAGTGATGGTATCATCGTGTTTGGACTTAAGTCTTCATTCTCCCCCTCACGTGGTACTGTCATTACCTGTGCAGGGTCCCAATAAACATTTCTTTCCACAGTAACTGTGCGCTTTGATGGCCAGTAGATGCAGGCAACCATTCTTGCTCGCTTCGTCAATGCCCACCCAATGTCCTTCATCAACACAACCAGACAGTTTGTCGCTGTGGCCCCCTTTTACCCATACCTTGGAGCCCCAAGGACAGAGACAACTAAGGTTCGGTTTCTTGCCTGTTGCCACCTCAAGAGGAGTGCCTCCATCAAGGGCTTTGGTTGGAGTTCAGTTCTTCAGCCAGATGGCATGTCTGACTGCTTCTCCCCAGAGAGTACATGGAAGACTGCTATCGTGAAGCATAGCCCTGACCTTTTGCAGTAGTGTGCGATTAAGATGCTCGGCAACACCATTGTATTCTGGTGTGTCTGTGGACAGTGAGCTTCTGTGTCATTCCAGCAGCTTTGAGGTGCATGACAAAAGCCTTCCCGGTGTACTCCCCCCCTCAATCTGAATGGAGGGTTTGGATGCTAGCACCATGCTGGTTCTTGCACCAAGCTTCGAAACCTTTGTAGGCATCAAGGGCTTCACTCTTCTGTCCTAGTAGGTGAAGGTAAGAAAGGCTAGTCTTGTCATCCATGAAGCTAATGTAGTAGTGTTGTCCTCCTAGGCTAGGTATGGGTGCAGGTCCCCACAGATCAGTGTGGATCTCTTGTCCAAACTCTGTGGCTCTTTCTCCTCAATGTTCCTTGGCAATAGGCTTTCGTGTAGCCTTTGCATAGATGCACATTTCGCAAAAGTAAGGCTCTCCAGATGACATATCAACCTTTATGCCACTAACCAGGCCATTCTCAGCTAGGCATTTGGCAATGCTGGGTGCTATGTGGCCCATGTGCCTGTGTAACTCCATCATGGTGATGACCTCATCCATTGCATGCACATTCTCTTCTCCTTCGTGGACAACATGATAGAGGCCTCATTTGCTCTTGGCAATGGCACCAACTATGTTTTCAGAAGAGTTGTGAATGGTGCACATTCCATCTGCAAATGTAGTGGAGTAGCCAAGCTCGTCTAAACATCCAATCAAGACAAGTGTATACCCAACCTCTGGTGAGTACAATACCTCTGTGAGGCGCAGCTTGGAGGAATCCACCCCATTAGGAACTTTGATGACTAGCTCTCCGATGGCAGTTGCACTGAAACACTGCTTGTTTGCAGCAACAAAAGGCTTGGGTGAGATAGGAGATAGAGTTTCGAAACAGTCTTTGTATGGTGAGATATGACATGTTGTCCCCGAGTCCTACAGCTCGACAATGGATTCATCCTCATGCTTATCACTTGCATGAGCTGGCCTGCTCAATGTCATGGCTTGGCATTTCGAGACTTTGTCCCAGGTCTTCAAAAGAGTCTGTGCCACTTCCACTGCTGTGAGCTAATGATTGATTTTCCCAGTTGTCAGGTATGGGTACATCATCATTACCTGCTTCTGAGAACCAGTTATCGTCACTATCAACAAGGTTCAAGCATTCAACATTGTTATCATCAGAGGAGATGATTGAAAGATGACTGGGCATGGAGCATATGGAATCACAGTCCGACAGATCATCGATGGCAAAAACACCATCGTCTTTGGAGTCACTTTCAGCTGCTAGGTTTGCAGATGCAGCTGCTTTACCATTACTGGTAGCGGATTTGTCTGGCTTGGGGCAACTTGCTTTGAAGTGCTCCCTCAAACCACAATTCCAGCATGGCAGGTGTGGTCTATCACCTCTGCCTTTCCCTCCTCGACCTTGAGAGGTTTTGTTTCCTCCTTGACCACGAGATGATGAGTCTGTCACTCCCATGGCTTCATCAGTACCATTGGACTTTGTGTCAGAGTTGTTTCGTGATGCTCGCCCATCCTTTCTGTTTCGATGTTCTGATTCTTCAATAATCAGCGAAATAAGGATGTCGGGTTCAATGGTCTTAGTGGTACTATAGAGTCGAGCGGTGGCTAGTTGCCTGGAGGTGAAACTAGCCAAGTGATTTGGGAGAGATTGGATGATGGTTGATTGGTAGTCTTTCTCTTCGATCTGGACACCTACTGCTGACAGTTTGTCTTGTTTAGCATGTAACTTGTCAAGGAAAGCGTGTACATCCCCTCCTCCAGGGCATTTGGACTCCAGGAACTTAGTCCTGAGGTTGGTCCGTGCATATGCACCCTTCTCTGTATACTCATGAAATATTTCCCCCCACATAGATGCAACATCAGGTAGATTTTGGATGTGGAGTGCTGTGGAATCAGGGATTCATTGAGTGAGTAAATGCTTTGCGAGGTTCTCGTTCTTCTTCCATTTCTCTAGGGCAGTGGTTTCATTGGTAGTTATGGGTGAAGCAGGATGGGGGCAGAATCCGTCAAAGTACTTCCATAACTCCTTGGCCTCAACAGCGACTTGGAAAAGCAATGAGAATATGGCCCAACTCATACCCTTGATATCAAGCTTGGGTACATTCAATGGAAGGGTATCTGTGGTTACAGGAATGGCAGTAGACATCACACTTGGTTTCACAGGGAAGGTGAGATGTAAGGCTTTTCAGAGCCCAGGGCTCATAACCTAAAAGATTAATATGTTTTGTGTGGGTCTGTAAGATACAGACTCTCTCAGTCGTGTGCATGAAGGCAAACATTTGTGATATTCACCTGTAAGATACGGACTCTCTACTTGAAGTAAGCAAAGGTGAATATAAGTGAACATGTAAGTATCTCACCTCAGTTGTGTGCATGAAGGCAAACATCTGAGGTGACAGTCCAATTCTGTAGCTAGCTAAATACCTTGCAAGCTCTTGTGCGAGTGAATTGAGTATGTGAGACTGTAACAATAGAAAGTGTAGCACTGGCCCAAGAGATCAATGGTGTTTTGTAAGTACAATAGAAAAGATGATAACAAGATCGCATAGATTTGAAATGTACATGTCACTGGACATTGTAAACAAAAACAACAAGGGAATACTGCATCTCGGCTGCGAGCACGCTTGCTCATTTCCAACACACCATACAGTAGGTTCGTGAGTTGCTGAAAACAATTGTTGAGCATTGGCAGGTTCCTGGTTATACAGTAGGTTAATACAACATCTGAGACTTGACTGGACACTCACACACACCTGAAGCATGTCATGCATCAATTCCAACTTCTTCCATTCTTCGGCTGAAAGCTTGAATGCTCCATATGACTTGCCCTGCAAGTTTGGGACTTCATCACTGTCATCTGCCAGTTGTATGAATCTATTGACCCCCTGCTGGCAGATCAAATTGAGTTAGTATTGTTCATAGGGACAGTAATAGAAACCAACTGACTTTGTGCAGCTTAAGGGTGCGCTCCAACATGCCAAAGAGCAAGGCCCATTAGGTGTGAATCCATTTCAAATGCTCAAGCTTCGGCTCATTGACCTCAACACAGCACTGTTGGAAGAAGGTATGTGCTTGGGGAGGTTTCTGTATCTAAAGAAAGTGTTCATCAAACAGTGCTAGCCAGACAAGGGTACACACTTACCTGCATAACAAGCATGAGGGCTTTTCCTGCAGTGTTGGCAACCTCGAAATCAGTTACTTCATCATCATCATCATCATCTTCATTGGCCATGTTCTTGAGCAGAACACTTGCTGGTGTAGGAGAGACCTCCTCGACAAAGTGTAAGGCAGCTAAGTGTAAGGCATGCTCCATACAGCTGAATAGATGTCAACATATATATACATCACAATATTAAATAGATCACTTACTGCACATGGTACTTGCTGGCAATCCATTTCTTGCCAGAAGGGTCAATAGCAAGCGCAACAGTCTGAATTGCTGTGTCATCATTGGTGGCATTGTCAGCTATAAACCATCCAACCTTGGTGCAAATGCTGTAATTATTGATAGTTTCAATCAGGATTCTGCCAATGTTGCTCCTGCTGTGATTGCCATTGATGATGGTGAATGCAAGCTGCTCTGTCTTCAATTCCCACTCATGAGGTTTCCCAGCCAGGGAGTCAATATAATGCACGGTGATGGAGAGGAAAGGTACACCAGGTTTGGATGTCCATGAGTTGAAGGTGATTGAAATCTTGCTATCGACTTGCTTAAGCTTCTCCTTGACACGTTGAACAGCAAGCTGCACCTATTCAAGAATTTCATCTCAAGTTTTTGTGCAATGAGGAATATCCCTGTCTGAAAGGGAGGGCTGCAGGTATTGAAGCAGCTGATGAAAGGGTCCCTTGTCAACGAGTTGGAACACCTATCTATGGCATGAACATCCTAAGTCACAATTACAAAAAAAAACACTCACCTTGTCCTCAGACACAATAAGCTTGACAATGTAATCCATTAGACCGGACTTGGTGAATTCAGGAATTTTAGCCATAAGGGAGGCATCTAATGTTTGCTGCACTTCATTGGTTGCTTTGCAGTTAGGAGGTATTGCCTGATCATGCATCTTGATACCTCATTGGTTGCAGTGGTCGTGGTATATTGGAAAGTGACACTTTGCATTGTGAGCAATATGGGTGTGGTGAGTTGAAACACTGCCTTTGAAAAAGCATTGATTGGTGGGTACATCATTGGCTCTTGAATTGACATTAGTTATGTGTGTGATGTTCAAAGTAAAAGTAAAAATGTACCTGCATATCTCGCACCACCAGCCGTCTTCACATTCTTGGGTGTGCAGATTGATGTGTCCCTTCTCCTGAGTAAACACTACCTTCAAATCCCCACTGTGCTCCTCTTTCTTCTAATGCTTGCGATCCTCATGATCCTTGTCTCTAAATGCCTTGGTCCTTTTGTAAGCTTCCTCTTTGTCGTTGTCCTTGGCCTCTTCATCATCTGAACAATCCTCTAGCACAGAGGGTTTGTCATCATCGTCATCACAGTGACAGACCAGACAGGACCCATGTTGCACTTGCTTGGGTGCAGGCTATCCTTGGGGAGGCACTGGAGCCAATCATTTGGCTGGAGCTGTGTTGGCAGCATTGCAGATTTTTTCTGTCAGTTTAACAGCTCGGCCTGAGCAATGAGACACAAAGGCAGTTAGCTTGCCATTGGATGCAAGAGGTGAAGGTGGAGGAAGCATGGGGGTGTTATTGTTAGGATCATTGTACCAATTGATGGCACTAGTATCTTTGAGTTGGCCATCAGATCCAAGTGCACACAACATTTGTGCAGCAAGGAGGGTGGAGATGAACCTGTAGTTAGTAGCTCGTTTATACCAAACTGTGATAAGAGATCAAAAATGATATACCTTGAACATACTGTTGCCATGCAATCACTGATGTTGAAGCTTGAAGTACCAGAACAAGAAACCTGAGGATATGTTCTGAACATAAAAGACATTATAGTCTGAATAAAGAATAACATTTGATTGACAATTGGGCTTACAGAACATCAAGTGGATTACCAAGGAAGTCAGATGTCGCCAATGGAAATGTGTTGGGTGTTTTGGCTGTGAAGTCAGAGCCACTGTTGATTGTCCCAAGATTGATTGACATGCCCATTGCCAGAAGATCAGAGCAGATACTGGTGGATCATGCAAAGAACCTGAGAATATGTCGGATGGGTTCGAACAGGGTTTGAATGGGTCCACAGTATTCAGGCAGCAGCCAAACGCTGAACCTAATAATTGGTTTGGTCCTTATGCTATGTCAAACTAGGACCGAACCCACAGTCCAGTCCAGGAGGGTTCAGGTCTGAACCAAAGTTCAGAACCGGACTGTGGCAACACCATACACAGCACACAACTACCATCATGAGAAAGCCACAAATAACATACCATGAGAGGACACAAAACCAACAAGCTACTCACAAGATAAGCTTTCAAACACCAAAAATAAATCTTGCATGTAGTTAGAACCATCAGAACCTCAGCAGTACCACATCAATGTGCTCACCATTTCACTATGATGAGCATGACCTGGAATAACATCAAATTGAGAATATCAAGAATGTTCTCAGCAACAGCTTGATCAACTTTTTAGCACATGAAGAAGACACAATGTCAAGTATATAATTCATCAGTAATGAAAATATCTGAGGAACCCTTGGCAATAGCTATCTGACAACACAATCAGCAACTCATGGACTATCTGCTAACCTAAGATGACTATAGTGGCCAGTAATAAGTTATGAAGAATGAACAGAAAATTGGTAGAGAACAAAACATCAGCTTCAAGTAAAGTCATGGCACATCTGAATTCACAAAGGATATAGAAAGTAGTGAATTGTTAAGACCATACTCAAAGGAGGAGATGTCTGAAGGGTTTGGCTTTGGCTCATGTGCTGCACCTCTTACCCAAGTACATGCCCTTTATTTCTAGGATGGAAATCCAATGAAGTCCAGTCTATAAAATAGAGGTAAGTCTGGCGGACTTCCAGTGACTTATCAGAACAAAGAATAAGACTACTACAGATGAAGTCTGGAGTAGAAACAAACAGAGAAAGACTACCCTAAGGTAGAGTCAGAGTTGTAGTCTATAGGAATCAATCCTAAGACTCAGAGATGGACAAGTATAGGGACTTAGTCCAGAGAGACAGAGATGAGTACAATCTAAGATGATATTTGAACTGAAGAAGTATGAGGTGTTACAGGAGTTTATATACTGTAGGTATCTTAATAGAAGATCAGTCAGCGAAGTCCAAGGCTATGTACAAAGCATATGGAAAGCTTATTGGTAAGTTAGATGGATCATTATAAATGAAGTTAGAAATGAAACAGAGGAACAGATCAACTAGTACTATGGATGAATGCATAACCAGAAAACTGGAGTCAGGAGAGAATCTATATGGAGATATACAAAAGGAGAAAGGAAATGGAGATGAAATGGAGATTAGGTATGGAGATGGGATTGGAGGTAGAAGGTCTAGAATGCAGAATATGACAGACAGAGGCATTGGGTTCTAACAAGGTGTGTGCATTCTCTGCATTGAAGGGCTCTAATGGAGGCATGAAAGGTCCAAAACTGTGATGGATGTCATAGATTGAAAACTCAGTGCTGTGGCAGGAATCCACCAGCCAAGATGGTGGAGCAGAAGGGAAAGAGCAAGAAATGTGATCATACAGAGAGAACACCATCTCACAGGAGTAAGGGGAAGAAATGCCAGTGGAGTCCAATGGTATTGGATGATGATATTGAGTTGTTATCCAATCCTCACACTGGTGCAACAGAGATGGAAGAGATGATGGAGTACAATGATCAAGCCTGGGTGACAGCAGCTAATAACATAGTGGTGGAGTTGGCATGGACTAATGAGCTCCTGTGTTGGAGCATAACTGTGGCAGAGGGGAGCAGGAATGCTATGGACAGGATGGTGGAGGAACAGAGGGCATGAGTAGTGGCTTTTGTATTGTGGTGGAGAAACAGATGGAGGAAAAGGTGGAGGAGGCTGACACAGAAGGAGAAGTGGAGTCCAGGACTACTGGCAGAGATATGGAGATGGATGCATAGGTAGGCTGGTGTCACGCACCAAACATGTTTGGTAGCGAGAACATGGCTTTTTATGTAGAACACCATTCCCCCATATCACTCCTTATGTTCCTCTTCTTTCAATTCCCTTCTTCTCCCTTAATTTTGCGATTTTCAAGTGATTTTCAACAGTATTACGGCATTCCGCATCATTACGGCATACCGCGTTCAACAAGGTCAATTCACTTCCCCCTCATTCCCACACTTCCAACACTCTCCCATCTTCAACCATCACGCTCTCAGACAACCTCCATGTTCAGCCAGACCTTGCCATGTTGCACAAATGCTTCAAAACCGCACCCTTATTCATCTTGATTTTATCCCCTTACCATTTCCCCTGGCAATCCTCTTCAGCGGCTTATATTTGTCAAACCATTCCAGTCATTATCCACTCACTTCCTCACCACCACAACCATGGACGCACACACCATTCCATTCCATCCTCACCGCTCATCCAGTCAATCTATCACCATGCAGATGCAGATGATCAACCCCTTATCATGCTGGGGAATGGTCTTACAGACTGTGTATATCCCATGATCGCTGCATGTCGACTTCTGCACCAACAACCACATGCCATCCCTAGAGCGTTGGAGCATTAGAGCATTGGAACATTTGATCATCAGAGCATCGGAGTGTCATACACCTCTACCATCATCCTACACAGCCACAACAGATGAGTCGCTCATTGCACAGCCACACTGCACAGCCACAACAGATGAGTTGCTCATTGCACAGCCGCAACGCACAGCCACTGCTTAGTCAAAATGCTTATGTCATCATGGCGCAGCCACTGCACAGCACTTAGTCATGCCTATAGAGCGCTTGGTAATGCCACAGAGGAAGAGTAAGCATCATTGGTCATGCAGTCCTGGTTTGTCATGGTTTTTCCCCTTGATTCATAATCCCCTTCCTATATGACTCATTTCACATTACACACACACACTCCTTCTTACTCATATGCCTGGAGCGCTGCTTTGCATGCGCAAGTATATACAGATTCTGAACAGTATATAAACCCCTGTACTTTAGCTAGAAAAATAACTACATGAGTTCACGGTCCACATTTCAGTCTAGTCTTTGAAGCCTCAGATAGGCTTCGCGTTTTTCAAGTCTTCAGTTGTCGTCATCGTCTTTGACATTGTTCACCTGGAACTTTGTCACTGTCTTACATCTCGTCAAGCTCAGCACTATTCTGTTCAGCTGTCACATGTGCAGTTGGTCTACACTTTCTTCGCCCTCCAACACGGCTAGGTCATTGCAGACTTAGTTGTGCTCATCATTCACCACCTTCCACACACCCAAACCCTTCAACACTCGAAGTGTTTGGCGCACTATCAGGATCAGGCCACCCAAATTGAACAACTACTGTACCTAGCGCTTCTAAGCACAGGGACCGCTGAGCAGTAGCGTTGTTTTGGTTTTGTTGTTTTTGTTGAGGTTTTCAGCAGGCCAACAATGAAGATCGACATCTGGAGCCCACCGCGAGGGGTGGTAATCTGAATCACATGCCCCACCATTTCCATTGATTACATCATTCGCAATTAGCCCCTATCATCGTCAGCCCCTATTCAACATCAGCTCCTATTCACAATTAGCCCCTATCCTCAAGCCTTTGGCACACGTTTAAACAACTGGTCCATTGTTCATCATGTCTACTGTTACCATTCCACTATCTGTCATCACTATGCCTATCCCTGGCAGCAAGAATGCGCCACAGAGGTTCAAAGGAAACCACGTTATGGTCAAGCCCTTCCTTGAGCACTATGAGAAGCTGCTCGCTGTCAACAACGTCATCCAAGACTCAGAACAATGTTACGCTATCCTCCAGTACTGCTCCATCCCTGTTCGCGAAATCATCGAAGGACTAGCCAGCTTCATCACTCCTGATTGGACGCAATTGAAGTCAGACATTCTCAAGTACTTCGACTCTGCTCTCACAGAAGAACACTTCAATGAGCAAGACCTTCTCTCCTTTGTCAAAGATACTCGCACTCTTGATATTCGTTCTCTAGACACATTCAGGAGATACTGTCGCCAGTTCATTAGAATTGGTGGATGGCTCCTTGGCAAGACAAAGATTACAGTGGACGAATACAACAAGTACTTCTGGCTTGGTCTCCCCAAGAAATTGCGCTATCACCTCGAGCTAGCCTTGAGATACAAGACTCCTGGTCTCGATGCAAGCAAGCCCTATCCCTGCACTGATGTCACCACAGCTGCTGAAGACTTCCTTTGTCGCGATCGCTTTGATGCTGAAGAGATGACCATTCATCGCACTGCACGTTTCATGGATGAGAAGTTCGAAGAGTTAGAAGATGAAGAACCAGAAGAAGATGAACGTCTCGACCCACCCATTGCTCCTGCTCGACATATTCCACCTCCCACTGTTCCAGTCCATCCTCCTGCTGTCGCCAGGCAAGATGATCCTATTCGTCGCACAGTCTCTCACCCAGAAGCTCGCTCCACCCTTCGAACCTTAGAGAAAGAGCAAGCCACAGCGCAGAGGCAAGATGAGATCGAAATCCTTGTCAAGAAGCTCAACCATATGTCAATCGAGGATCCAGAGTACAACTTACTTTACTTCAAGGCCATCAAGATGGACGGAGATGTCAAACTTGTTGTTCGACCTCCCAATCTTCATCCTTCGAGTTCATCGCAGACTATACAGTGGCTCAAAAAACTGTCCGCATGTTTGCGCTATTTTGACTGTTTACATCATTGTACAAGAATGGATAGGTATTCCCAGGACATCCTGCCATGGCCTGGGAGTACTACATCAGGGCTTCAAAATGAGCCCTTACCCGTGGGAATTGGTGGTCATATGGTGGCACTATGAGGTTTGCAAAATGATGACTCATGTGGACAGTTTTTTGAGGCTAG
The DNA here is from genome assembly GCA_016628065.1 of Suillus lakei. Lineage (NCBI taxonomy): Eukaryota > Fungi > Basidiomycota > Agaricomycetes > Boletales > Suillaceae > Suillus > Suillus lakei. Next base: position 47,302 of record JABBWA010000024.1, on the reverse strand, counting down.
ATTGAAACTATATAAATTAATGGTTATGACACCATAAAGTCATACCATTATTAAATAAATTATAATGTGGTGTCATTATGGCATTATTAAACCTATCTCTCACTATATAATGAAGGGAGTCTCATGTATGATAGTCATAATCACCATGAAAGCCATCTCCTCTGCTTAAAGGGATAACATCCTCTCTCTCTCTACTGCTGGCCTCTCTGCTCGTCAAATAGCATCTAGAACTGGTGTATGCAAGTCTACTGTGGCCAAGCTCACCAAAGAATGTCACCCAGACAAAGAAAACTCTAGTGGAGGTCGTCCATCCAAACTCACCTCTACTGATAGGAGGGCCATTATTCAGCATATTACTACAGGAAAGGCTGACAATGCTGTCCAAGTCACTCATCACATCAATTCCATCATCACTACCCCTGTATCTTCACAAACTGTGAGAAATGTTCTCAAGGCAGCCAACCTCAAGGCTGTAACAAAGAAGAAGAAGCCTCTCCTTTCTATCAGTCATAGAAAAAGAAGACTGGACTTTGCCCTGGCCCATCAAAACTGGACTGTAGAGGACTGGAAGCGTGTCATATGGTCAGATGAGACTAAAATCAACAGGATTGGGTCAGATGGAAAGGTATATGTGTGGAAAAAGAAGGGGGGGCCTCTAACAGACAGAGAGATTAATGGGACACTCAAGTTTGGAGGAGGTTCTCTGATGGTATGGGGGTGTATGGGGTGGAATGGTGTAGGAATGCTTGCAGAGGTTGAGGGGAGGATGGATGCTGAGCAGTATGTGGACATTCTCAACCACCACTTGCTGCCTAGCATGGCAGAATCAGGAATTGATGAAGAAGATATCATTTTCCAACAGGATAATGATCCCAAGCATACATCCAGGAGAGCCAGAGAATGGTTTGAAGAACATAATATTCATCTCCTTGACTGGCCAGCACAGTCCCCTGATGTCAATGTCATTGAACACCTCTGGGGAATACTCAAAAAGAAGCTTATAGCCTATGAACACCCCCCTAAAGGAGTATGGGAGTTATGGGAGAGAGTGGTGGTAGAGTGGGGACAGATTACAGCAGAGGACTGTCAGAAGTTGATTGAAAGTATGCCTAGAAGGATAGAGGCAGTAATCAAGGCCAAGGGAGGCCACACAAAGTACTAGAATACCTGATTTCCTATGTAAAATATCTGAGTCAAAAAACTGTCCACATGAGTCATCGTTTTGCAAACCACATAGTGCCACCATATGACCACCAATTCCCACGGGTAAGGGCTCATTTTGAAGCCCTGATGTAGTACTCCCAGGCCATGGCAGGATGTCCTGGGAATACCTATCCATTCTTGTACAATGATGTAAACAGTCAAAATAGCGCAAACATGCGGACAGTTTTTTGAGCCACTGTACCTCCACCACGTGGCATCTATCAGAACCCAAATCCTTCACAGCAGACTCAAGCACCTACCTTTCATCCCAGCTCATTGACCTGCTATGGATGCAACACAATAGGGCACGGAATTCGTGACTGTCCGGACTTACTTAGTCTTATTCAGAAAGGAGACCTCATTCGCAATCAGAATCAGCGTCTTGTGTTGCCTGATGGTCGTCCCATTCGTCGTCAAGCACCAACAGAGACCTTTGTGCAAGCCTACCACCGCATGGCTGGCAGTGCTGGCAATGGCGTCAATATCCCTTCTGCTTCCATCGTAGAAATTCCCACTCACCAATCAAACTTTGTGTATGCTGAACGCCCATCAAATGAGAGTCAAGTCCATACTGCTCAACGTCAAGACAAGTCTACCACTCTCAAACGCAAGGAAATCTTCGAAGGAGTTATTCTTCCGAAGCCAGGACCATTGTCGAAGCAGAAGGACAAAGAGAACCAGCCTATTCCCAAAGCGTCACATCCTGTGCTGGCCACCATTCCCAGGACTATCATTCCAATCGAGATCCAGCAGCCAACCTTTGATCCGACTGATGATGACGCAATTATGGAAGACATTACGAACCTCATGCCTGCCAATGCCAACGCCACCATCAGCGCAGAGAAGTCGAGGAGAACACGTGGCCCTGCTGCCCAATCCAGCTTGATGCAAGCCACCAATCCAATGGATGTTGTTGGGCGCATTTTGAACACGCCTCTGACGCTCCCAATCGGCGATGTAATTGGAGTATCCAAGGACATTGCAACCACCTTGCAAGAATTGATTCACACCAGATGTCCCAATGGCATACTCAATCCACCAGCTCCCCCATTCCAATTCAAGACTAATTCAGCGTCTACCAATGCCATGAATCCATCGTTTCTTGCACATCCCAGAAATGTCGAACTCATCTACTTCAATGTTGAGCTTAATGGCGAACTTATCCCTGCATGTTTGGACACCGGCTCCAGCATTTCTCTCATACATCCAAAGGTACATGAGAAGGTCATCCGTCTCCCTGTCAACATGAATGCCAGAATGAATATTGTCACTGCTTCAGGAGAGAAAGTCGAACTTCAAGGATGCGTTGTCAATGTTCCTCTCAACGTTGGTGGAGCAGTCTGCTACTCTGATCTTTGGATTCAGAACGAACCATGCCCATTCCAGCTGCTACTCGGACGCGACTGGCAGAAGATGAATCACATTGATATCCTAGAACCATGGAATGACACTGACAGCACTTATATCGTCATCAAGCCAGACCCATCAAGCAACTTCCGACTTAAGGTTCACTATCTCGGTTCAGATACGCCATCACTTCATAATTCAAATGTCACCGCCTTGGTCGAGTCACAAGAAGCACCAGATAGCGCTAATGAATTTGACATACCGGTTCATTCCTATTTCTATTCCGGATCTAATGATGACCTATCAGCCAATCACATGCAATCTGCGTCGCCAGCTTCGGTCACCGACTCTATTCCACCGATGTCACTGCTTCCCTCACCCATCATTGATTCCGTCATTAATGGTCCTGCGCCACCAAATGAAATGCCATTCGAGTCACTCAATCCACCTCCATTAATAGATCAGGACGACACTGCGACGTTTTTGGAAGAATTATCAGAAGCTATGTCTCGCCCTGTGCCACCTGCTGAAGACGATGAAGAATTTCAATTTGGAGAAACCATAGGAGATCTGCGTCGACGCATTAGAGCAGAAGAACGCGATTCACTCATGGCCCTCTTGCAGAACGTCTCTCAGCAACACCATCATGATATGACCAGGTTCCAGCTCGAATCAGACCATGCTGTCAATGGAAACCTTGGAGTCGACTGCTTCAACAACGTTTATCAAGATATCTATCTCCTTCAGGCTAATTGCCAACACCAATTGTCCATTGGCCACTTTCCTATTCAAGTCGCTGGTTCTGCTTACGTCCATTTCTTCCCTTCCCCTGGAGTCATGACTGAAATAGCCAGACAACCAACCCCTGATGGCGATGACCTTGACACTGGTTCCCCTTCCCCTTTGATTTTTGCGCAGCCAAATGGCGACTTTCAAAGCATCATCCCAGATTCACCTCCTTCAATGCCTCCTCTTACCCACCCACCACCATCATCATTACCATCACCTCAGTCACCCCTTGAAATGCTGCTCAATGATGCCACCGCTCTTGACCCTTATGCTACCAATATTAACAACGACATTACCTGGTCCACGAACGGCCTAGGTGCAATGGATGGTACCGTGCATGACTCTGACACTGGCTATCACATGGAAGTCAATACTCCAGAGATGTTTCCCATGTTCCCTGATGATGACGGACTAGATTCCTCTGCAATGCAGGTCGAATCCACTTTCCCCAATTCACAAGGAGAGCCTCGTCCACATCTTCATCCAAGCAATCATCCTTCGCATGGAACCATGATCGTTTACCGCACATCCACTGGTATCATCGCTAGACTTGCTACTGAACATCCTCTGACCCATGATCCCCCCCAAGCCATTCATGATCATGGAATTGACGGTCTGACCACTAGCCCTCATGTTCCAGAGAAAGGCACTACCCCCGCAAATGCACCTACCATGAGAATGGAAGAGTCTATCCGCATCCCATACTGCTCAGACCCCATCATACTCACATTTCCCAATGCACTGTCACCTTCTCCTACCCTGAACTTCGAAATCAATCCTCTGTTATTCCAAGCTATTCAACGCACCATTCCCCCTCCCAATTATGCCTTCAGCTTCATAGAAGATGAACAAATCGAAGCAGACATGGCTCTTGCTATCACCACTCCCATTATTCCAATCTCCCAGTTTTTTCGTTAACAGCATCCATTATTTCACTATTCTTTCCCATATGTATGTTTTCTCTTGCTCTAGCTTTCTTTTGACTGGTTTTTCGACTTATACTGACCGAGAAGTCATGAAACTCCTAAACTTCGAAATTGATAGACATGTATCACCACCTAGAATTTCTTCTTTGTCCGTTTCTTCTCGTTGTTTCTTCTCAGATGCTTCTTCAGTTATTCATGATCATTCTTCGCTAAATTCCCTTTCTGTCTGAGATGACTGTAAACTACCATGGCACCTTCCCCCTTCTTCCTATGTTTTTTCTGATTTTCAACAGACATTCTATTTCAATGCTCAAGACCTCTTTGGAGACGATGAAGACGCTGATGGATATATATTTGGTGCCTACAAGACAGTAGATCACAAAGTCAAGCCTGTTCCTGCTGTCTATCCAGAAGATGCTTGTGTCAAACGTTCATTCCCAGAAGATCCTCTTACTTCACTACTTCCACTTCCTACCTGCCCACCAGACTTCCTTCCTACTTCGAAACTCTCTCAGTCACGCCTCAATGCTATGAAAATCAACATCAATGGATTCCTTTTGCCAGAAGAAGAGAAACTATTCACCCATATGCTCAAGATGAATGAACGTGGCTTAGCCTTTGACGAAGCAGACAGAGGAAGCTTTCGTGAAGAATACTTCTCCCCCTACATCATTCCAGTCCTTCCTCATGAACCATGGGAGTACAAGAACATCCCAATTCCCCAGGCTATCAAAGAAGACGTTGTCCAGCTCCTTCGCGAAAAGATTGCAGCAGGATTATATGAGCCAAGTCAAGCATCATACCGCTCTCGATGGTTCTGTGTCAAGAAGAAGAATGGCAAGATTCGCATAGTTCATGATCTTCAGCCTCTCAACAAGGTCACCATTCGCGATTCCGGAGTTCCCCCCATCCTTGATGATTTTGTTGAACCATTTGCAGGCCGTCAATGTTACACTTGTTTTGATCTCTATTCAGGATTTGATGCTCGCATACTTCACACCACTAGCCATGATCTCACTTCCTTCATGACACCTCTTGGTCTCCTCCATATTTGTTCTATTCCCCAAGGATACACCAATTCCCCTGTCGAGTTCCAGAACTGCACTGCTTTCATTCTTCAAGAAGAGATTCCCCACGTCGCCAATGTCTTTATCGATGATCTTCCAATCAAAGGCCCTGCAACTCGCTATGAAGATGAAGATGGCAATCCTGAGACCATTCCTGACAACCCTGGCATACGTCGTTTCATATGGGAACATGCCATTGACGTCCATCGCATCATGCATCGCTTCATTCATGCTGGAGGCACATTTGCTGCGCTCAAGACTCAGCTCTGTCGTCCTAAAGCCACGATTCTAGGTCAAGAATGTAATCCAGATGGTCGCTCTCCAGATATGACAAAGGTGGAAAAGATTCTTCAATGGCCTCTTCTAATGACCCCCAAAGATGTTCGCTCATTCCTTGGACTATGCGGCACTGTTCATATATGGATCAAAGACTACTCTAAGCACGCTCGCCCTCTGGTCAACCTCTACCGCAAAGACAATCCCTTTGAATGGACAGAGGAGACTCAAGAATCATTCGACTATCTGAAGCATGCAATATCCTCCGCACCTGCTCTACGTCCCATTGACTACACTTCCTCTAATCCTGTCATTCTCTCAGTCGATACCAGCAAGATTGCTGTCGGATTCATTCTTTCCCAGATTGATGATGATGGAAAACGTCGCCCAGCTCGCTATGGCTCACTTCCTATGAATGAACGAGAATCAAACTACAGTCAACCCAAGCTCGAGCTGTATGGTCTATTTCGTGCGCTTCGTCATTATCGTCTCTACTTGGCTGGTGTCAAGAATCTCCATGTCGAAGTTGATGCAAAGTATATCAAGGGCATGATCAATCACCCTGATGAAGTCTCCAACAGTACGCTCAACAGATGGATTCAAGGCATTCTTCTATTCGACTTCACTATCATTCACGTTCCTGCTATTCGACATCTAGGTCCAGATGCTCTCTCTCGTCGGCGTCCTACTCCAGAAGAACTAGAGGAGATGGAAGACAACAATGACGACTATGACTGGCTAGATGGCATGATCCTCTTTGCACGTTCCCAATCCCCTCCTTATTCTGCAATCTCTCTTCCTTCTATGTCGACCATGGATATCTCACAAGATCAAGTCCTTTGTCAAATCACTCATTTTCTTCGAACCATGGAACTCCCTCATTTCAATTCCCTCTCTGCTTGCAAATGATTCATCAAACGATCCCTTCAGTTCTTTATTCGCAATGATCAGCTCCTCAAACGACGTGGTCTTCGACCTCCTGTTAAAGTCATTTTCGATTCAAACCTTCAACTTCAGATTCTTGTGCAAGCTCATGAACAACTTGGTCACAGAGGCACATTTGGCGTCTTCCAATCCATCAGACAGTGCTTCTACTGGCCAGAACTCTTCAAAGACATTGCTCACCATATCCGCTCCTGCCATGAATGTCAAATCCGCTCAGTACGCAAAGCAGAAGTTCCCCTCACAGTCTCCATTTCCCCCAATATCTTCATCAAGATTTATGTCGATGTCATGCTCATGCCAAAGGAACGAGGATTTCACTACTTAGTTGCTGCTCGAGATGGTCTTTCCCTTGCAGCTGAAGGACGTGCGCTACGCAACAATACTGCCGATGCCCTTGCTCGTTTCTTTTGGGAGGAAATCATTTGCCGCTATGGAGCTATTGGAGAAGTTGTTACAGACAATGGAAGTGAAGTCAAAGGAGCATTCAAACGACTTGTTCAGCAGTATGGCATCCCTCATATCCGCATCTCACCCTACAATTCAAAAGCCAACGGAGTTGTGGAGCGTGGCCACTTCATTATTCGCGAAGCTGTCATCAAGTCATGTGAAGGCAATCTCAATCTATGGCCTACCAAAGTACATCATGCGTTCTTTGCAGATAAAGTCACCACTCGTCGTTCCACCGGTTTCAGCCCATTCTACCTCCTTCATGCTACCGAACCTGCCCTTCCCTTCGACCTCACAGAGGCGACATTCCTTGTAGATGGTTTCCATTCAGGCATGGACCCAGATGAACTCCTTGCTCTCCATATTCGCCAACTAGAGAAGCGTCCAGATGATCTTCAACGTGCCATGTCTACTCTTCATGCATCCCGTCTCTGTTCCAAGCAACATTTTGAGAAGATCTATGCCCATCGGATGATTTATGACGACTTCAAGCCTGGAGAACTAGTCCTTGTTCGAAATGTCCAGGTGGAGAAAGAACTAGATCGCAAATCCAAACCTCGGTATCTTGGACCCTATGAAGTAGTTCGACGCAAGAGCAACAGCACGTCTTACGTTCTCAAGGAACTTGATGGAACCCCAATGCGACAGGGAGTAGCTGCTTTCCGCCTCATTCCTTACTATCAGCGCAATGATCCTCTTCCCATTCCTTCGTCAGATGATTCCTCCAATTCCGATATTACTGGCAATAACGATTCTCACCATTCCGATGACGACAATGATGATTCCTAATGACTCACCTTACGACTCTCATGTTATTCCCATGCCCCTTTATCAATCTATATTTGATCACATTCATTCCTTGCCCTGTGTGTCATTTCTCATTTCCCCCTCTTCACCGATGTGGGAGAAATCATAGAAGCTCGCTATAGTGATAGCGTGTCGATCCTGTTAGGTGCAAGAGTAGTAGTCGACCCAAAGGGATAGCTCTGAGAGCAGTTCCTCAAGTAAGAGCGAAGGGACAAGTGCGGCTGGGTATTATGATCTATGCGACAGACTCCACAAGCTATGCGGCGAAGATACGAGATGCGGGTATGCAGAAGAGTTGCGAGGCGAGTGCGGTGCGGACGCGGAGTAAGAGAGCGCGGATATAACTAGAAGGGAACCAAGTACATGAGTCCAAGTACCAGGTAGTGGGTGATGGGTATGACAGGTAAGGGCACCAGGTATAAGGGACACGATGCGAAGATTTACCGGGATCTGTTCCGGAACTCTTATGCGACGAGGTTTCTATGTAGGTATAACTAGCAAGAGTCGAACGCTCAAAGGAGTGTAGAGGTCAAGCGCGAGATAGGGAGAACTGCAATCGATTGCGCAAGAACAAAGAACGAGGTAGACTATACTAGTGACTCCTGCAACACCGACTCAAAGGAAGGGAATGTAGAAAAGTGAGTAGTTATGAGTCCTGGGCGAGTATTTATGTGAGTCCGTACGAATCCGGGACTGTGCAGGCAACCGCATATGTACAAGCGAGTCCGGAGTGATATAAGATGTAATAGCGCTAAGCTGGCCTTATGCATGGGAAAAGTATGTAAAACAGCCTGCAAACGATCAATAGACAACAGGTAAGGACTAATAACGCACCAGTGGGGTTGGACGGACGTGGACAGGACATGGGAGGACGTTTACGAGGGACCGGTACGGTTATGCGGAGTGATGCAGATCGTGACCCAGTATGCGGAGCCACCGCAACGACGCGTGAAGGTGCATAACTGACCGCAACTATCCGGAACTGTTCGCGACCCTTCGGAATGACTTTGGACTGTAAGTGTAGGTATTGACTAGCATGGGGAAATGATGCTCTGCAGGGCTGCAGCCAGATTGTTTCCTACACCGATACAACCAGGGACGGTTGCTATTCAAGTTGTCTGTGGATGTCACGCACCAAACGTGTTTGGTAGCGAGAACATGGCTTTTTATGTAGAACACCATTCCCCCATATCACTCCTTATGTTCCTCTTCTTTCAATTCCCTTCTTCTCCCTTAATTTTGCGATTTTCAAGCGATTTTCAACAGTATTGCGGCATTCCACATCATTACGGCATACTGTGTTCAACAAGGTCAATTCACTTCCCCCTCATTCCCACACTTCCAACACTCTCCCATCTTCAACCATCACGCTCTCAGACGACCTCCATGTTCAGCCAGACCTTGCCATGTTGCACAAATGCTTCAAAACCGCACCCTTATTCATCTTGATTTTATCCCCTTACCATTTCCCCTGGCAATCCTCTTCAGCGGCTTATATTTGTCAAACCATTCCAGTCATTATCCACTCACTTCCTCACCACCACAACCATGGACGCACACACCATTCCATTCCATCCTCACCACTCATCCAATCAATCTATCACCATGCAGATGCAGATGATCAACCCCTTATTGTGCTGGGGAATGGTCTTACAGACTGTGTATATCCCATGATTGCTGCATGTCGACTTCTGCACCAACAACCACATGCCATCCCTAGAGCGTTGGAGCATTAGAGCATTGGAACATTTGATCATCAGAGCATCGGAGCATCATACACCTCTACCATCATCCTACACAGCCACTGCACAGCACTTAGTCATGCCTATAGAGCGCTTGGTAATGCCACAGAGGAAGAGTAAGCATCATTGGTCATGCAGTCCTGGTTTGTCATGGTTTTTCCCCTTGATTCATAATCCCCTTCCTATATGACTCATTTCACATTACACACACACACTCCTTCTTACTCATATGCCTGGAGCGCTGCTTTGCATGCGCAAGTATATACAGATTCTGAACAGTATATAAACCCCTGTACTTTAGCTAGAAAAATAACTACATGAGTTCACGGTCCACATTTCAGTCTAGTCTTTGAAGCCTCAGATAGGCTTCGCGTTTTTCAAGTCTTCAGTTGTCGTCATCATCTTTGACATTGTTCACCTGGAACTTTGTCACTGTCTTACATCTCATCAAGCTCAGCACTATTCTGTTCAGCTGCCATGTGTGCAGTTGATCTACGCTTTCTTCATCCTCCAACACGGCTAGGTCATTGCAGACTTAGTTGTGCTCATCATTCACCACCTTCCACACACCCAAACCCTTCAACACTCGAAGTGTTTGGCGCACTATCAGGATCAGGCCACCCAAATTGAACAACTACTGTACCTAGCGCTTCTAAGCACAGGGACCGCTGAGCAGTAGCGTTGTTTTGGTTTTGTTGTTTTTGTTGAGGTTTTCAGCAGGCCAACAACGAAGATCGACAGCGGGTGTTGCTTGAAGGTATGGTGCGAGAATCTGAGCATGATCTCGAAGATAGATCTGGAAGGCATCACTAGCCCACCTTCCCATCGTCTTGATGACCTCAAATGGGATGTTTCGGAGGAGGTATTCCAAAGTAGCACCTATTCTGATAGCGTGGCCTTGCAATGGGTCAAGGCCAGCATCCTTTGCGGCGCGAGCAAGCCTTGCGATGAACTTTGTTTTCGTCAACGGACAGTGTGCCTCTCCGAACTTATAGGAAAAGAGTGCGATATTAAAGTGGGGGTTGTTGATGTTGAGATGGTTGGATAATGCTGCCTCAGGATTAGTGGGACCCTCTTGTCTTGCCCAGAAAACGTCCTCCCCGTTTTGCGATGTCTTCGTGCGGGACAAATGAAAAACAGTAGTTGTGAGCCCATTGCGATCTGTTTCGTGGTGAATGTCGGAGCGTTTGACATGAATGGAGGGATCAAATGATGAGAGAGTTCGGATCGTGAATTCTCCAGCTCTGGCCATTGAATAAAAGGCTGTTGTGAGACAGCTACCCACTGCGGCATCGAGAGGGTTGTTGGGGTCTAGTTTCTGCAAAATGCTAGTTATAAAAGCCACAGTGTAAGGTGGTCTTTTCTTCCTTCTTGATGACGAGGGCGTGAGGTTCTTGGCTGCTCTCAGCATGGCATCTATTTTGTCATCATCTAAGGACCATGATTTTCTGTGTAAAATGTGCCATGCACAAATACCATGGACATAACTTGATATAGTTTTCCCTGAATATGATCCGGCTAAGTCTGAAATGAAAGCTGAAATGAGTTCAGAAGACGTGGGTGTGCGCATGGCTTCGTTGATGGAATTTGAGTCACAATAAACATGGTAGGCGAGGATGCCACTTCCATATGCCTCCTGGGTGCTGCCAGCCCATGCATGGATCATGACGTCTTGAATGCACTGTGCATCTGCGTGAGGGAGGCAAGATAATGATGCATTGGCTGTGGCTGGTCGCCAGAGACGGAGCCTGTCCTTTGCTGCACAATGGGGTCTTAGGACAGAAACATGAGGGGTGAGATTAGCAGGATAAGCTGCAACTAAGAATCTCGATGAGGGGGAAGCCTGCAGTGTGATATTTGCTGACTTACTAAGCTTGCGTCACTTTAAAGAGCTCTTCTCCTTGACGACGGAGCTCGTCATTGAGGTGCTCAGCTGATTCTTGTGAGTGGGCTCGGTCATTGACATGTGGGAGTGCTTTGAGTTTCTTACTGTGTGCATGGCACTCAGAAGGGATAGCAGGATTGTCAAAGTCCATGATGAAGGGTTGGAGTGGCTGGGGAATGCTAATCGGGGGAAGCAGTAGGTTTAAGGGAGGGTAGATTCCCCTGGATGGGCCATCTGCTGGGTTGTAGTCACTGGGTACATAGCGTGTGAGGAAAGTGCATTGTGCAGATGCGGCGAGCCCATGGATCCCCCCGAAGATGGTATTAGTGGCCTTGTTGCGGCTACATCCTTTCCACCACCCTTCAACGACTCCCTGGTTGTCCCCAAATATTTTGATGCAGCTGCCCGTTGGGCACAAACTGAGGAGTGCAATAATGAGGAATTCCATGCCGACTGCCTCTGCCCAGCCGATATCTCTGTCTTCGGCTTTCCAGCCTGGGAGGAGACGCCACGCTTGCCATCTGCCATTGATCCAAATCGCGATGCCAGTGCCCGAGCTAGCGTCTGAGTAAGCTGAGGGGTCAATGATTTCAACGGGCCCTGGGATTGGCCGAGAGACGAGTGATTGTGAGAGGCTGGCTTTCCACCACCAGAGGTCATTACCCGTGTGCTTGGGGGGGGAATGAGGCATGTGCGGATGGTCATGAAAATTGGATAGCATGGTTTCAAGAGAAACGAGGTAAGCTCTTCCTGCTGGGAGGACCAGAGAAGCATGTAAGAGCTTCCCATAAAGCTCCTGGACTTCCCGTAGCGTGTGTGAAGATCGAATCTCCCATTCTTTTATAGCTGCCACGTACTTCTCCTTCTTGCTCTGTGGGATCGAGACAGAACATGACTCGATGTCCCAGAGGAAGCCAATAAAGGGGGCACACGACGAGAAAAGGATGTCCTTTGCCAGCTCCCAGGGTATTCCGAGAATTTTGGATAGGCGGTTGATGTCGTCAAAGCAAAATGTGAAGCAAGCATCTTCTGGGGATCGCAGGGAGACTGTTGAGAGATCAATGATGGGAAATGAACAGTCTTCATCAAACTCCTCAATTCTGTCATCAGGCATGGTTGAACCACAATACCATTTTCGACCTCCTTCAATGAGCATGCCACCATTTTGTGCAATGATAGCGGCATGAGATTTGCGCAGGTTATTGTAGCTAGCAAGGTGCTCTCGCAGAATCCGAATGAATAGGTGATCATCCACCCATTTGGATACCGGACCAATTCCTTGTGATCGGAATATGTCTGCGCCAGCATCTGCGACCTCGCCATAGGTTCCTGCTGATGCCGAGAACCCAAAACAAAAGCTAGAATCAATGGCAAAGCTGTCTTCTCCTGTCCTGACAACCAGGCCTGGCCATTGAGAAGGATGAAGAGGTACTGTGCGGTAGGCTTCAGCCACGTCACGAACAGCTGCCTGAGATCCTGGGGGGAGAGACCAGATGAGTAGGCAGATTGTTGATGCTGTACCCCACGTGCATGGATATAAGTTAGAGTTGATAGAGGAATTAATGGATGATATTGTGGCTGATGGACGAAGCGGGAATGAGAGGTTTTGTACAAGGCAGAACTTTCCTGGCTTTCCCGGCTTCGGAACCATGGAGAGTGGGGCTGTCTGGAAAGGACCAATGAGTTCTTCAGTCTCTGATTTAGATATAGGTCCGATATAACAACCAGTGGAATATTCACGGTCCAGAATGGCAGCAAAGGCGTCAAAATGTGCATGTAGTGAGGGGTTATTAGGTGGGATATAAGTTTGAGATATGGTTGGGACACTGCCCATGAAACCGAAGCGAAAACCATTTGGAATATGTGCATATTTATGTATGAGATTTGATGAAATGAGAAACTGCAGCCAGGCCTCGGGCCTATAGGGAGTGATAGCATTAGATGCTCTCACTTTGAGGACAGTCTTGAGCTCCGTGATCCTTTGCTCCACATCCCGAACATTCGTGCACATGAGCTCGAGAGGGATTGGTGCATCCCTTGGGTCTCTGCCAGTCGTAGCAGATTTCGAGGCCCTCTGGATTGACCAAATGACCCTCTGCGTTTCGACGACATCGAGTTTTGGTTCATTTGTCCCATAGGAACTCAGATGTGCATTTGTGGATGGGGTGACGGAATCGGCCGAGGCAGAGGGCACAGGCTGATGGGCTGGTTTGGCCTGCGCCCGCTGGAAAAAACTGCTGTGACTTCTGCGGTTTTTTCGCCATTTGGTTAGTGGGGCGGTATGGGTGATAGTGGCCATCATTCACAAGAGGTACTGTCTCTGCATACCCATTTCGGCTGGAACTCACATCTCTCCCCCGAGAATGGGAAGAAGTGTTGGGAAATGTGAGCAAGTGTTGCAACTGAGTGAGATAGAGCGAGCATGAAAGGATTTGAGTAAGCCAGGATTCGAACAATTATATGAAAGCAGAGATTTGGTTAAGCCATGGTATACAGGAATGTGTGAAAGCAGTATGGGTGTAAGCAAAGCAGCGGTTAAGTGTATGAGAGGGACACAGTGAAAGCGGGAGCATGGGAGTTTGAGTTAGCATGAAGGTAGATAGAGCAACAGCATAGTGAGTGCAAGCAAGGGAGAGCGGAAGGCAAAGATGAAGTCGTATATGCAATAGCACATGGATAGCAAATGGGGAATTGTACCCTGAAAGCAAGGACAGCCAAGAGTGAAAGCATTTAGACAGCCAGCGAGGTTCATTTCCGACGTGAGATTGAATATATAAAAGAATTTGGTCAGTGATCAAATGTTGGTTGGTAATGCGCTACGCACCATTTTGAGACCCTCATCTTGTTTGGCCTCCCAGACGTCATCAGATATTGAGTTGTACAGGGCATTATTGAATAAACCAATGTTGAACCCTTGGTCTTGCGCTAAGTGATCATGCCATTCACGGCGCACAAATCCCGCGTAGCGAAGCAGAGCCTTTTCTCCTCGTGGACGCATGCAATGCTCGTGGTTGGTAATGAGCGTGAAAAATAACGCTAAAGCCTGCTGATGCTTTTGCGGCCAATTGTTCTTTTTGATGTGAACGAGAAAGCTGGTCTTTGCGAGGTCGAACTGCCACTAAGATAGGTCATGATCCTGTAGAGCCTTCTGAGAGGCTTTGAAAGACGCTATTGTCTTGAGGGCAACTATACCATCCACTTTGGCGAAGCCAAAAGCATCATCTGAGTCTGACGTGGACCTAGAGGTGGTGGAAGCCTCATGGCAACCGTCAGGACTAAAGTACCATAATTCTACGTACTCCATGTTCTTGATCTTTTGGATGGCATACTGGGATGGGCGAGGTATGATAACATCTGCGACGACAGCCCCATCATCAAAATCGTTGATCTTGGGCTTTTTCTTCTCAGCTTCGCGCCTCTCTAGCTGTTCCTCAGCCTCTTTTTCAGCTCTCTCACGCTCTAGCTGTTCTTGCAAGGTGCGGGCATCTTCCTCATTCTGTTGCTGCCAAAGGAGGATGCGCTCCTGGCACTCGAGTCTCCAGCCCTCAGCCATTTGCTCGAGTGCATCTTCTCTGGCTATGCCCCCTGCCACAAGGGCATTGAGCCATCCCACGTATGCTGCTGACTCGAAATTGGGCTGCGCTTCCAGCGCTGGGTCCGCTAAGATGTGTTCCACTGGTAGGCCGGGTGAACTCGGAGAGTGTTTGCTAAGAGTGTGTTTTGAGGAATTGACTGGGTGTTTCTAAGAGTGATAGAAAGAGTACGAGGAATGGGGAAAAGAAAAGGAGGAAGAACATCATTGTTGAGGACGACTGAGACGATATGGCATGACGTCACAGTACGAAGTCAGAAGGTTCGTACTGCTTCTGACGCTTGCGCAAAGACTTAACTCTATTCCTACACTCATTCCTCATTGTGTAATAGACTATGAAGGTAGGTAGATATGTGCACAAAAAGCGGTGTTGTGGTGGGTGTCAGTAAAAGTATACAACATGTAAGAGAAAATTATGGAGCAACAAAGAAATTTTAAGCAGATAACCTCAAGACTGCGAGGGGGGACGACAATAACCAAAGAAAAATCCGCAGTAGCTCACTCCTTCATAAGAAATTTCTCCTGTCCCACCACTTGAGTCTTGTGTTTCTGTTGGTCATCCTTGAGACCCTTGTGTCCCCAGCACAGGTTGACACATTGAATTGCCAGCCTTGTTGCTGCTTGTACATTGCATAGCTGCAGCTGCTTCTGTGTCAGTCTCAGGTGTAATACCATATCTCTGCAAATGTCAATGTATCAGGGAGGGTCAAATATCGGTAATGTCAAGTGCTCACATCTTCATCCTGAGCATGAGCTACATTGACAGTGCATATAGAGCTTCCTGAAGCAAATAGGCTGAAACTCCTATGTCAGGGCTGGAGTGGTATTGATTGTGGTGCATTTGAAGGTTGGGTGCTGAAACCCAATGAGCTGTCATATTCTGTGCACAAATCAGTGCTTCTATCAACCCTAACCCTATAATCAGTATCCAGTTTCCTATCTAATCTGCCCCTATTCCAATCCCTCAAACCTCCAGACCCTCCTGAAGACCGGTACTGCTTCCGCCAGAACCAATGGACATTATACCACTCCCCTTTACCCCTCAATACCTCCGTACTCCACCTCACCCATCTCTGGTTCTTCAGTCCTATAGATCATCTAATCTCCGTCCACTCCAGTTCTATCTAATCTCTGTACTCCGCTGGCCATACAGGTCTCCACCCATCGCATGCATCATCTGCCTCTGCAACCCCTATCTGACAATCATTACCATTTCCAGCTCTCCCTTCATTATTCCATACCATTACACTCAGGCTGTGCCTCTGCTTCCGGTCCTCCTTGCTTTAGTCACCCGCCCTGATTCACAAAGTTCTGCCCATTTCTAAATATAGGAAACCCCTATCCCTCCGGTTATCGGTTATGTATATTCCATCTTATTCATCTAATCTGTTCCCCATTCATATCTGAGTTCATTTTGATTGTTCCGCTCCATCTATTATCTATCTTTCCATATGTCACATACATAGCATTTCCACTCTTCCATGTGCTCTGCTCCTAGCTCCGGTCTCATCCTTACTCATCCTTACAGTATATAAGCCCCCTGTAACACTTAGTAGATTCTCAGTTTGAATATTGTTGTACCCTATGGGTCCCATTTCCCTCTGTCACCTACTGGACTGGATCTCCATGTCCACTCCTACCCTGGAGTCTTAAGGATTACTCTCCTTTGACTTCCTCTCCATCTGCCCATAGGGTGACCCACCTCCGTTGCACCACCTATTCTGGACTCCATGCTGGATAGGACTCTCATTACCCACAGTCATTTCCTCTGGTCGAATAATCTTAGTTACCCCCTCTGAGTTCCCGGACTTACGTCCTGGAGACTACATCTCTGCCTCTACCTCCTGGTAGTCTACCTTCATTACTCTTCTACTCCGGACTTTGTCTGGGAGTAGCCATACCTCTGTTCTACTTGAGACCCTACCATTGGTAGTCTTGACTCCAGTTTCTCCTTCACTATCTGTACTCTGGATGTCCACCAGACAAGTCCGCTATTTGACCCGGACTTGTTCTGGAACACCCTGGACTTCCGTTCTAGTCTGTTCTGAAATCAAGGGCACGTACTCGGGTAAGGGGTGCAGCGCACAAGCTGAAGCCAAGCCCTTCTTGGTCCACCCTACTCCTGTGCACCTTTGGCATGCATGGTCGTAACATGAGCCAAGTAAATTATGCCAATGAAGGGGAGATAATAGGCTTTTAGGCAGAGCTGAGTGACAAGGCTTGGGGTTGGTACCAGCATCCCAGGAGTCCTTGCCCTGCACCAGTGTCAGACTTGCAAGAACTCAGAAATCAAACACAATACTGACATATTTCGTCAAGCCTTTGTTGTTGGGCTGCTGCTGCTCGGAGATCAGACAGGCATCAAAGATTTAGTGATCCAAACAAGCAGAGGATGAGGCTCGCAACTGGTTGATGCACATCTCTCAGTTGGGTGGCACATCCCTAGAAAACTTGTGGTAAGATACAGCATGAAAGGAAGCACAGACAGTTGACAACTTGCCTTGAGCTTCACATCTGGCTTTGCACTGCTCTCATCCACACTCTGAACGACAATCAGACCCCATTTAGAAATGACACTGATAACACAACACACGATCACACTCACATTATTATCACCCAGTTGTCCCAGCACTGCCTCCAGGCTCCATACATATATTTTTACATCCAATCCAGCACTCAACGATATATTTTCCATCAGGGGAAATGGCAACAACCCTGACTTCATTGTTGTGCAAGAGTGGGTTGCCCATCGGCTGATGGGTCATGATTTTGAACAGTCCAGTATTGAAATCGAAGATGTTCCCCATCTATCACCTACGAACCCTTGCTGGCCAGCCCATGACCCAAAACATATGGAATTAATTGCAAAGAATCTGAAATTGTCCTTGAATAGTCTGATGCTACACTTATTTGGTGGACGTGTCGGTCCTAGCGCTCACGACCCACTTAAAGTGTGGTGGATAGAGGCTACTTTCCCGTGGACGACGCCAAGTTTTGAGGTCGAGGTCTTCTTCCATGGTAAATGGCTGGAAACATCAGTAAATTACAATGTTCTGTACAGAACTGTACAGAGCTGCACAGTGCCACAGTGCCATAGCTTGGTCCCCACTGAACAGCTCTGTACAGAACCTCCCAGTGCCACAGTGCCGACAGCTTTAGTAACAAATAAGACAAAATAATTTCGCACTTTGGACATTTTTAACTAGCAATGTCTAGAGTTGAACTCAAAGCCTCATGGGTTCAGCATGACACATAATTATCAAAGATACTTACCATTCCACCATAGTGTCTTTGTTCTTAGATAGTCAGAATGTCATTTATATACCAATTATTCAAGAGACAATATCATGAAAAATCTTCTAAGTTAAATTCCATTGCTACACCTCAACTTAGACAAAACAAATTCGCATTTTTACATATTCAACTATATACCAATTCTTCATTCTTCAAGAAATAATATCATAAAAAATGCTATACCTCAACTTGAACAAAACAAAATCACATTTTTGGCATACTCAACTGACAATATCAGGGTTAGCAGTAGTGAACAAGCCAATAAATTGAAGATTTAGTATTAAAACAAGTTTCAATCCTACTAAGATATAGTATCAATGTTGAAGTAATAGAAATGACTTAGTGAAAAATTTTGTGGTCAATTCTGTGAGCTCTGTAAGTCTGTAGCACACTGTGAGAATCTGTGGCTCTGTGGCTCTGGGATCCTGGGACTCTGGGGTGTCTGACACACTGTGAGAATAGGGACATTCAAAGCTGTGTTTACGAGGCATTTTCAATGCTGTTTTCAAATTTGTTTTTGACTGTCTGTGGAAAACAAACTGATTTCAACAACCTGCTGGTTTTGTTCGGCATCAATGGCATGGACTCTGAAATCCGGTATTATCCAATTGCCGAACAACTTGTGTGCGCTGGCTGCACTGGGTGCTGATGACCACGACAAGGGAGTTACTGGAGATGTGCCTTGCTGCAGCACAGAACTCCACAATGGCAAAGGCGAGCAAATGCCGCCCTCCGATGTGGGAAACAACTCCGCAGTAGGCAGATATAGTGTTGGGTGAATGCTATGCCTGCTGCTTCTCTTGCAAGACAAGAACGTTCGACCCTAAAGGGGTCTGCTACTGAGATAAGTCTGATAGTTAGTATCTAAGGTCACAGAAAGGTAAAGGAACAAGTCCGAAGGTATGCGGACCAAGTCCGGAGGTCAAAATGCCAGGGTCCGAAGGTATACTACCAAGTCCGAGGCGTGGGAAAGTGGGTCCGGAGCTTCGGGTCGTCGGGTTATGGGTAATAGCAAGGGAATGGGTTCGGAAAGCGTCGGACTATGTCTGGAAACAAGGGAAAGTCAGGGGAAACGAATGACAAGGGTTGCGGGTCTGAAGCGGGTGCGGAACAGGTGATAACCAGGTATATTCAGCCAGGTAACAGGTAAGGACAGGTATTTGACCAAGTAGATGGGAAGTCCCACCTACAGTAAAGTAATGAGTGCTTGGTCATACTACCAGTCCTATATAACTAACTACGTAGAAATCCGGAATATAGAAAATAGGAAAACATCGGGTCCGGAGATATGTAAACTGACATGAGGCACTGCGGACATGTGAGAACACAGGTAATAACACTGTCTACTGCATCAGCCATGGGAAATAAGCTACTACGCACCAGTGGGGTTGGACGGAATGGACAGGACATAGGACGGACGGGTTTCCAAAGGTATGCGAGCAGGTCCGGTGCATCTCCGGCAGGTCCAAGGCTCGGAAAGTGCAGGAAAGCATCGGGTTTGAGCGGGTTTCGTCGGAGATGACTGGGAGTGACTGTACTGATGTCCGGACAACTGGGCTTTCAACGTACTCCGTAAAATAGGCCTCTGCAGGGCTGCAGCCAGAATGTTTCCTACACCGGCCTGCAAATCTATACCAGCAATTGGCTACAGCCCTTTTTCTTGATCACGAGGACTCACTGTGGAAGGATGTAGACCTCAATGACCTTGCAGAAACTGTCAAAAACCATGTGGCAAAGTACATATTTTTCTTCAATTCGATTTTGTATTGAAAGCTTACAGTTATGTATCCAGTGGACTGCGCAAGGCATTCGTCAAGCACTGTGATTCAATGTCACAAACTGATCAGGGTTTGATTGATGCTGATTGTGAGGATGAGATAACTTTTGGCAGCAAGATTTTTAATGCATGGGGTATGATTTAGCAAGTGTCCGTGATGTGTTCTAACACCTTTTTCTGACACAGACCAAGTTAAGAAAAAGTTTCTGTGGTACAAATGGATGAATGCCTTGTATTGCAAGAGTCCTGCTGTAGACCGCTCTGCTGTGACTAACAGTGCATCTCAGCTCAATCTAACTGTTCTCAGGTGGGTAGTATTATGTTATGCCTTCGAGTACACTTCGGATACTACCATTGTCATGTTGTAGACTACAGATGATGATGAGATACCAATTGAGTGACCTCACTTGCTGACTCCCGAGTATATGAGGGATGATGACAAATCAAGTATTGTCTTCACTCCTCCCTCGTCACCTCCCAACCAGCCCACAACACCTGCCTTGCATGCTAAGCCAGAGCCACCTTGTATCCATCGTGCAAGTGGCCAGAAGTGAAAGATGATGCACAGCCATATTGAGGACCTTACCACCTCCCTTGGTGAATCAAGTGTGAAAGTTGCTCGAGTGCAAGAGCGAGAACATACTCTGCAAGCCCAGGCAAAGGAAGATCAAAAAAAGGCTGAGTTTGATTCTTGCCTCCAGTTTAAGGCTACTGAAGCTGAACAACAGCATGCACATGAGCTTGCTGTGCTTGAACAGCAAATTGAGCTCGAACATTTGCGAGCTCAACCTAACTTTGCCAGTTCCTCATCTGCAGGCCCTCATCCAAGTGACCCCTCCCACTCTGGACCATTGATTCCATGGGCCATTGATCCATCTCTTTATTAGCCTATTTTTAACCTACTATTGTGTGTTCTTCGCAATTACCATCCTCTCCTTTCCTCTCCTTTCGAGTCATCCTCTCCTTTTGAGTTCCACTCCTTTGACACTACCACTACTGACTAATATCCAGCCATTCAAGTAATTCCTCTTTCAGAGTCTCCCATTTAATCTTTGCCTCCAACAGCAGAACTTCGCTACTTTCATCCCATACCCTTTCAATATCAGCTGCTCTTTCCCTTTGCTTTTGTTGCCACTCTCATTCTAGTTCTCCTTGATCCTTGACATACTTGACTCCACTTCTGAAAAATTGATCATTTGTGATGTTGCCCTTATCTTTGTGTTGGATTGTGAAGCTGTGCAAGTGAATGCAGGTAGTGATCCAAAGTCCAGCATACTGAATCCCCTTTTGACCATCGATGTGAACCCGCAAGCCTTTCAAGGATGCCCACCAACCCTTGATAAATCCAACACAATGCTCCAAATGTACATGAACCTTCGAAACATGATAGTTGAACATGGTGTTCTGTGGCATGTCTTTCTCAGGCCTAATAATGAATAAAATGAAGTTTTAAATACAGAATTGTGTTACTCACTTTTTATATGGTGACTGACACCATGTTTGCAGAGGATAAGCTGAATCGGCCCAAACCCATTCGCCTTCATCGAGGAGCATATGATGTTCCTGAGCCAAGTGTGTCTGCTCCCAGGCTGTTGCATCATGCTGACTACCAGGGAGACCAACTCTGTAATCAATGATTAACAGGTCAGGTGTAGATATAAGCTATTAGTACAATGTCAGATAAACTTCTCAAAAAAAAGGAGATCATACTTGGACGTTCATTGAGTAATTAGACTTGCGGTCAAAGAAAACATTACCAAAGAATCCGGGCCATCGTGTAAGAGGAACCAGGGTGCCATCTACCATTAGCCACCCATCACACCAAGCTGGACATGAATTTTCCTCCACCCACTCCTTGGCAGTTTCCTTTGTTCCTGCATCAGGCCACTGAAGAGCTGAAGTCTGGAACTGTTTGGAACACCAAGCCTTCATGACTCAGCTAGTAACCAGAATTGTGGTATCAAAGCCAACTCCAAACTGAAGTGCTACCTTCCAAGTGCTGGCAGCATTTCCATGGTGTCCAAATCGGTAAAGTGCAATTGCAAGTTGGCAATCAACAGGCATCTGGGGATTACTTGAATTATTGTGGAAGACACTGTCCTGGGCAAAAATAGCGACTAGGTTGTCAAAGCAAGCAGGATATATGCGCAAATATGAGTGGAAAATCTTGGGGTGGTTGACTTTATAGGCAGATAGGAGAAGGTCAAGAAGTGCACTTGATTTAGGTATGGGTATGCGCTGGTGGAGGTTTCAAGTTGCATAAAGGTCTCCGATGTCCATTATATACTGAGTGAGTGCTGGGGACTCCTCTGAATCTGAGTCAGAGTCTATCATGGAGAGATCTGACGATGAGGTGCTCGATGACAAGGAATTATGACCATGTGAACTACTGGCCGAGTCACTAGATATATCCATGCCAGAGCCCTCGGAGGATGAGCTGGAATCTGAATGATTATCATACCTATCTTCATCCTCCTGCAGTTGGCTTGCAATCTCGGCAATTATATCAGTGAAGAATCTGTTATGGATCTCGTCTGCAGCTTGCTGCCGCTCAGTTTGACGAGGCATGGTACAAGGTTAAGTAAATTCAAACTCAGCCATGCATGAAAACGGTTTTCATTGTTTTTCCAACAGGGTGATCAAAGTTGAAACCTGTTTTCAGGCGATTCCGACGTTGAAAACGAATTTGAAAACAGCGTTGAAAACGCCTTGAAAACGCAGCTTTGAATGTCCCTATCTGTGGCTAAATCCAAACTCTGTGCAGGAATTGGTAGTTTACTGATGAATTCTCGGCTGTGGAGTCATTTATCAGCCAACACTCAACAATGCGAGTACGTCGATGTCTTGACATACATTAACGTGACGAATAACACGTGATTAGATGTTTCCGACAAGCTGGGCTGGGCATTCGGTCTTGGTCCTGAACGGATAGTGATGGTTTTATATTCTATCCCCAACATTCATCTATTCTGGTCGCAAGACCCACATTTCCTCTCGCAGTTTAAACAAGGCGAAATTACAATGTTCAAACCATACTCGAAATACCTGGCATGCTTCATGGACGTGAGCTTTTGGCTCCCCGAAGGCCGGACGCTTCATGAAAATGATTTCTGCGACCTTGTTAGGGACGTCGCTGGAGATGTGGTGGAGGACATGGAATTGATGAGTTTTGTTCTGAACCGAGTGACTTGACTTGACGTCCGAGCAGATTGACAATTTCACTCACCCGAAAACTAACCAGAAGAGCCTTTGTTACAGGAACAATTATCGTTCGATGGATAAGTAAGCCCCTGTCTTTTGTAAAAGCTTTTTCTAACCTTGAGTAGATCACTTTCGAATGATGAGGCAAACTCACTCAACTGGTCCCAGATGCAAACTGAGCCGTCAGCAGATACACTAACAATATTGTTTTCATTTGGGGAAAGACAGAGAAGCATGACCCCGGAAAACAACGAGCTCCTCCCCATCAATCGACCGCCATTGTCGGACGGTATATCATACGACGCGGAGAAAATGTGTGCGCTGTCCTTGGACCAACACAACAACGTCACTGGATTTTCCTGTCCTTTGATCTCAGAAAGTATCTCGCCGTCCTTTGACCATACACGGATCATGATGTCCTGCCTGCCACTCGTGAATTTGTCACCTTGCGGAGAGTATTTGACAACATACACCCAATCATGACTTGTGTTTATCGGTGGTGCAATTTGTTGGCCAGTGTCCGGATTCCAGCGTCGTATGGTGCCATCTATTGATCCACTTGCTACCTCCAGGGCATTGGGAGACCAATCGAGGCAGCTCACTGGACCGTAATGCCCCTTCCACGGGTCGCTGACCATGCCGCCCTTCCTGATGTTCCACAGCCGTAGTCTGCCATCTGCGCTTCCGGATATGGCCACTGTTTCATCTGGAGTGACGGAGGAGTGGTACGCGCAATAGCAGTATCTCTCCCAAAATTCTCCTACCGGTGTTC
This sequence comes from Suillus lakei, assembly GCA_016628065.1. NCBI lineage: Eukaryota > Fungi > Basidiomycota > Agaricomycetes > Boletales > Suillaceae > Suillus > Suillus lakei. Next base: position 23,232 of record JABBWA010000024.1, on the reverse strand, counting down.
CGTCTCTTGTCCACTGACGAATTGAACCATCACCTGAGGCGCTCATTATATTGCAACTGGTGCCCAAGCAGGCAAAGCTCGGAATGACTTTGGAATGGCCCTCGGTGATGTGTTCCGGCATCAAGCTCCCCGGTGGACGTTCTGGAGAGGCATGGCATCGTTGATTCAGGACCGCATTAGAATCTGGTCATGAGGCATACCAGCACAATAACCAGAATCCTGCACACCTGAGCGTTGGGAGTGCTAATGGGTATAGAACGATTTGCCCCAACCCTTCCTGCAAGATATGTCCTGGCTTTTACTGACTTATATATCTTGACACCTGTAATACCAACAGAATCCAATCCCAGACGCGCCGACCTCATGCACCGCCGCTGTGAGTAGATGGCTCGAGCTGACACGGACAGCTAACCACTGTTAAAGAGGAGTCGGATGTAAGTTCTTTCTTCGCTGCCTTTGTTCAACATTTATATTCATCCGGCCTTAATTTCCAACTCGAACGAACTGATCCTATATATGTTCCAGTAACTTGCAAATGGAAGCATGCTGTAAACTACGAACCATACCATTCTCCCTTTTGCTCACATGTCCATACTTGCCATCTCCATCGTAGGCGGGCTCAAATAAGGTGTTAGATCAATCGCTGCAGGTCTGAGCAATATAAGCGACCTCACGTCTCCCATCCCGCAATCGACTCCTACACCAAACATACAAGAAACAGCGGGTGTTCCAAAGCAGCATGTACAATGCAAGAGCGACTCGTCTACATCAACATCTACCGAGTCAGAGTTGGGGTGGCTCTCGAGGAGTCGACGATGCAACGCGCGTGAGATGGTAGGTAGTGTAGTGTGGTCTCAAATACAATGCATACCATACACATGTAGATAGGACGGTACGAGCTTGGTATAAGATGCATGATGCATAAAGGCACACGAGGGAACAAATATTATCGAGCGACAAACAACATTTCAGCAAACGATCTCATGACTGATGAGAAGTGGGACGACGATGACCAAAGAAAAATCCGCAGCAGTTAACTTCATAAGACACTTCACCCGTCCCATCCCTTGAGCCTTGTATATCTGTGGGTCGTCCTTGAGACCCTTGTACCTCCGGTGCAGGTTGACTTGGTTGCGTTGAACTGTTGGCATCGTTACCACTCGCGCGTTACATAGCTGCTGCCACCTTGCTGGGAGGGGCAATGGCATATCTCTGCAAATATATTTATTTCACCGATCTCGAAACCGAGCGATGGTGAGTCACTCACATCTTTCTTGCGACCAGGAGCTACATCGACGATGCGTCCAGAGGATCCTACAGGAAATAAGTTGAAATTCCAATGTCGGGGCTCCCGCAGCATTCGTTGAGGTGATTTTGGAGGTCGAGTGCCGAAACGTAGAGAACCAGACAAACTATGAAGGAGAGACGACGGGCTCGTAGACAGAGCTGACGTGCGGTTTGTATCGCTGCCGAAGAAATCATTGCCCTGTATCAAAGTCAGGTTAGCAGGAGCTGAGGATTCAAAAATTATACTGACATATCTCCCAACACCTCTATTGTTCACGTACTGTTTGGAGAAGATCGGACGGGAGGCAAAGTTCTAACAAAACAAATGAGCGAATAATAAAGGTTATTCACAACTGATTGGCGCACATCTCTCGGTCGGACTGGATGTCTCTAGTAACAAAAAGTGTGATCGAGTGTGAAAGAGATGCAGAGCTGACTTGCCTTGAACTTTGCATCAACATCGCCCGTACCCTAAACAACAATCAAAACCTTTAGAACATAGAAAAGAAGTTGAAATACAATGCACATATGCACAACCTGCTGTTCGAGCACTGCCTCCAGGCTCCATACATATATTTTTGCGTCTTTCCCGGCACTGGCAATGTATGCTCCATCAGGGGATGTGACAGCACCCAAGAGTTCGTCGTCATGCAAGAGTGGGTTTCCGACTGGCTGATTGGTCTTGAGGTCCCAAATGCGAACAGAGCAGTCATGTGATGCGCTAATGAGATGGATTTCATTAGGGGACAGACATATGGATCTGATAGAATTGGTATGACCCCGAAGAACAACAATCTCCTCCCCATCAATCGACCGCCATTTTCGGATGGTGTCATCGAATGACGCGGAGAATATATGTGCACCGTCCTTGGACCAACACAACGATGTCACCGCGTCCTCATGCCCCTTGATCTCGATGAGCAGCTCCCCATCCTTTGACCATACGCGAATCATCTCGTCCTGCCCGCAGCTCATGAATTTGTCGCCTTGCAGAGAGTATTTGACATCACAAACCCAACAATGACTGGTCTCTATCGGCGGTGCTATTTGATAGCCAGTATCCGGGTTCCAGCGTCGTATAGTGCCGTCTTCCGATCCTGTCGCTATCTCTAGGGCATTGGGAGACCAATCAATGCACTTCACTGGGGCATTATGTCCGTCCCATGGGTCGCCGACTATCTCCCTCTTTTGTATGTTCCACAGCCGTAGTCTGCCATCTGTACTCCCACGGGCGACCATTGTTTCATCCGGGGATACTGCTATTGAGGGTATCCCACCACTGTCGTGATCCAAAGGCTTTCCCACTGGCTTTCCATCTCTTTTCTACTGACGAATCGCACAGTCGTCCGATGCGCTCAGCATATTACCACTGGTGCCCAAGCAGGCAAGGCTCCATATGCATCTGGAGTGACCCTCGATGATGCACTCTGGCATCAAGCTCCCTGGTGGATGTTCTGGCGTTGGTTTCTTCCACAATGTGGTCCGAGTGTTGTGGTTGACGAAGTAAGACCGACCGGATGGTGAGATGTGCCATTCGCATCCAGCAATAATGAGTTGCCTGGGATAATCTATGCTCAGCCATGAGTTCCTCGCTCCTAATGGGACTTTTCTTCGCTCACCTAGTCGCACTCCTGGTAAAGGTCGGTTCCTTGAAGGCATGGCGAGCATGTCGTCTTGATACCGTGTTGCATCATCCAAAGCCTTAAACTGTTGCCATCGAGGAGGGAGCGCGTCATTTCCGCCTGCTTCGTGTTGGGTAAGTCAGTAGGTATCACAATGCGGTTGCTCACCTTCCCAAAGTGCATCCCGACGGTGCTGTGCACCATATAGTGGTGGATCCTTCTCGCCCGCTATAGGTCTGATACGTGCCAGTGACTCCAACGGCGCTTCTCTCCGTCTTGCTGACGTGCTTGATTCAGCCTCTTCGCGGGGCATGACCGTGGCCGAGAAAGGACGACGTGCTTTAGAGGCAGGTGGATAATGAGCCTTGAGATAATGCACAAAATCAAAGAGGGATGATGGAAGTGACGGAGAGACCTGTTATTCGGCCAGTCTTGCATGCTGCGTCGCGGGCGCCTTGTTGAATGTTAGTGGCAGTGATGTGGCTTCTGTTCGAATTGCGATGCACCTCAATTTGTTCCGCCCTATCATCACTTGCACCAAATCCGTCAGCGAGCACCAAGATATGGAATTCGCTTGAGCGCAGAACCCGGCATATATCAAGACACCTGAACCACCAGTGAGAATCAATTTTGAATGAAATGAAATGAAGATGAAAATACAGTCATACGTCTAGTTGGTACCTCGACAAAGTGTGACCAAAGTAGAGAGGAAGATGTGGTATGTATACACAGTGGTAGCATAACATTCAACGCCCCGCGTGAGTCATTGATGGATCACCATCGATTAATGCCCTCAAGAGTATTAATACACTCCCCATGCGTATCCGGCGTCCACTTTCGTGTCATGACACAACAAACCAGGTCGCCCGCCCCCCCCCCCGGGTCACGTTTCCATCGAACATCGAGTTCCCTGCAAAGAAGACCTTCCGCACCACCAAGAGCAGGGTTCCAGCAAGCAGAGCCAACTTCTCCTAGGATGGTTTCAACGCATGGATCTGGAGAGATTAGGAGGTATGTGCACGAGATGACAGGGGATGCTGGAAGCGAGTGCATGGGTGAGCGTTGCGGTAGTGAAATTTGACTCTGAGAGGAGGGCCACTGTACCCAGTTCAAACATGGGCATGGAGGATCCGGAAGGGGAGCAGGCTTGAGCCATACACCTTCCATATCGCGAACGTAGTTTGGCGAGAACCTCTTCCGTTCCGCTTTGCATTATGCGAGAACGCGGGTGCGTCTACGTGGAAGCGTGATCGGAGCGGTTTGGAAGTTTGAGATAATGGGAAGCCACCACCAGCCCAGCAAGTCGATGCCGCTACCAGACTTGCCACTGACGCATTTGAGTGACATTGAGAAACATTGTTGAAGCAATTGGAGCGGCCGTTGCTCGAATGCTATTCCACGCGCGACTGTAGGTAGCGTACTCTGCATAATAGCTTAAACTAAGTTTGTGTGAATGACCTTCGTCTAATGTCTGCCTGAAGAGTCGAAAATATTTAATCACTGGTGGCAAGACGTGCGAGATTGGCTGCTCTGCGTGAGGAGTTCGCAGACAGCTGACTCCGTAATAAAGGACATGTCTGCCAGCGGTTGGTCTGTTCATCGTGTTCATTAACAAGTTCATCTAAAGGGGAGCTGGTTCGGGAGCAAAACCAATCCGGGAAAACCCGGGCTACTTCACTTCTGCTTGAACCTCTTCCTCTACCTCCGAAAATCGACCATGTCTTAGTGCGTCTCCCTATTCCACTAACTAGCTACTGACTTACTGGGTTGCCAGCGTCATCTTTGGCCGTGCCATTAAAACCGAGTACCTCACGTTGGGTACACTCTTCGCGACTGGCGGTGCCGTATTTGCGTCCCTTGGCGGAAAGAAGGATTCTGCATCTTCAGGCAAACCTCTTGCAGAGCGCGTGAAGGAAGCCGTACCCATAAGTGCTGGGTCCAGGTGCGTTTATTCTTACTCTCACTTGCCTGCAGACACAGACTGACCATGCGGTCTACAGTGAAGAGGAACAATTGTATGTGTTCTATCAGGACCAAACGACTCGTGCTGCAGCACGGACTGACCAGGATGAACAGTATCAGCAACTTTATTGCAGAAGCCGAGAAGGAGCGCGGGGGAGCGCATCATTGATTCGGGATCTCGTATTAATATACAGTGCGAAGCCAGCATGTAGTTACCTTGATGGTCCGAGACATACCAGTGCAGTGACCTCTGGAAATAGAGATTTTTTATTGCTCTCATCGTTACTCCCGTCGACGTCCGAGCCTATGTTTTCGCAAGCCACTTTTGAGAGTTTCCTTTTCGGCTCATAATTATTCCAAGTGAATTCGCGATCGTTGCTTTGCAACTGCCAGATCATCACCAGCTGTAACTGTGTGTGACCTCCACCACGTTTCTCTTACTCATTCCTTCACCAACGCCCATGTCTTCTGTCATATAACGATACCCGCACGACAAAGTCAACCATATACCACTACGACCATGAACATGAACCATAATGGCAGCACCACACCAGCAAGCAGCAAACACCTGACCCTCTTGAACACCTCCAGCTCGCCAACAGCAGCGAGTTCTCTCCCATCCCCGCCCTATTCACCTCCTGCAAGTCGCAGCACACCGCCCACCAGTGCCCACGCACGAGGCGTGTCCCCCAACGACGCGACCAAAGCACTTAAAGCTACCCGCCGGCAATCTTCCATCTCCTACGTGTCCTCACGCGTCGATGTGTTCTCGCGACACGGGAGATCCACGTCCCCAACCGTGGCTGATGGCTTGATAGGAACGGATACGGTACATGGAACGGGAGGTCTATTCGAGGGACCCAAAAGGACTTCACGCTCGATGAAGAGGCGCACTATGGTAGGGCTCGAGGAGCTGCGCGGATTACACGCGGTCGGGGAAGCCCACGCACAGGCGAACGCTCCGAATGCCAGTGCCATTGGGAGTATAGACAGAGTTGCCCTGACACTGGCTGAGAAGTACGTCCGGATTTCTGTGTACCTATATTGATACCAACTGCAAATCTCAGGCACGCCGACCTCCTACATGCAATTGCAGCCGCTGAAAGTAAACGGCTCGAGCTGACTGGCCAGCTAGCTGCTGTTGAAGGGGAGTTAGGAGAACGTGAGTCCATTAATATGCTTGATGTTTCATTTCGTCCTTTTGGTGTCCTCTTCCTCGGTACCATCGTTCCGCATTATATCCACCATCGTATATGCGCCAACTTCTGATCATAGCGAACTGATACTGTTTCTTATCTCAGTAAAACGAAAATGGGAGCGCATCGTCAATCGTGAACCACCCCATCCCATTCTTCCCTCATCAGCACCCACTGCTTCTGTTGTAGATGGCCTCAAAGAAGGCGTCAGATTACTCGCAGCGGGTCTGAGCGACCTAAGCGACCTCTCTTCTCCAATTCCCTCACCGGCTCCTCCAATAAACACAGAAGAAACAGCGGGTGTCCCGAGGCGTCATGCACAGCGCGTGAGCGACTCGTCCACATCAACATCAGGGGTTAGACAACTCTCGAGGAGTTCCGTATCGTCTCTCTGGGATGAAGAAATCTCCCTTTCTTCTGGTATCGGTGCGGAACACAGTCAACGAAATGCCACGAATCAAGCACGAGATAAAGAAGTATCGAGAGCAAGACAGGAAAAAATCTTCCGTAGGAGATCACGCGATCTTTCTCATCCTCCGACTGCATTTACGAGGCATGCCACTTCATATAATAGCACGAGCACCAGTGTGGATCTTGGGCGAGGCAGTGTGGAATTGGACTCGACTACAGATGTCGTTAGGGGTACGTCCATTGCAGCGGTGGGCATATCGACTTCAGAGTTCGATGCGGACAGTGCAGAGTCTTCAGAGACACCAGGCACAAATACACTCCGCAGCAAACGCTCGTCCCTAGCGCCGCCCTCATCTATGCCTGGCGTCGGATCGCTCGCCGTAACTGGTGGGGGATGGGGCAGCGTCGGTAAGAAGCTTGGAGGCGATGTGTGAGTAACACTTCCTAATTCCCTGTTCTCAATTCTTTGTGCATTCACACCCGAAGTCTTTTTTCCACTCCATCATATCCACAAACTAACACCCCATCACAGATTCTCCAAAAGCCAAAAACGAGCGTCCATCCTCCTCTCAGACGTCTCCCAATCCATCGTATCAGCACTAACCCCAGGCCCCGTAGCCACCTCCCCCGCACCCATTCCAACATCAATACCAACACCAGCACCATCCCTCTTCCCATTCCCATCATCCCTCCGCACGCCATCAAGCAGTATTACCTCCTTACGCAGTTCCTCACCCAGCGCGTCCGCTTCCTCTTCCTTACGCACACCTTCATCGAACACGAGCTCTCCACTGACGCGCTCAACGTATCTGCACACTCGCACTCATTCTCATGTGCCGGCTCCTCGCACAAACAGTTGGCTCGAAGACGAGGAAGAAGAGGATACGGTGAACGCTGGGAGAGTTATGATGCCATCTGTGCTTACGCCTGCATCTGCATCTGCGTCAGTAGGCAAAACGCCCAATTCACTCGCACTCACCAAAAGAGGAATGGCGACGAGCTTTGATGACGACGACGACTGGAATTGGTAGCAGTTATCGTTGTTCGCTTTTGGTGCTCTCTGGCCGTTTTTGGAAGATGAAGATGAAGATGAAGATGAAGATGAAGAATAGGCTCTGACTCTGAGTGGGTGCGAGGCGTATAAGGTATTGTATGTTTATACTATAGATATTTGTGCCTCCTTCATTCGTTGGGACGGCAAGGAACTTAGATGTTGATGATGACGACGATAAGTGGAGTTGAAGGCAGTGGAAGATGAAAATTGGGTGCGTGGACGCGAGGGGTAAATATTGTAAGTATGTTTATAGATATTCGCTGCATTTTTTTGTTCTGTGCGGTATTACTTGTGCCCGCGATGTGTTGTCGCATCATAGCAGCCGAAATTACATGTACAGTTGACGAGTTTGCTGCGTTGGAAAATTTGCTCTGAGTGAATTATTAATGATTATGGACTTCAAACGAGACGTTGCTATAGTATACAGCTTCATTTCATGCAGAGGAGCAACTTGCAATTGTCGATCGTGCACGCCTGCATGAGATGCATGGCTGGGTGCAAGATAAGTATTAAGCTTAGTGGAAGAGACAATTCTCGATGGGTGAAAGAGGCAGATTTAGATGACCTCATGTCTACCACGACGTCGGACAAGCACGACCAAACCGCAGCAGCTCACTTCATAGGAAGTTTCTCCTGCTCCATCAGGTAAAACTTGGGTTTGTGTTGGTCATCCTTGAGAAGATGTCCCCACTAAGAGACTAGGCATGCGGTCTGTAGGGTATAGCACGGGTACGGGTCACACCGCGGGTATAGGGGTCACGGGTATGGCGGGTACGGGTACGGTGTAGAGATGTGCTACCCGTGGTCACACCGTACCCGTCAGCACGGTATACGGGTATGTTCTCGGGTAGCCGCACTATCTCCGAATGTTGTCCGCGGTACTACATGTTGGACATGACAGGATTCGCCGCCCACTACGATCCTTATTTTTCGGAGGCCGTTGACTGCAACAGTGACCCACTGCTTCTATCGTATTTCTCGCTGCTTCAATATCCTACCAGTTCATATTCTTCCGTCTCGGCGACACATTACTATTACTGATTACAACTCGGTGATTCAACAGTATAAAGTAAGGTGTGCAGGCTCTACATTTCTCAATCGTCCCACTCACTCCATCGTCATGGTTAACCACCCTACTGCCAATGACACTACCTCGCTTGCTGAGTCTACCTCAACGCACTCAGATGTATCGTCGTCTCCGCAGTCCATAGCGGAAAATACTGCAAAACGTGTTAAGCTGATCATTCCACAGGTCAAAGCAACCCCCTCCGAGTTGCACTCTGCTGCGCCGGAAGTAATTGATGTCGATGTCGATGAAAATAATACAGCTGAACAGGATGACGAAGCTGATCTAGGTATGTGAACTTATTGCTCGTGTCTACGTGGACCTTGATTCATTTTCACTCACAGAGACACTCAAGAAAACTTGGCGTTCAGCGGTATATACATTTTTTAAGCTCGATGCTGTGGCTGTCCAGTATCACAACGGACGTCTAGTTCATTTCTTCCGTTGAACGTGTATTTTCCTAAGGCCGGCACCTTCTACATTTCACTCGAAACCGCTTGTCTCCGTCATCAACCCGTGCATTCCTCTGTCTTGGCTCATGGCTCCGTTGTGATTTGCTCGCACCCGAGGACCTTACTAATATTATGAAGTCCTTGAATAAAAGAAAATGAGAGGACAAGAGTGTTAGGTATTAGATCTACGTACTAGTACTGCTATTTTTTGTATGTGTACCCGCGGGTTAATGCAACACCGCGGATAAGTTGCTATACCACGGGTTAGTACGGTAATACCGTACCCCTACCCGCACGGGTACGGTGTTGATCTTCCGACCCGCGGGTATACCCGTGCTATACCCTAGCGGTCTGTATCATCACCCCAGAAGTCATTGACCTGTATCAGTATCAGGCTGGTATTAGCACGGGAAAGAAGGGACTATACTGACATATCTCGCCAGGCCACCTTTGTTGGTCTTCTGTGTAGATATGGGAGGGGTGTCAAATACCTATCATGAATGAGTGGTAGATGGGGTCCCTTACGACTGACTGGTGCACATCCCTTGGTCGAGATACACGTCCCTGGTCAAGGTGTGAGATGCAAGGTGAAACAGAGGAGGACAGGACTTGCCTTGAACTTTGCGTCAGTCTCTGTATTGCCATTACTCTGAACGAGATGCAAAATTCGCTTAGAAAACCCGCTGACAATAGCAATGCATATGCACGATAACTTGGTCAATACAGTGCAGTGCCGTTTAAGCACTACATCTAGGCTCCATACATAGATTTTTGCGTCCCCTCCAGCACTGGCAATGTATTTTCCATCAGGGGACATGGCAATGCTGTCCAATGAGTCATCGTGCAAGAGTGGCCCAACTAGCTGATTGGTAACAAAATCCCAGATGCGAACTGAGTAATCATCTGATGCATTGACAAGATGACGTTCATCTGGGGACAGACAGAAGGAGCTGACTGTGTTGGTATGGCCTCATAGAACAATAAGTTGCTCCCCATTCATGGACTGCCATTTTCAAATGGTGCCATCGAGTGATGTGGAGAACGTGTGTGTCACGCATTATCTGTTAGCATACCATAGTTGAAATTTGAAACTTGACAACGACTAGTACTCGTTTGTTCATTTCCTACGCAGTTGGCCAAAAGTAGTATTCACCTTCACCGTAAATTTCTCGAGCTGTCTAATGTAGTAAAATATAAGCTCAAGGAACATCTAAGCGAGGAGAGCAAGAACAGTGGAGGGACAAATTACAATCAGTCAAGTAACACCCCACCAGCAGACAAGGTACTGTACAAGTTGTTAAGTCAAGATATGGTGATCAACATAGAAGGTTGGAAAGCACCATACTCAGAAGGGGTAACATCTATCAAGAGGCGGACATCTCCAACATGATCTCCGACATCTTGTACCTTTTCAAGGCAGCATGGAATTTGACATACCCATCGAAAAAACTGACATAGGAGTCGTAAGCCTTGGTATGAAGTCTCAGGCATTCGAGGATATTGTGATGCGCTTGTACAGTTTTCTCGATGACCTCATGCAGAGCACCCTGTTTGGTGAGGCCACGAGAGGCTGCCATGAGCGACAAGTAGTTTGCAGTGTCGCCTTCAATTTCCTCCTTGTAGTATGATAGTATATCACTGAATGACAGCAGTTTAGGAAAATCGGACAAGAAGTCGCTGGTGTGCTTACTTTGTGTGGTTTACGACACTCCTTAAATCCGGCATACATTGGATGTATTCCCGGACCGGGAGCATGGAAGGGAAGATAAATAATAGATATCCATCCACCAAGCCTGATAGGATCCTAGAATACTCCGGGTACAAGGGAGCCTGTGGCGAGATCTACAACATCAAGAGTTAAATATTCAAGCTATTATTCAGATTAAAACCATACCTGCATATCTTTAGTCTCATTATCAAGACAATTGGAAGACACGAAGTTGAGTGTGGATATGGTAATCAAATTCGACACCAGCGGGGAATGAAGGGAAGCAATCTCCCTCATGATCACATCGAGGGCGCTCAGGACTGGATCACCCTGTGGCTGGCAGCTCACAAACCGCTCGTTAAAACGGTACACATGCGCCATATCTTCCCCCCTGACCATCATATCATCGATGCGGGTAGCGACAGCAGTGAAGAGGCACATCCACATCCTGGCTGCATCATCAGGAAGGTGGGCGTAAGCGTTAGACGCCATGGCCACACCAATATCCATGTATGCGCGGATGGAATATTTCCCGTCCATAGGAAAGCCACGATTTATGGCCTCCTGGCAGCATTCAAAGTAGTATGCTTCGTCTATCACAATGTCCATGTATTGCAAACCACAACGTTGAAGAAAATTGGCGATGGCCTGGCGGATGCTTGCTAAGATCTATATTCGACAGAAAATTCAAATTCAGAACATAATAGTGTGGCAGAGGAAATATACGTACACCACCATCGACGGCGGGTGTGGAAAGGCTGTTGGTTGACATCGTGAATAGCTAGCAGACAGTGGATTTGGTGAGAGAATGATTAAAATGCATGTCATCACTTGATACTTATATCCTGGTGTCCATGATGAATGATTTGTGACCCGTTTCTGAAACATCAGTGTGGCACCATGCCTTCGGATATGAGTCTCTTGTGCGTGACCATCCCCACATGTGCGACTACATGCATAACGTGAGTCCACGAGGCATTAGAGCACGAGTCTTAGAATGCCGACCCGTATCCGTGCAGATCCCTAATCCTGTGCAGATCGCCACAAGATTGAAGATGATAGGCAACTTCACAACAACTTCACATGCAAATGTTGACAATGTCCTGACCTCTCGGAAGTACATGACCAACCTCTCGGGTAGTGATGTTCCGGCCCGGCTTCAAGCCCCGGGCCAGCCGAAGCCAAGCCTAAATAAGCCGAGCCAAGCCAAGGCCCAGTTCACGGCCTGCCCAGGGCTTGGGCCTGGGCTTCAATTTTGGAAAGCCTAAGCCGGCGGCTCAAGCCGTGGCTTGCTCCTGCAACGCAGATCATAGATGGACGAGGGAATTCGAGGCTGCTGGACGCTGATCATGAAGCTGCTGAACACCGATCACGAAAAGGTGTGTGTTCAAGTTGTTTTTCTGCATTCAAGTACACTGCTAACGAGTTTTTTATGCTCTTCCATTCCTTCCCCCTTACATGTTTTCGCATGTTTGTGCACATCGGTACACATCTACGTCTGCTCTCACTCATTCCTGCATGCTTGCGTCTTCACCTGCCTCCGTCCGCTTGCTGGCATTTGTGTTTGTCTGCAGTTGTCCCTGCTCGTCTGTGCTTGTTTGCACCTGGTGATTATGTTTTCGTCCATCCCAGACTCATTTGCATTAGCTCGCGCTCCGAGTCGTTCGTGCAATCTAGGTGCGTCTCTTTTCGCTTATCTCTGTATGTACATCACTGACAAGTATCTACATATTTGTTAGTCACTACTTCCATGCGCCTTGACTTTTCCGCACTTTGTTTATATTCACATGCCTGCGTACGTCTATGCTCAACGTGTCTTAAGCTGCGCTCCGACGGTCTTGTGAAATATAAGGTTCGATTTTTTTGTGATTTTTTTTACATCTACAACTATAACTCACCATGTATACAGTATCCATTGGGCCGTGGCTTGCTTGGGCCTGAGCCGCGGCTTTGGGCTGGCTTGGGCTCACGGCTCAGGCTTGAAATCTGGTGGGCCTAAGCCCCCCCAGGCCGAGCCTAAGCCGGGGCTTTGAGCCCAAGCCGGGCCGGAACATCACTACGAGTCTCGGGCCGATGACCAGATGATTTGCTGCCAATGGGACGCCCGGCAATACTTCGAAGCGCCCGTGCATGCATACATCCATTCATGGCGGCTGTCCAGGAAAAGACCTTTCTACAGACTGTTGCCAATATCTGTGTGGCTCTATCTCCAAGTGATGCTGTATGTATTGAGCATGGTTTTAAGAAGATTACTGACCTACAATTCTATTGATGGTCAAGAGATTGTGCACGCACAGAGTACCGCTAGAATCAAAAGTTTCAGGTGATCGTGTCAGTGATAATGTTGGTTGTTTGTCACGGTATATTCTGACGGCACAAGACCGTTGATCTGTCCGTGTTCTCGGGTTCCACACGCAACACTGTCCCGCAATGAATGAAGCAATGACTCCGTACTTCCGAAGGGGTCGGGACATTGTTCGTATCTTCAATCCTGTAGAGACGGTAGAGGTGATATGCTATTCGGTTATGCTGCTGTGGAAACAGGTGACCTCGGTTCGCTGATTGTAACCTATCATCAATACTTGCACCAAATATGTCAGCGAGCGTTAAGACATGCAGTTTGCTCGAGTCCGAGAGCATACATCAAGATTCATTCGCGCATAGCAGCACTCCCGCTAGTAGTGATGTTCCGGCCCGGCTTGGCTTGAAAGCCACGGCTTTGGCCTGCTTGGACTTGCAAAAAATCCAGGCCGGGCCAAAGCCACCGGTGACGGCTGGCATTGGCTCAGCTCTGGCCTGAGCCGCAGCCCGAGTATTGTAAATGTAAAATTACGGGTATGGGTTAAGATATGAACTTGAAGTACTCACCTGTGCAGTGGGAGGGGAGGTGTGATGGGCCAGTGGGAACTGGCCAGGTAGAACACGAGGCAGTGCGATGGTCATGACTCCGGGCTAGTGCTGCCGCGGTCCGGTTAGTCCGGTTCAGAGGAGGTTGGATAGAACCTACTAGTACTAGAAGAGCATAGTCTAATTACGAGAGTCAGTATGTGTAACTACGAGCTGTAATGAATACATGAGAGTGAAACAATCTGAAACAACTTGCCATAGTCTGTCTTGAATCGCAATCACAAGTGTTAGTGGGTCTGGGGAAAAATGAGACCGACAAAAATAAATTAGTAAATCAAAAGTCATGATATTGCAAGCGCTTAGCAAGAAAACTCTTGATGTGAGCCTAGTTGCACTCCTGGTAAAGGTCGGCTCGATGAAGACATGGTGAGTGTGTCGTCTTGATACAAGGTTCTATCATCCAACACCTTAAACTGATGCCACCGAGGAGGAAGTGTGTCATCCCCGCCTGCTTCATGTTGAGTAAGTCGAAGAGCATCACAATACGATTTGCTCACCTTCCCGAAGTGCGTCCTGGCGGTGCTGTGCACCATATTGTGGTGGATCCGCCTCTCCCGCTAGAGGTTTAATATGTGCCGGTGACTCTAACGGCGCTTCTCTCCATCTTGCCGACGTGCTTAATTCAGCCTCTTCGCGGGGCACGACCCTGGTCGGGAAAGGACGATATACTTTAGAGACAGGTGGACAATAAGCCTCGAGATAATGCGCAAAATAAGAGAGGGATGGTGGAGGTGACGGAGGGACTTGTTATTTGGTCAGTCTTGCACATATATCAAGACCAGTGAGAATCAATTTTGAATGTAATGAAATGAAGATCTCGACAAAGTGTGACCAAAGTGGAGAGGAAGATGTAGTATGTATACACACAATGGTAGCGTAACATTCAACGCCCCGCGTGAGTCATCGATCAATGCCCTCAAGAGCATTAATACGCTCCCCACTCATATCCGGCGTCCAGTTCTGCACTCTCGTGTCATGACACCACCAACCAGGTCGGCCACCCCCTCCTGTGTCGCGTTCCTGTCGAACATTGAGTTCCCCGCAATGAAGACCTTCCTCACCACCAAGAGTGGGATTCTAGAAAGCGGAGCCAACTTCTCCGAGGATGGTTTCAACGCGTAAATCTTGGGAAATTAGCACAGGGGGAGGGAGGTACATAAGGAGAAGGGGAACGCTCGAGCCGAGTGCGCGGGTGAGGGATGCGGTGGTGAATTGTAACTCTGAGAGGAGGAGGGCCACTGTACCAAGCTCAGACGCGAGTATGGAGGATCTGAGAGGGGAGCGGGCTTGAGTGTGCATACGCCTTCGATGTCGTGAACATAGTTTTGGGAGAACGTCTTCTTTTCCGCTTTGCATTGTGCGAGCACGCGGATGCGTCTATGGTGAAGCGTGATTAGTGAGAGGGAAAGCCACCACCAGCCTAGTAAGTAGATGCCGCCGTCAGAGACGCGTTTGAGTGACATTGAGAAACATTTGGAGTGACTATTGCTGAACGCTGTCCCACACATGACTGTATATGTGCTCTGCATAACAGCTTGAGCTAACTTAGTGTGAATGATCTTTGTCTAATGTCTGCCTGGAGACTCGAGACCACTTGATCGGTGGAGGAAGGTGCGATATTTGGCCGGTCCGTGCGAGGTGTTCGCAGATAGCTGACTCTGTGACAAAGGACAGGTCTGCCAGCGGTTGGTCTGTTAGTCATGTTCATTGAACTTCATTCGACAAGTTCATCTAAAGGGGCATCGTGAAAATGCTGCGCCACTGCTGCGACTGCTGCGGCAACTCCCGCGACCACTGCTGCGGTGCTTCCAAATAATGTGTATCAACTAGTTCTACTGTTCTACACCTGCTGCTAGCTACTTGGACCTCTCAGTGTCTTTCAAATGAGTCAAATGGTCTGTCACATTGTAGTTCAATTCATTTACAAATTGAATGTCATTTTACTCTTATAAACGAGTGACTGCGCTCTCGCGGCAACCATCTTACGGCGCAGTCAGTGTCACCTTTCTTCGTTTTCTAGGTTCCCCATGGGATTTTGTTTGCTGTCGCTTTCGAGGCCGTGGTGCGCGTTGGCTACTTGAAATGAGAAGCTCATTCGTGCTTGCAGCCACATTTTCGCTGTCGCTGAAATCTGGCCCGCGCTATGGTTATTGTTAACTAAGACTGCTGCGAAAGGCTGCAAGCATAGTACCTCGAGCTCATTTTCATCATAATCAGGATCTCCTTCATTACGATCCTCGTGGTTCCAGTGAGATGGAAGCCCAGCATATGGGTCCCAACTATCTTGATGGTTCCCAGCATCCAGGCCCCACTGAAAGTTTCCTGCAGAGCCCGACCGAGCTGACTTCTCGAATAGGCGCTGTTCAAAGGCAGACAGACATTCCAGGTCAACGTCTGTGTGGGTCACATCTGTGCTTCTACCGGTCTGCTCCAAAAGTGTTGCCCATGCGGCTTCGAGAATAAATTCCTCCTGGGCGTCTGTGGTGCCATCTCTAGGGTAGCTGGGATCTGCCTCCAATATGCTGCGCTTGTTGCATGCGAGCACGATGCTGAGTGCGTGAGCAAATGGTGCGCAGCCTAACCATTGCACTACAGTCTCTCGCGCCTCTTCAAAGTTATCATATATCCAATGGGCGACCTGTGCTTGCTGAACTGCAGTTAGATCACCGCAGTACTTGACCGGGTAACCCCCAGTTAATGACACTTTTCTTCCCTAACCACTCTGAGAGGGACCATGGTCGCATTTTTGGAAGTATCTGGCTTTGCAGCAGCAGGGGCTGGAACTTCTCGCCCGTTACCAATAACTGGCTGTGCTGCTGGGAGTGGGTGGGTGGCAAGTGTGTTGGATGGTGCACTTGTACTGAGCTGCACAGTCTCGAATCGATTGGCATGCGCGTCACTGAGCCTGGCCAGATCACGAGCTGAAGGGGGAAGCGAGCTTGAAGGTATGTTAAAATTGATAACAACATACGAGGATGGGCATGAGTGGTAAGACGTCGGCATACTCCCTGCAGCGGGAAAAGATTCGGAGCTCTGCATGGACAGCACTGGTGCAACAGGAGAAGGTGATACACTTGGTGCATGCGGAGACACTGACGCTGCAGCTGATGGTTGGGAATCTGTGCAGGTGCATGTTGAGGGCGCAGCATTAGCAGGAAAATAGTGATTATAGATGTGTTGGATTAAGCTCTGTTATCTTTCTTGTCAGCCTCGTGCACGGAAGATTGGAAGATGTATACTGACAAAAACCATTGTGTCTTAGTAGCTAGTGCATAATCCGGAGGATAAAGAGAGTGTTGAAGACTTGAAGTTGCTCAAGCCATCGATAACAGAAGATGAGATCAATTGGGAATCCAATATATTGGTTGTTGGACTACTGACATATGCACATCAGATGCACATCAAATGTACATCTACGCACGAGAGCTCAGAAATCCAAGAGTTAAGCATGCACCAGACAGCCTGACACTATTGGCATCTGGTGTGTTGAGCAAAACTCGTCAAGCTTTCAAGAATGAGTGCTGTGAGCACATAAGACTTGTCGAAGTGAGTGTCGCAGCACTGATCGCAGCACACCGCAGCACACCGCAGCACCCTCTTTCCTTTTATGGATGGTGCTGCGACATTGGTGCTGCGGTGTGCTGCGGCGTGCTGCGATCAGTGCTGCGACACTCACTCACTTGCTGGAAAATGGGTTGTATAAGACATGATAACATGTCCTTCAGTGGTTATTTTTTGTATCATATTATAGCCTCACATTATAATATATGCTTCAGTCGTGAAGTCTCGTATCATTTCAGAATTCAGACAGCCAAAGTCTGACGCCCTACAATATGGCCTTCAGTGGTGCAGTTCAAGACACCAGGTATCGAGTGAGCTTATATTCATCATGTGAAGTCCTTCAAGGTGCTGATACATGCACCATGCAGACTCCAGAGTATGTGGCTAACGACAAGCAAGTTGTATTTACTTAGTAGTTACTGTGTAGTACTACACTGATCTGAAGCTTGGAACATCGCGGCAATTACCGCAGCAGTCGCAGCAGTAGCGCAGCATTTTCCTAGTGCCCCATCTAAAGGAAGCTGGCTCGGATGCAAAACCAATCCGGGAAAACCCGAGCCACTTCTGCTTGAACCCCTTCCTCGGACCTCCACCTCCGAAAATCAACATGTCTTGGCGCGTCTCCCGCTGTACATGTCCCACTAACTAGCTACTGGCTTACTGGGCTGCCAGCGTCATCTTTGGCCGTGCCATTAAAATCGAGTACCTCACGTTGGGCACACTCTTCGCGACCGGTGATGTCGTATAGTTACATCCCTTGGTGGAAAGAAGTATTCTGCATCTTCAGGTAAACCTCTTGCAGAGCGCGTGAAACTCACACTCATTCTCATGTGCCGGCCCCTCGCACAAACAGTTGGCTAGATGAAGAAGAGGATACGGTGAATGCTGGGAGAGTTATGATACCATCTGTGCTTACACCTACCTCCGCATCCGCCTCGTTAGTAGGCAAATGCCAATTCGCTCGCACCCACCAAAAGAGGAACAGCGCCAGTGCCAGTGACGAGTTTCGATAACGACGACGACAGCAATTGGTAGCAGTTATCGTTGTTTGCTTTTGGCACTCTCTGGCCATTTGTGGAACATGAAGATGAAGATGAAGAATAGGATCTGACTCTGAGTGGGTGCGAGGCATATGCGGTATTGTATGTTTACACTATAGATATTTGTGCCTTCCTTCGTTCGTGCAGGCTGGGATGGCAACGAGCTTTGACGACGACGACGAGTGGAGTTGGTAATGGTGGAAGATCAAAAAACGAGTGCGTAGATACGAGGACATTGTAGGTATGTATATAGATATTCGCTGAATTTTATTTTGTTCGTCTCCTGCACTGCGATACTCGTTATATATCATTATTTGTACTGATTTCATCTGGTCTGATCAGAGGCAACAACAGAGAGCGCTGGCATGCTCGAAGACGTACTTGACGTTAACTTCATGCACTTTGAGGTATCCCATACTACGACATCACATGGAGATGCAGTGGTGAGCCTAGAGGATGACATACCCTCAGCTACATAAGCTGAGGCTTGCTGGCAGTTACTGCAGGTCACGACCCCAAATATCTCGAGATCTCAAGGTTTGCACAATGCTGTGAGTTGGTTATTCAGCTTGGTTAATTGAAACATGAAATAGAGTATCGCGACGGAGTACGTAGCATGTACAATAGTCCAACTGCAAACGATCATAATAACCCATGCAGTTGTTACCGAGAAATAATTAAGTGATTTCGACCGACACAACGGTTTTCGCAACCGGCGTCCCAAATCTTTGTAGACTGCAATAATATTCTCAGCTTGAGGAACTGTGTGGCTTTCATCTAGACAAAAGCTCACACAGGCCGGCATGACATGTATGGCTAGGTGCAAAAATGTCTGTAAAAGCATACGAGAGGGAAGAGAGAAATCATCAACAGGGAGAGTTTCCACAAACGACCTTACGACTGTGCGGTAGGACGACGACGACCAAAGAAAAATCCGCAGCAGCTAACTTCATAAGAAACTGCCCCCGTCCCACCGCTCGAGCCTTGCATTTCTGTCGGTCGTACTTGAGACACTTGTATCCCCGGCACAGCCTGGGGCTGACCTGGTGGCGTTGAACTGCCGGCCTCATTGCCATTCGTATGTTGCGCAGCTGCAGCCAATTCAGCTGCGGCCAATTCTGCCGCGGTGGGAGGGGCAATAGCAATTCTCTGTAAATAAATTTGTTTCAATGATATCAAAAGGAGTGATGGCGAGTCACTCACACTTTTCTTGCGACCAGCAGCTACATTGACAGTGCGTATGGAGCTTCCCAAAGGAAATAAGCTGAAATTCCAACGCCGGGGCTCGAGCGGTATTGATTGTTGCGTATTTGCAGGTCGAGTGCCACCACGCAGCGAACCGAGGAAATTGCGCCAACGAAGGGCAGGCGAAGCTGCGGGACGAGGCGCAGAGTTGGTATCAGTGTCCCAGAAGTCCTTGCCCTGTATCAGTGTCAGCTT
Organism: Suillus lakei; assembly: GCA_016628065.1. Classification (NCBI taxonomy): domain Eukaryota; kingdom Fungi; phylum Basidiomycota; class Agaricomycetes; order Boletales; family Suillaceae; genus Suillus; species Suillus lakei. The sequence goes on along the minus strand of JABBWA010000024.1, from coordinate 3,526 downwards.
GGAAGAACTCAGTGAACAAAGAACTATACTGACATATTTCGCCAAGCCTGCAGGTCTGCCATTGGGCTGCTGTTTGGAGACCTGATTAGCGTGCAAAATCTAACGAGACGAATAAACAAAAGATAAAGTGTTCACAACTGGTTAGCTCACAGGATCTCTTGATCGAGCTGGATGTCTCTGGTAGATAAGTGAGATACAGCGCAAAAGAGAAGCACAGACGACTTGCCTTGAGCTGTGCATCTGGCTTTGCATCATCCGCAAGCTGAATGACAACCAAAACCAGCTTAGAAAAGATGCTGACGACACATAAACATACTCACTTGATCATCGCCCGTCTGCTTGAGTGCTGCATCCAGGCTCCATACATAGATCTTTCCATCCAATCCAGCACTGACAAGATATTTTCCATCAGAGGAAATGACAACAGCCTGGACTTCATCGTCGTGCAAGAGCAGGTTGCCGACTGGCTGATTGGTCTTGAGGTCCCAAATGCGGACTGAGCAGTCACCTGCCGCGCTAACAAGATGGCTTTCATCAGGGGAAAGACAGAGGGACTTTATGCCATTGGTATGACCCTGAAAAACAACAAGCTCCTTCCCATCAATCGACCGCCATTTTCGGATGGTGCTATCAATTGATGCGGAGAAAATGTGTGCGCCGTCCTTGGACCAACACAACGACACCACGTCGTGGTCATGGCCCTTGATCTCCATGAGCAGCTCGCCGTCCTTTGACCACACGCAGATCACCTTGTCCTCCCCGCCACTCGTGAATTTGTCGCCTTGTGGAGAGTATTTGACAGCGAAAACCCTCCTATGGCCGGCCTCTATCGGTGGTGCTATTTGTCGACCAGTATCCGGGTTCCAGCGTCGTATGGTGCCGTCGTTTGATCCACTTGCTACCTCCTGAGCATTGGGAGACCAATCGAGGCACCCCACTGAACCGTCATGCCCCTCCCACGGGTCGCCGACCATGCTGCCCTTGTTGATGTTCCACAGCCGTAGCCTCCCATCTACACTTCCGCTCACGACCATTGATTCATCTGGAGACATTGCCGTTGAGCCTAGTAGAAGTCCGTCACTAATCCAAGGCCTCCCCACGGGTTCTCCGTCTCTTGTCCACTGACGAATTGAACCATCGTCTGAGGCGCTCATTATATTGCAACTGGTGCCCAAGCGGGCAAGGCTCCGAATGACTTTGGAATGGCCTTTGATGACGCACTCCGGCGTCAAACTCCCTGGTGGACGTTCTGGTGTTGGTTTCTTCCACGATGTGGTCCGAGTATTGTGATTGACGAAGTAGGACCGACCGAGTGGTGAGATGTGCCATTCGCATCTGGGAACGAGTTGTCCGGGATAATCTATGTTTCACCATGAGTTCCTCGTTGCTAGTGGCACATTCTTCACTGACCTAGTCGCACACCTGGTAAAGGTCGGTTCAAGGAAGATATTACGAGTGTGTAATCATCATATTGTAGTCCACCATCCAATACCTCAAACCACCCCCATTGAGGAGGGAGCGCCTCATTCCCGCCTGTTTCTTGTTGAGTCGGTTGGTGTTATCACAACGCAATCTACTCACCTTCCCAAAGTGCATCCTGACGATGCTGTGCACCATAGCGTGGTGGATTGTTTTCCCTCCTCCGAAGAGGTGCACCAACTACCGGTGAGTTCATCATCGCTTCTTGTTCTCCATCTCTCCGATTTGCTGATGTGCTTGACTCGGGCATGACGCTGATGAAGAAAGTTTTGAAATGCTGCTGTGTTTCACGGACACGTTGAAAGGGAGAAAGCTCGATGGTATGGAAATTGAAGTCGAGGGCGAGGAGAGATGGTGGAAGTGGCGAAGAGCCCTGCTAGACGGTCGGCTGTGCATGCTGTATGCGCAGGCGCCTGTTTCAACCATGTCGATGGCAGTGCTTCGAATGTTCTATGTACATGACATCAAATTTCAATGAGCGTTAAGATACAAAGATGCCTGTAAATAGCACGCCGGTCCACTATAAGATATCCGACTATATTTATACAATTTTAAACGTGCCTGTACGAATCAGTGCACCAAGTTAACACCTGAGTGACTTGCTAAGTTACTCACAGACCAAGTTATAGCTGTGCACTTCCGACTGCAGCCTAGCAAGGAGAAACGATAGGGATGTTGAAGGTGATCAAGAGACCTGCTCGGTGGTCAGCACCAAATGCTGTACTACGCGCCCTCCTCATGCTATGAAACCAACATGCGGTGAAGTCCAACAGCTAGATCAGCGGCTAAATGGGAGATTATAACGAGGTTACAACTGTGGCCCTTCGTGAACTTCATTTAACAGCACAACATGAGCTCACTGCATTATCGTGCACGCGGTGACGAGGCTGAACGTTGCCCGAGGGAGATGGAATGAAGGGCAGACGATGACGTTGTTATGACTCAGTGTACGCACAAGAGCCGGAACGATGACACGTGTAGCCTGCTGTACATGATGTTGTTAATGCTCCAAACGATCGCGATGAGGAAATGAGGGTAAACTTGAGATGCGTGGATGGTAAGAAAATGTCGGACTCCACATAGCCCCCAACGATTTCCCTTCAAGGTCCCAATCGCCAAGGCAAGGTACAAAGTATATTACGCCCTGACTCCTGAATAGTGTTGTAATGGGAGGAGCGAGGCAGTCCTCGAGGTGATCGGCGTGTCGATGTACGTAAGTGCTCGAAGCTTCGAGAGGCGGTGGAAACGAGGGTATGTGAATATGTGAATGTAGATGGGGCGATAAGAGAAGAAATTTGACGTACATAAGCGAGGTGGTGGGATGATAGAGCAGATGGTGAATTGATACAGGACAGAGAACTTCGAGCGTCGTTTTCGAGCATGAATTGCTCCGAGGATCGACTATTCAGTTTCAAATTACATAAAACATATTGAAATTGTTAGTGATACAATGAATTGAATGGTTCGATTGTAGAGGGTGGTTCGAGTGTGGCTGTGCAAATTTTAGAGCGTGAACATCTGCGATCATGTACATACTAACTCGAGTAGCTATTAGTTTCTGTTGGTCTACTGGCTCCAATGAGCACCTGCGCCGAACTCGAACTTCACCCCGTCTCCTGCTTCTACCCTCAAGTTCCCAGCTCCGCGCGTGGCCAGATCCTCTGGGATCCTAAACTGACACCATCACTCCGGTACCTCCTCCCATCTTGGGTTCCTACCACGAAGCTCGTCGCCAAGCCGGCTTGCTCGCACTCAACAAGATTGGCCAGACGCAAAGAGATGGATCCAGGACCGCGCAGGCAAACCTCAGAGGGTAAGTTTCTTTATCTATTGTAATCGCGCTCCTTGCTAACTAAGTATCCTTCCCACAGGTCGAATCGTTACGGGCACCCTCAGCTCGTTCATCGTAGAGCCTTGCCTCCCCCATCCCTCAGATGCCGAATACTACATCTGCGTCACCTGGCGCCACGCAGACACGCTTCTCTTCACAACCTCCGGCGGTGTCGACGTAGGCGACGTCGACGCGAAAGCGCTCAAACTGGACATT